>JASEVX010000005.1:12536477-12944009 GCA_031761405.1 Serripes groenlandicus | reverse complement strand
TCTGCAGCAGACAGCTTTTTTGGAAAACCATTAGTGACAAAAGAAGAAATTGCACAAAACGTGCAATTTCATCCTTTTTGCCACAATGTTTTCCACTTTTCGTCATAGGTTATCCAGTCTAATGATTGGAGATTTACTATGTTTTGACAAAATACGTTCAAAGTCGTCTGCTGCAGAATTGTCGTATGAGGGAAAGGGTTAAAGACGTATTGTTAGCACGTCTCCTATACAGTTATTTATCGATATACCTATGTTGGCCCCTTTAAAAGATATTAATAATGTACCGCCCACGTATTTGTCATTCCCGCCGTTAAAAAACCAATTATGACAAACTCTTTAGTACTCCTCTAATACTATTATAAACATTTGTAATGCCAAGGGATCACTCCATTATTGTGCGAGGCGGACAGTCAATTCAGGTTCGAACCCCCGAACTAGGCTTACACTCTTTTGTTCTGGACGTTCTCGACACAAGTTTAAAGCTACAGATGTCAATTGTTTTTTCATGGCTTACGGTCTATGTGGAAAAGCAGCAAGTTGCGGTTATGTGGATTACTGCTATGAGAAATCATGAGTGGGTAGTAGATGGCCGCAATGGATCTGTTTTGAAAAAGTGTGAAAAACGCAGGTTAAAAGCCAAATCACTTCACTTGCACTCCTATACCTCTCTCCTCTCTCCTCCCTCTCCTCTTCCCTCTCTCTCATCTCTCTCTAGTCTCTCTCTCCTCTCTCTCTCTCATCTCTCTTCTCTCTCTCCTCTCTCCTACCTCTCTCTCTCTTCTCATCTCTCCTCTCTCTCTTCCTCTCTCTCTGCTCTCATCTCTCTCTCTCTCTCCTCTCTCTCATCTCTCTCTCTCTCTCCTCTCTCTCTTCTCTCTCTTTCTCTCTCTCTCTCTCTCTCTATCTCTCTCTCTCTCTTCTCTCTCTCTCTCTCTCTTCTCTCTATCTCTCTCGCTCGCGCTAGTCTCATTAATTGTTGTCGGGAATTTTGAATCGGGTCCCGGGTTCGATCCCCAGTCGGCGCAGTCACGGTAGATAGCCCTTTTGGGAAGGCACAACTCCTAACCAGTACTGGGTTCTTTTCCGATGGATCATGACTAACAGAACTGTCTCCGTGATATACCTAAATTAATGTTGGAAACGGCGTAACAATCCAATTAAACACAAATCATAGATGATCATTAATAGGGCTGGTGATGTTTGTATACTGACACCCCGCGCATTATTCATAATGATAACCCCGGAAACGTGTTCGTAATCTCTTTTCATTTTAAAAGTCTTTGGTATGCCCAATACGAGGAATCGAACCCAGTTCCGAGATGAACGATGTAACCTCTTAGTCCACTACTATTTATCCACCGATGCGGAATTTACACGACCCTTTGGGATACGATCAGCAAATATTTAACTGTGTATGACACGTGTGGTTTCGAGAAAAAACACCAAGAGACAGCCTCAATCCAAAACCCACATAATTTCATACAAAAAAAAAAATCATGATTTTTTTTTTTATTGTAAGTAAGATTTAACTCTTTCAGCGCCGAACTGTTAAAGTAGACTCTTCCATGTTCAAAAATCGGGCGTCTCCATTCTCTCATGTAATCAAAGTTTTGTACTATTTTGATGAGTAAAACGCAAACGATGCTGATTTCAGGTGAATCAGTATTGTTTGCAAAAACCTCAATATTGCCTTTGGCGCTGAAAGAGTTAAAAAGAAATATTTCAATCACGAAGAAAAAATACCTCCAATGTTAAAGTTGTCCGAGCCAAGATGTGTGTCAATGTAAATCCCTTTTAATTGTGATCAAGTTTTCTTTTTCTATCAACCATAAAAGCATCGAGGTAATTTACAACATTCCGCTCGCGATCTGGAACATTTCTACGCCAATTAAAACTTACATCCAAATATTGACTCTCTCCATTTCCGTTCCTTCAGGATTTATTCATTTCCTACAGATTTTCATTCCTTTCCGATTCATCGACTCGACACTATAACAACTTCGCTTGATTTCACTGATTGACTGCGGAAACTTTTTCAAATAATAAAATAGAAATAAATCACGTGTTACCCTATACTAGATATCCGACTGTTTTCTCATATCGATTAACCCTTCCAGGATGTAGACGACAATTAACGTCCTAGCAGCAGACGGGTTTTGGAAAAAATGTTGTAAATTAGAAAATGCTTATTTTAAATAATTTCTCATTTTCCAACAATGTTTCAACCTCACCTCTACCTTTCGCTATATAATCAACTTGTTCACTTAAATATGTTCAAAGCAGACGCATCTGAAAATCCTATATCATTATCAGGTAAATGGCCGCTGAAATACTTCAATATATTGATTGATTCATCCCCAAGTATTTATTGTTTGAGTAAATAATCGTGCAGTCTTAATAACCTGTTTATCTGACCTAAACAATAGAGGAAGAGATAAACAATAATGTTCATTGTTTTCGCCCTTCTCATAATAAAACAATATCCGTGTTAAATAATTTATTTCAATTGCCAACACTATGGACGAATATAGGTCTGCACGGATTGGCCCATTGGCCGTGATTTGCAATGTCCGATCTTGTTCGATGTCCCTTGCATTATCACTTTCTTTTATATTTAACCCTTTCAGCGAAGAATTGTTTAAAGTAGACTCTTCCATGTTCAAAACTCGGACGACTCTGTTTTCATGTTATAGGATTTTCGGAATATTTTAATAACTCCACAGCCAAACAATGCAGATTTCAGGTGAGACAGCTCGTTACGAGCTGACTCACCTGAATTTGCATTGTTTGCAAAAAGCTCAATATGCCTTTGGCGCTGAAAGAGTTAATTTATAGAGGTATCATGTGTGTTCATGTATGTGGATAGTAGGCTTACACTTTTTCCTAATTCTATTTCATAGAAAACAAAACATTCAAGAAAAAATGTTATAACATCCACTTGCCGGATACATAAATGTTTTGATGTATATGCAGCAGACAATATTAAAACAAAATTGCTGGAAAGGAGTATATGCTCAATCTGAGTAAATTTGTATTTCTCCTATTCAAACATTGATTTCAAGTCTGTATTAATACTACTCTTCCACTTTTTCCAGATTGTTACATTTCCACCCTGGATATTTTGAAGGCAGACGACTCTAAGATATATCAGATCATGTAATGGAGAGATCGATATGAGATGATTGATAATACAGGTAAACAAAAACGCATTCAAACACCCGTCATACATTATGTATAAAACAGAGAAAAGGTGATAATACACACTTAGATAAGGCCGATCGTCGGTTTTGTTTAAGTCACTGTCTTGTGTTGACCCATTCTATGTTATGCCTGGTCAAGGGAAGATGAGCAAATACCTGTATGAGTTCGAGTAAGGTACCGATAAGCGTTCAGACTAAGGGCAGTAGGACCGTGTTTGTCACTTGAATAAACACTTAAGAACAGATTTAATTAAAACTTAATTTTGTTGCATTATATTTATAACTTGTTTGACATTACTACGTGTTTTTTTCATTCGAAATCAAATCTTTTTCTCAATTCAAAGGTACTGAGATAAGTCATTGTGACTGTTCATTATTGATTGCAAAAGGAATTTAATCATTATTTCGATGTTAATTACATGTATAAATCAGGTGACAGATAAAACTATTGGAATGAAACACGAGGCATAGTTTAAACCCATTTATCAATTTGATTAGGATCATCAATTATCACCCGATAAATCGATCACGATGCATATGATGAATATTGTAGATTATCATAATAATATGACCCGTTCCACGAGAAAACCAACAGTATGGTCTCTGCGTAATGTATCGATCCAGATCAGCCTGCGCAGTCCGCGCAGACTAATCCGGGCCGATACATTCCGTCTCAGGGAGATAAAGGAATAGAGTAATGATTGCTGAAACAGAAAATCACAGGAGGCGAAAGTGTCTGTCAGGCTGAGCCGGCGTGGCATGCTAAGGCTGACCAGGGTCGATATTTTGCGCAGAATCCACAATGCCGGTTTTCTCGATGAACGGCTCAATTATGATGATGAATAGTGTAGATTAATAGTAATCATATGTCATCTGATTGAGAGTATATACAATTACTAATTTCATGTTTCTTTACGTGTATATATAAATTAGTTTTGTATTATGGTGACGACTTATAGACCCATCGGGCCGGGTTTGGTTCTTTTGTATTTTTCTATGAATATTCGTCCTTAAACCTGTCAATAAAAGATAACGCAAACTCGACGGAGACCCATGAATAATTTCGAGTTATCGGGACAATTGAATAATTTCGAGCTAGCAACAAAATCGAGTGTTCGCTGGATTTATGTTTATCTCGAATATTCGAATGTTTCCATGTTCGAGTTATCGCGAGTCCAGTGAATATAAATATGTATATACCGCGCAAGGAAAGAACCGTTTCATCTGCTTACTTTGAATACTTCTAAAGGCGAACTTGTGCACACACACACACCACACTACACACACACACACACACTATCAAAGTACATTGAATACTTTTTAAGACGAACTAGTCTACACACACACGATCTAAGTACATTGAAGACCTGTAAAGACAAACTTGTGCACACACAATATCTAAGTACACTGAAGACTTATAATGGCGAACGTGTGCACACACACAATATCTAAGTACATGTAATACTTCTAAAGACGAACTTGTGCACACACACACACACTATCTAAGGACATTGACGACTTCTTAAGACGAACTTGTGCACGCACACACTATCTAAGTACATGTACTACTTCTAAAGACGAACTTGTGCACACACACACTATCTAAGGACATTGACGACTTCTTAAGACGAACTTGTGCACGCACAACACTATCTAAGTACATTGACGACTTCTAAAGACGAACTTGTGCACGCACACACTCTCTAAATAAATTACATTGACGACTTCTACACACGAACTTGTGCACACACTATCTAAGGACATTGACGACTTCTAAAGACGAACTTGTGCACACATACACAATGTCTAAGTACATTGACGACTTCTAAAGACGAACTTGTGCACGCACACACTATCTACGGACATTGACGAATTCTAAAGACGAACTTGTGCACACATACACAATGTCTAAGTACATTGACGAGTTCTAAAGACGAACTTCGTGCACTCTCACACCTATCTAAGTACATTGACGACTTCTAAAGACGAACTTGTGGACGCACACACTATCTAAGTACATTGACGACTTCTAAAGACGAACTTGTGCACGCACACACTATCTAAGTACATTGACGACTTTTAAAGACAAACTTGTGCACGCACTATCTAAGTACATTGACGACTTCTAAAGACGAACTTGTGCACGCACGCACTATCTAAGTACATTGACGACTTCTAAAGACGAACTTGTGCACGCACACACTATCTAAGTACATTGACGACTTCTAAGACGAACTTGTGCACGCACACACTATCTAAGTACATTGACGACTTCTAAAGACGAACTTGTGCACGCACACACTATCTAAGTACATTGACGACTTTTAAAGACAAACTTGTGCACGCACTATCTAAGTACATTGACGACTTCTAAAGACGAACTTGTGCACGCACACACTATCTAAGTACATTGACGACTTCTAAAAGACGAACTTGTGCACGCACACACTCTCTAAATAAATACATTGACGACTTCTACACACGAACTTGTGCACAACACTATCTAAGGACATTGACGACTTCTAAAGACGAACTTGTGCACGCACACACTATCTAAGTACATTGACGACTTTTAAAGACAAAAACTTGTGCGCGCACTATCTAAGTACATTGACGACTTCTAAAGACGAACTTGTGCACTCTCACACTATCTACAAGTACATTGACGACTTCTAAAGACGAACTTGTGCACGCACACACTATATCTAAGTACATTGACGACTTTTAAAGACAAACTTGTGCACGCACACACTATCTAAGTACATTGACGACTTCTAAAGACGAACTTGTGCACGCACACACTATCTAAGTACATTGACGACTTCTAAAGACGAACTTGTGCACGCACACACTATCTAAGTACATTGACGACTTCTAAAGACGAACTTGTGCACGCACACACTATCTAAGTACATTGACGACTTCTAAAGACGAACTTGTGCACGCACACACTATCTAAGTACATTGACGACTTCTAAAGACAAACTTGTGCACGCACACACTATCTACGGACATTGACGACTTCTAAAGACGAACTTGTGCACGCACACACTATCTACGGACATTGACGACTTCTAAAGACGAACTTGTGCACGCACACACTATCTAAGTACATTGACGACTTCTAAAGACGAACTTGTGCACGCACACACTATCTAAGTACATTGACGACTTCTAAAGACGAACTTGTGCACGCACACACTATCTAAGTACATTGACGACTTCTAAAGACAAACTTGTGCACGCACACACTATCTACGGACATTGACGACTTCTAAAGACGAACTTGTGCACGCACACACTATCTAAGTACATTGACGACTTCTAAAGACAAACTTGTGCACGCACACACTATCTAAGTACATTGACGAGTTCTAAAGACGAACTTGTGCACGCACACACTATCTAAGTACATTGACGACTTCTAAAGACGAACTTGTGCACACACACACACTATCTAAGTGAATTGATCAAGTCATGTTGACAGTTCAGAAATGCTTTTATTTTTTCTTTCTTTCTTTTGGGTTAGTGATGTCGAATCAAATCCATTTTCCGGCTGATATGCCAACAAGTTACCGCATTTTGATTTTTAAACAAGAACTATTCGAAAGGTATAACATGGGTGTTACCTGGCAACAGTCCATTCATTTTTAAAACAATATTCCACAGATCATCCTTTCATTGACATTATATACAAGCTGCAACTACCAAGACATCACTCTGAACCCGAGATTGTGTTCAGAAACGGAGAGCTGATATAGAAAGACAGATGTGAAGTAATTCAATGCCGATATATTTTAAAACACTAGTGTAAATTCCAGTCTC
Organism: Serripes groenlandicus; assembly: GCA_031761405.1. NCBI lineage: Eukaryota > Metazoa > Mollusca > Bivalvia > Cardiida > Cardiidae > Serripes > Serripes groenlandicus. The sequence goes on along the minus strand of JASEVX010000005.1, from coordinate 12,936,984 downwards.
AAAATGATGAGTATCTTCGGATTTACCCTACTTTAGCAATTGGCTGTAACGAAACCCTTGCTAAAAACCACATTCGGACATTTCGCCCTCGAATCACATATTCATTAACATTGTCCCAATTATATACGCCTTTTGACGCATCTGCAGCAGATGACTTTTAAAAACATTTTGGCAAAAGAAGATTGTGTCGATTATTATTTTTACATACACTCATTTGCAAAAGAAAGTGGTCACTTTTAATTTTAAATTTCCCAAGTTTTATCCGACTTATCTGTCTCAAATTTCGTACTCAACCTTAAATGTACATTTGCCATCGATTGCCCATTAAACCACCGCATTGGTTTGGAGAGATATTAATTGAATTGGTATTACGTGGTTTTGCACGATTTTCATGTGTAGCCTATAAAAATTGTACATATCACCGGAAACGTGTATGGGTATACTACTTATGCTTTGTATAGAGGGAAAGTCTCATTTGAGTTCACGTCAGTGCTCTAGATAAACATGCCTAGATTAAGCGAACATCAGCGAATTCGAGCATTAACAATGGTGACAACGTAGCAAACGTAAGTAGGGCATTTGGATGCCACAGACATACAATAATTCGCTTGTGTCAGCGTTTTCAACAAATCGGTTGTGTCGCAGATCGAAACAGATCTGGCGGACCTAGGGTGATAATGCATTGTAACGTTGACGCACCTGAGACGTCGTTTTGAAACAGCGACCTGTATTGCAAGGCAATATTGTATCAGCAAATACACCGTATTGCAAGGTCGTGTACCCATTCGGCCTAGGAAGTCGTACGTCAGATTAGTATTGTTAGCACGTCATCGGGCTGCTCGTTGTCAGTGGGCTAGACGTCATTTACGTTACATTTACGAGGGTAATGGGCTATTATCAAGTCGTTTGCTGCAGATTTGTTGTTTGTGGAAAAGGGTTGAATTATATTCATGAAAAGGAGTCGGATTACAGTACTATCCGTCTGTACGATAAGAGTATGTGGTCTGGACCAGTTTTCGCCCCCCATTATCATCTTTATTTTATTTCGACATAACCCATAACCCTATATCATCTTTATTTTATTTCGAAATTCTCAAAATATAAGCAACATTTCTGATAGACTAACCAATGCAGCTGCGGCGATAGACATCTGCGTAATGTATCGACCAGATCAGCCTGCGCTGTCCGCGCAGACTGATCCGGCAGACACATTCCGTCTTAGGGAGATAGATGTATAGCCACATGTTAACGTAAAACAGAATGTTATTTTAAATTTAGAATAAGAAAGTATTTATGATTGACCCTTTCCGTGACACAAACGACATGCTTGAGCGTTGTTTTTTCAGTAGACGCATTTGAGCCGTCCCGCGAGAAAACCAACATTGTTGACTCGGATCAGCCTAAGCATGCCGCGCAGGCGAAACCGGACAGAGACTTTTCGCCTCCTGTGGATTTCCTTTTTCAGAAATCATTACTCAATACCTCTGTACACCTGAGACGGAATGTGTCGGCCCGAATAAGGCTGCGCGGACTGCGCAGGCTGATTTGGGTTGATACATTAGGCCGAGTCCATACTGCTGATTTTCTCGCGGGACGGCTCATTTCCGAAAACGTTTTCACACAAGTGGAAAATGTTTAAGTCACTTTTACCGACGACGGAAATCTTTAAAAGGGTCAGCGTTGAAGAAGTAACTGGGAATAAAAGAGCTAAGCAGGCACTCGAAATAACCGATTATCCTTTACCCACATACGACTCATCTGCAGCAGACGACTTGAACATATATTGGAAAAATAAGGAAATTCTCTATAAAGGGAAATAAAATTGTTGAACAGAATTGAAAACATTGTGGGTAAAAGGAGAAATCGCTCATTCTGTTTATCCTATATGATACCAAATATCATCTGCTATGTGAATGAGCAAAACATGCGTCTGCGAACGGGAAACGATTAACTCTTTCTCACTCACAGACGCTTTCTCACTCACAGACGCATTCTGACGCACCTGCAGCAGACGACATTTGAAAACATTGTGACAAATTTCTCATGGTTAACAACTTCCTCCTATTCCACAATGTTTTCAACTCTATTCAACTATTCTAGAAAACCGCATAAAACCCCAAATCAATCAATAAATCCACCCGGAAACCTGGACGAGATTATTAAACCCTTCTGAAATCCAGTAAGGACCGTTATCATGATATATTGTTTAATTTTCTTTGAGAAACGATCTATATCACGTCGTATTTCATTACACTGATATATTTTATGATCCTTAGGTTTTATACTCGAGGCGTTTACATATTGTCAAGTGAATAATGTGCCTACATGTACAATAGTCTGATAAAATGAACTTTGTTAAACAGCACATATCTAAAATATACATCTACACGAATGCCCCCTGATCTTGATCTTTACTTTTAATCCATTCCCACATATAATATTCATTCAATAAGTGTTCTTTCATTTATAGAGAGTTTCTTGTTGTATGTGTACAGGTGTTAAATAATGCAAAATGAATATTGTGACGACATGTACAATAGCCTGATAAAATAAAACTTTGTTAAACAGCACATACCAAAAAATATGTTTAACCTTTTTTCCACAAACAGGCGCCTTCTGTGGGCTCTGTATCAGACGACTTTTGAAAACAGTTTGGCAGAAGAATGAGCAATTTCACCTTTTACCACATGTTTCATCTTTTCAACTTTATTCAATTATTGTACTTTCAAGTACAGAGAGTTTCCATATGTTCGGCTTAATGTTTCGTTTGGAACGAACCTTGATAAATACGACCGGCAGTACTTAGGAAATATATCTCATTTTGAGTGATGTACCGGCTCGTATATCATGATTTGGAGTTCAGGTGTGTAGTAATTAATCACGAAGGCCGAATTGTGATTAATTTGTACAAACCTGAACGACATATCGTGATATAAGAGCCGGTATATCACTCAAAATGAGATCTATTTAAATTTTAGCACTTTTATATAAATTAAAGGGATACAAATTATGCTTTGACATAACGTTGTTTTCCTTGATAAAATCACGTGTAGGCGGTTCTATCTTTACTCCCCATTGTATTTGTTTTGGAAATATTGGATTTGTTCAACTAACAAAACATTTTGAAAACAGTTTTATTAACAGTCTATGAACATTTTATTTTTATTATACCTTTTTCAATTGCAATTTGTTACTGTCTCATACTAACACAACGTTTTCGACCGGTAAATACTCCTAAATAGTAATGCTGTTTCATGGCACGCGCGTCAAAAATGTTGGTGAAGCTCGTGAATGACGTCATTTAAGACAATTATGCAACTTCCCGAACGGCATTTACAACAAAAGCTCGTGACTTCATTCATAAATGTCTAGCCCAACGTAGTAACGCATGCGCACTAAGAAACGTTGTATAAAAAATACGCGGGAGGGAATTTCAACAGCCAAAAATAGTTCCGGAAATTTAGAGTGATATACTGCATTTAGATCACGCTCAAATCCTTCTTCGTGTATAGAAGAGAGATTGTCAATAGTGTTAGAATTAGGAAATATATCTCATTTTGAGTGATATACCGGCTCGTATAGTCACGATTGGGAGTTCAGTGTAGTAATTAATCACGCAGGCCGAATGGCCTGAGTGATTAATTTATACACACCTGAACGACACATCGTGATATAAGAGCCGGTATATCACTCAAAATGAGATCTATTTCAATTCTAGCACTTGTTTATAACTTACAGGGATACAAATTAGGCAGGAACTAGGTTTTGACAAGACGTTGTTTTCCTTGATAACATTACGTGTAGGCTGTTCTATCGTTACCCCCATTGTATTTGTTTTGGAAATATTCGATTTGTTCAACTAACAAAACATTTTGAAATCAGTTTTATTAACAGTCTATGAACATTTTATTTTTATTATACCTTTTTCAATTGTTCTTAAACTCATCATGGGCAATTTGTTACTGTCTCATTCTAACACAACGTTTTCGACCGCGCCAAAAATGTTGGTAAAATACGTGAATGATGTCATTTAAAACAATAACGTCAACGTTACAATTCAAATTTCCAAACGGCATTTACAATAAAAGCTCGTGACTTCATTCATAAAATGTCAAGCCAAACGTAGTAACGCATGCGCTCTGAGAAACGTTGTATGAAAAATACTCGGGAGGGAATTTCAACAGCCAAAAATAGTTCCGGAAATTTAGTGATAGATATGTGTATAGAAGAGAAACTGTCAATAGTGTTAGAATATTAAATTACACAGGAGACGCCGTGATATAACTGAAATACTATTAAATTACACGGGAGACGCCGTGATATAACTGAAATATTATTAAATTACACGGGAGATGCCCCGACAAACTGAAATACTAAATAAATTACACGGGAGACGCCGTGATATAACTGAAATACTATAAAATTACACGGGAGACGCCGTGATATAACTGAAATACTATTAAATTACACGGGAGACGCCTTGATATAACTGAAATACTATTAAATTACACGGGAGATGCCCCGATATAACTGAAATACTATTAAATTACACGAGAGACGCTCCGATATAACTGAAATACTATTAAATTACACGGGAGACGCCGTAATATAACTAAAATACTATTAAATTACACGGGAGATGCCCCGATATAACTGAAATACTAAATAAATTACACGGGAGACGCCGCGATATAACTGAACTATTATTTATAACGGCGTTAAACCACCATCCGAGCAAGCAAACAAACAATAGCCATTTACTATCATAATACATGTCAGTAAGAGAATGCTTCCAGAAATCGATAGCATTAAAACCCCATGTGAAATACAATAAAATGTCGAACAATATCATCTGATTGTTTATGATAGTGCTTCATATAAGGGTATAAATAAATAATACATTTTCATAGTTGCTAGTTAATTTTCACAGAGAAAGATGATTAGATTCACATACCATGTGAAGTATGTAGATATGTACTCGGTGCTATGTACTTCTTACCTCTTTATTTTCCGAATATCCGCCATTGCAAAACTTTCAAACAAAAACAAAATCCTTTATATAAATAAAAAGATCAGTAGTATGTTTAAATATTTTATTTAATATTAAGTATTTAATTAACACAAACAGAGTATTTTGTTTGAAAGTTCGATAACGGCTGATAGTCGGAGATCACGGAGGGTATAGTTGTACATACCTCTGAGTGACTATGATTCTAAGAATCATCAACAGACAGGGGCGTAGCTCCCTTTAAGCACTGTAGGCACGTGCCTACACATTTTTTCTAAAAAATGCCCCAAAATGCAGCTGCGGCGATACACATCTGCGTAATGTATCGACCAGATCAGCCTGCGCTGTCCGCGCAGACTGATCCGGCCGACACATTCCGTCTAAGGGGGGATAGATAGAGTAGTGATTCCTGAAACAGAAAATCCACAGGAGGCGAAAAGTGTATATCCGGGTACGCCTGTGTGGCATGCTTAGGCTAATCCGAGTCGTTACTTTACGCAGAGTCCACAATGTTGATTTTCTCACGAGACGGCCTACACATTGATTATTGCCATGCTACGCCCCTGTCAGAAGACCACTTCTGTTATACGGACACCAATGCAGCAACGATCAAAGCACTAACAGTTATGATAGCTGGCTGGCCGACTAGTTACCCCGTCAATAATATGACTGCTTTATAGCGAACTTGTTTCTGAACGTACGAACTTTCCAAATTACAATCATAGCAATTTCAGAGAGTTGTTATTTGGACAATCCATCCGGGATGTTACCAACAGGTTTAGTAGTCGTATTCTGGAGTTACCTGACCCTATCGTTACATTTAATGATTGTTTGGTGTTTTGCGCCGATTTCAACATTTGTTCAGTTATATCATTTCTTGGTAAGTTACGAGTACTACTACTTGGTAAGTTACAGTCGTAATGCTTACCCCGCAACCCTGAGCGCCAAGGAGGGCAGCCATTAATGTATTTCGTTACATTTAAAGTGAGCGATCTGGAACCAGACGTACCTCGTTCGATCCCCGATAACGGGTTTCTGGGCAATGCACATTTCCTAGCTTTCCTGACAACTAAATAAGTAAACATCCATTACGACAACTAAATAAGTAAACATGTTTGCAGAGCAAGATGGTATCAGGTTAAAAATTGTAAGTAAATAAAACATCATGTTATTTTGACATTGTCCGCGCCGAAAACCCTTATATTACAGAGATGATAATCACGTTCGATGTCTGCTTCCTGGACTTTAACCAGTACTCGCGCCGTTTGTGTGTAAAAATCCCGAAGTCACGGGAGTCGAACCCGGGACCTTTCATACGAGAGGCCGTACCTCTGTACCACTGTCTTTCTACATAGATGATTAGGGTACTAAACATAATTTTCAAAAAGCCGTCTGCTGCAGAGGTGTCAGAAAGAGTATATATGAGGGAAAGGGTTAACCTTTTCACACATAAAATCAGAAGATGACCTTGAAACATCTAGTCAAGACTATGACAAATGTCCATACGTGAACATATAATATATGAGAAGTGTTGAAATCAGTGTGGCAAAAGGAGAAGATTGCTCATTATGAGCAATTTCTCCTTTTACCACACTGATTTCAAAAGTCGTCTGCTTCAGATGCGTCAGATTGCGTCTGCAAGTGGGAACAGTTTAAAAGTGTAATGTCTATATGTATTGTGACTGTAGGTGAGATGATTTTTGTTTCAGTTAACCCTTTCCCAAATACAACAAATCTGTAGCAGACGACTTTGAAAAAGTATTGGCAAAACTGTGAAAAAATTATTTTGAATGAAAGTTCTTTTATTGAATAGAGTTGAAAACAGTGTGTCAAGAGGAGAAATTTCTCCTTTTGTCTAATTATTTTTCAAAAGTGCTGCAATTGCGTCTATATATGGGAAAGGGTTAAAGCAAATTTACAAAACCACGATTCATTAAATAATCATGATATCGGATATTTTTTTTTTTCATACTTTCCATGATTAAAAGTTATTCCTCAAAATACAAAGTCGTTGACCAAGAAAACATATGTTTAACAGATTTTACATTAATCCACTCGTTTCAGACTATGTTAATACAGATAAAAGGTTCACCGACCCCTTTCTTTATTCAGACGACTGCATGTATAGCAGAAGGCTTTTGAAACGCTTTTGTGTGGAGAAAAAAAAGGAGAAAATGCACAAATCAAACTATCTCTCCTTTAACCACGATGTGTTCAGCTTTATCCTTTCCCACATACAATAAATCTGCCGCGTTTAACATCATTGTGACAAAAATATTTATAAGTATAAATGACAGAAAAAGTATTTAGTACAGTTGAAAACATTGTGGGGAAAAGGAGAAATTGCTCTTTTAGAGCGATTTCTGCGTTCTGAATATTGTTTTCAGTAGCCACAAAATGCGATTTCTGCGTTCTGAATATTGTTTTCAGTAGCCACAAAGGTGCGAAAGGGTTAATCATATCCATACACCTAATCTGTTTTAGCCTTTTCACGCATTCAATAAATCTGCAGCAGACGACCTTGAAAACAACCTGGCTAAAATATCGAAAATCACTACAAATGGAAAGTTTCATTATTGAATTAAGTTGAAAACATTGTGGCAAATTGAGAAATTGCTCATGTCTCCTTTAACACATTTCTTTTTAAAAAGTTGTCTGCTGCAGAGGCGTCTGTATGTGAGAAGGGATTAAGATACAATGTATAATTCGTTTATCATCAAGTAGATGTTTTGAAAGCAGACGACTCGCAAAATAGCATATGAGGTAAACGGTTAACCCTTTCCCACATACAGACGCTTTTTGACGCCTCTGCAGCAGACGACTTTTGAAAACAGTGTGACAAAAGGAAAAATTGCTCATGATGAGTAATTTCCCTTTTTTTCACAATGTGTTCAACTTTATATCATTGTTAAGCTCTCATTTATTGAGATTTTTCACATTTTTGGCAAGATGTTTTTAAAGTTGTCTGCTGCAGTTTTGCATCTATTCATAGAATACATTATATAATATATTGTATGAATAGCCTGGGTACCGAGCTTGCAGGTTTGCTGTATGTGGGAAAAGGGTTAAAGGATACAACGTTGTTTATTTGCGGCGTTCTGAAATGTCAAACAAATCTATTTGACAGGATATTTCAACAACGACCAAGCCCTTCAAGTACGATAGGGCAAAACATCCTTAATCATACAAGAGAACACTTTCAGAATTGAATTGCTTGAAATAGGATCAGAATCCACATTTCCATGTAAAGAATACTGATAACATTTCCCCTCATATATACGCATGTTGACATCTGTGCAGCAGACCATCTTTAAACAAAATTGTCGCAAAATAATAAATTGTTCATAATGACCAATTTCTCCCTGTGCAATGATGCTTTCAATTCTAATAAATAATTACACTTTCATCTGCAGAGATTTTCCATATATTTAGATACATGTTATAAAGGTCGACTGCTGCAGATGTGTTGTATGTGGGAAACGGATTAGGTGTAAAGGGGTAAAGTTATAAATATGCTCATCTGTATCTTCAAATTACTCAGACGATAGCTTGTTTGTTTTACATTCGGCTGTTACTTGCAAAATCGACTTCATCGCATTATAACAACAACAACAACCATAACGATTAAAAGGAATGTATATATTTAGGCACGTGCGAGAACTAAAGAACAGTTGACTCGTGACATCTCGAACACGTTAACCCTTTTCCTTATACGACAATTCTGCAGCAGACGACTTTGAACATATTATGTCAAAAAATAGTAAATCTCTATAATTGAATGGATAACCTATGACTAAAAGTGGAAAACTTTGTGCCAAAATGAGAAATTGCTCGTTTTGAGCAATTTCTTCTTTTTTCACTATGTTTTCAAAAGGCATAAGCGTATGTATGAGGGAAAGGGTAAACACGAATCGTTTCCTCGAACGAATCTGTATTCTGAAAACAACTTTGCTGAGTTGTGTTCTTGATACACTTTTATCACTGGCTCGCTAATTACAAGACACGCTTTAAGTATCAACGAATTACGAAGCTGACATTACAGAATTGAATTAAGAACAACCCCAAGGATCGCTCGAACACTTCGATAACTCGAAGTAATGTATGAGTCATTCTTGAGTTCAAGATTTCAGGAGAGACAGCTCGTGGTGCGCTGGTCTCTCCGGCATCTGCATTGTTTGCAAAAGCCTTTAATCGCCTTGGCATCAAAAGTGTTAATTTAACATCGTTCATGAATACATTTACCCAATTTGAGGATAGTTCTTAGGCTTTCGATCGGTGTGTGGGTCGTTTTCGAAATAGTTCCTAACTATACGCTGGATAACATCCGGAGCGGCACGCATGCTTCTCCCTGTGTCACAATGTTTTCAAAATGTGCCTGCTTCATGTGCGTCAAAATGCCTCTGCATGTGAGAAAGGGTTATGGCAGCGCGTATCGAAGTTGTACAGTATTTCAGCATCACCATTAACTCTTTCAGCGCCGAATTGTTTAAAGTAGACTCTTCCATGTTCAAAATCGGGTGTGTCCATTTCCCAATTTATGAAAGTTTTGGACTATTTTAGTAACTAAAAGGCAAACAATGCTGATTTCAGGTGAGACAGCTGTTACGAGCTGACTCACCTGAATCTGTATTGTTTGCAAAAACCTCAATGTTGCCTTTGGCGCTGAAAGAGTTAAGACGCATTGCAGTACTGTTTGACAAAGACCGGGGTGATGTACAAGTGTATAGTGTATACAGATTAACGGTAATGACATTCGATGAGCATGTTATATATACCGCTGTTATATCATATTTTAATAAAAAATAATGTCATATTTGACCCTAAGCGTATTTAAAGCTTTTATCTTATCACATGATCTTTTTATTTTAAGATATAATGGGTTGTAGCCTAAAGAAACAGGGTAGTGTGTAAGGGCACCTAAACATGACTATACCCAACACAGGAAGCATCTGCACCAAAAGACTTCAACATCTTCTAGGAGGAAATATGTTAAATTTCTATGACTGAATGAATGATTTTAGAATAGAGAAGAAGACATTGTAAGATTTTTTTTTTTTTGAAAAGCAAAATAACCTCTTGTTTTCAGCACTTTAAAATAAGTATACTTTCCATAATATAATAGAGAGTTTCTAAAATTTTGCCTAGATGTTTTCAAAGTCTTCTGCTGCTGATCTGTTGCAATTGCGTAAGGGTTAAATACCAAAATGAGAAACTAGAGGTATGCAGTGAATTGCATGTTCACTGGTGTTATAAAAGTTATATAACAGTTCTTAAGTTATATCACGAGGTTTCCTTTGCTAAGTTACCAGTACTTCTTGTTCAATTAGCTTGACACCAGCCAGACAGTCGTTATGCTAACCCAACAACCCTGAGCGCCAAGGAACGCAATTACTACCATTCATAAAGTGTTTGAAGTAGTAGCTCTTTATTGCCTCTATTTACGGAGAGTGTTACATACATACAAATTATACGAAAGACAAAACAATACAAATCACATATATTCTTTGTATTTTGTTATTTGTACATGATTGCCAAAAAAAAAAAATTGTATTATATTGTATTATAAGCATGGTAAATGTGAATTTCAGTTCAATGTCGCCAAATAGTTAATTCTGCAAGGCGAGGGTAAATAAAAACAAATAACAAACAACTTTCTGCACAGTCGATGTCACACCTTATGTCCACTGTATTTAAGTCTATTTTTAGCATGATGAATAATGAAAATATCAAATTCGATTATATAGCCTTATATCCATATGAATGGAAGATTAATTAACGTTTAAATTACATCAGGAATAGGAACTAGGTTTAACAAAGCGATCTTCATTTGACAAGTAGGCTTCTGTGAAATGAATAAAAATGTGCACACCGGTTATCAAACTTTTCAAAGGTCCTCAAGTGACACATAATAAAGGCATAAAATTTCCCTTTGGGCTAGAAAACAAGTCATTTTCTGTTAAATTAATTGATTAAATTTAGATTTAACGACATTTCAACAATTTCTCAGCCATATCACGGCGAACAGTATACATATCCATTTGTTTACAGTCTTTTGCAAACCAGTGCTCCACACAACTGTCTTTCTAGGCAACTGGCTGTAATTCGACATAGAATGTTTTCTCATAAGTATAAAACGAATGACGCTTGTCGCATTGACTTTTGTTAGACGTCGGACGGTTGTTGACCGAGCTGGTGTTCGAACTCATAATTGCTATATTGACAGCACCGTCGCTACCCTCTGAGCCACCGTAACTCTACATGTGCAGTGCATATATATACTTCCTGATGAGTACGTTGTATGTTCGGAAAACAGATAACAGTAGGCAAACATGAAACAGAGCATGTAGTAATTCATTAATTCAACATGGATAGTTCAGAAGAACCAGAGTACAAAAATGGAAAACGAAAAGCAAACTGTTTGCAGTAGGGACGGGCATCTACCTGATAAATCCTTTTAGACTTAAACAATTGAAACCATATAAAAGAACGCCTATAATTTTGAGACTATCAAGAACGCATTAAGTAAAGTAGAGAAATTGCTCCTTTTGTGCATTTCATTCAATGTCTTTTTTTGTTGGCAAAAGCAGCTTCCTAAATATAGCCTCAGTATGAATAAGACTGTGGAGGGATAGCAACCCAGAGAAATGAGAAGAGAAATGAGATTTAAATGATGATAGCATAATATAAGACACGTCAAATTTACGATAAACTATTAAAGCGAAGTATTACCTTTGTATTTCATCGTTCTAGAATATGGTAATACCCTTTCCATCGTAAATATCCTCGTGAAAATAACCTCTTTAAACGTTTTTATTATGTAAAGTAACCGTATATGTATATGTTGAGCGAATGGCTAGTAATCTGCCCTATTAAATCTTGATGTCAAAGTGATTGTAAAATATCATAAATGACATTTGAACTGTTCGTTCTTAATCGGTTTGCACTCGACTATTTACGGATTTTACGAGTTCACAATTGGATCTCGCTCAACTATTTACGGATATTTCGAGTTAACAATCGGATTTCACTCGACTATTTACGGGATTACAATCTGATCTTAAACGACTATTTAAAGATTTTCTTTTTACAATTGAGTCTTAATCGGCTGTTTACGAGTTTACAATATAGCCTCACCCGATCCTGCACGAAAGTCACGAAAGCTTATTGCAATGTTGATTTAATTATTTTCTCTTGTTTTTAACGCCGTTTTCAACAATTTTTCAGTCATAGCACGGCGACCAGTTCACCTACTCATGCGTTTCCTGTTTTTTCCACGCCAGTACACCACACAACATACTTTCGAAGCAACTTGCTGCTTTTCCACATAGACTGAATAACAGCCCCTTGGTGAAAGACGAATGTCACAGTGACTTGTGTTGATTTAAACCGCCTCGATGGTGAAGTGTCCGCCTCGGTGCGTGAGTGCGCGGGTTCGATCCTCGCCCGGGTAGTACCAAAGACTTTAGAAATGGTAGGAATGGCTGATCTCTTTATCGCCCAGGGTTGCGGGGGTCAGCATTACGACTGACTGGATGCTGTCAGGATAAATGGACCAGTTTAACGGGTAACTTTCCCAGGAAACGCCGTGATTTAACATACAAATTGTTGAACACGGCATAAAACACCAGACAAGCTATCAATGATGTTCTTATCGTCATTTACGATGCTTTCGACTTTATCTCGTTCAACCGTGACACTGTTTAACCCATGCCCACCTGCAGACGTATTTTGACCCAATAGCAGCAGACGACTTTTGAAAAACATTGTGGCCAAAGGTGAAATTGCTCATGATGAGCAATTTCTCATTTGGCCACAATGTTTTCAACTTAAATTAACAATCAAACTATCTTTTATGGAGATCTTTTAGATTTGTATCACTATGTTTTCAAAGTCGTCTGCTGAAGATTTGTTCTATGTGGGGAAATGTCAGACTACTTATGACGGTTCACGTTTGCAGCAGGTGATTTATTTTGAAACCGTAGCTAAATAAGGATAACATCAAGATATTTCTCATCTCCAACAATGTTTTCAACTTTGTATGGACAGATCTTCTGATTTTGGGCGAAGGTTTGGTTTTCCTTCGATGAATTCTTATACAGAAAACCTTATATTCATCTGCCGCAGACGGCTTTTGAAAACAACTGTGAGCAAATGAGAAACTGTCCGGAACAAGTTGTTTCTCATTTTCCCACGATACTTTCAGTTCTATTCCATGGACTTACTCCCAGTTTATCAAATGTTAAGTATATTTACTCAGATGTTTTTAAGGCAGAAGATAAATGAAAATATCATATTTGGGAAGGACAAAGGGCTAAGTATATCAGCAAACTAAGATGCTCGGTAAAAACCCATAAAAAGTATGCCCTTGACAAGTTTTTGACACTATCTATACACTTTTTTCAAATAGAGCTGTTTGATAAGATATGAGGCTTCCATCAAAATTTAAATCTATATTTACCCATAAAACCTGTTCTTGTTAATTCACTTCAGCCGTTGTACTAGTCTTGTCCTATATACTGATGCACTGAACATCGAATTTAACCCTTTCCCACATACAACAAATTTGCATCAGACGACTTTGTAAACATCTAAACAAAAATATGGAAAATTTCTCTAAATGAAAGTATAATTACTGAAAAAAGGTTGAAAACATTGTGGCAAAAAAAGAAATTGCTAAATTTTAGCAAATCACGATGTTTTCAAAAGTCGACTGCTACAGAGGCGTCAGAATGCGTCTACATGTGGGAAAGGGTTAACAAATAATAGATGCATATGACACAGCTATTTACTAAATGCACTTGACATCAGCTGTAATATACGTGCATATTGAATGCACTTGACATCAGCTGTAATATACGTGCATATTGAATGCACTTGACATCAGCTGTAATATACGTGTATATTGAATGCACTTGACATCAGCTGTAATATACATGTATATTGAATGCACTTGCCATCCGCTGTACTATACATGATATTGAATGCACTTGACATCAGCGGTAATATTCATGTATATTGAATGCACTTGCCATCAGCTGTACTATACATGTATATTGAATGCACTTGACATCAGCTGTACTATACATGTATATTGAATGCACTTGACATCAGCTGTAATATACGTGTATATTGAATGCACTTGACATCAGCTGTAATATACGTGTATATTGAATGCACTGGGCAACATATTTAACAAATATCTATCGAATGCACGCGCCACCAATTACAATGCACTTGGTATCAGCTTAAATAAACATGAATACTGGATGCACTGGACACCAAATTAATAATTATTAAATGTACTCGATACAGGTTTATATAAATAATAAATGCATTAGATACTAATTGCAATGTAAACAAAACGCAGTGAGCACCATTTTTAATATTAAATGCTCTCGATAACAACTAGATAGATACAAACTGCACTGGGCATCACATTTAATGAATATTACATGCTCTCAAACCAAATTAAGAAACATGTTAAATGTTGTCCAGCCAATTAAATGTGTATTCCAATTAATGTCCATTGCATTTAGTACATGTATTATACATGTTTATAACTGGCTATCTTTTTACACGCGAACACGCATGTTGAAGACATATATGCATGAATTTGTTTTTGGCTAAAATCATTTTATTTCATAAAAATATATTATATCTTTTATTCAGATTTAGTATAAATATTAATCAGTATTATAAGGACAGTCGAATAATTTCGGTAAGCAAATTAACCCTTACCCTCATATAGACACTTTCTGACGCCTCTGCAGCAGACGGCTATTTGATAACATAGTAACAAAAGAAGAAATTGCACAAAACGTGCAATTTCTCCTTTTGCCACAATGTTTTCCACTTTTAGTCATGGGTTATCCATTCAATTATAGAGATTTTCAATTTTTTGACAAAGTATGTTCAAAGTCGTCTGCTGCAGAATTGTCGTATGAGTGAAAGGGTTAAAGTCACTTCAGTTTCTTTAAAATGTTCAACTGAACTAGTTTGGTATGATTTTGACAATCTTTATTTGAAGGATAAATACCTTTTTCGCATGAAAATTAATTCTTCTACTCGGACAGAACAGTATTTATTTATTTTGGCAATGTATGAGTGTAAGCATAACAACACTTTGTCTTTAAAAATGTTCCGTGCCATGTTGTTTATTTACACCATGTTTGTATTCAATTTAAGTGATTTTGCAACATTTTTTCAAATCTTTCAAATAACCCAAAAGAACGGGGGAACACATGGTAGATGAATCAGTAAATGTCATACGACTTAAATACATATTAGAGAATAAACAGTGAAATTAATTAATATGTTATTGATATATGACTTAACTAATTAAAGCTATGACGGTTGTTTCTCTCTTTATCTCTCAAACAAGAACCTCCCGAAAACCATGAAGATACACAGAAATACACTTGTATACAATGAGCGGCTATAATATCGTTCAGATATACGACAAGTTGGTTGTAAAACTGGAAAAAATGTAAAAGATTTATAACGTTTGGAGTGTTTGCTTTAAATGTGTTAAACTGAATGACTGGGCGAACTTTTATCGAGTGTACACAAACTATTACCCATAGCCCTCCTATAAAACCTTGCATTTATTTGGACAAGATGAAATAAATCCTGCAGATGCAAATATAGATGTTATCAAACCATCATAAACGTTTAGTGTCGTTCCTCAAAGACGTCTGACGGCTTTAAATAGAAAATCTCATTATTAATCTCTATCATTTTGTGTTAGTCATCCACCAGTTTCGGAGAGTTCTATTGGTTTACCCTACGTCTGTCCGTCTGTCTGTCCTTCTAAAAAATGAACTATGTCATCCAACTCGGAAAGTATTAGAGCTCAGTTCATGAAACTTGTAGGTATTTGTGCATAGAGGATAATTAGGACAGTATATATGTTCGCAGTTTATTTTAATTTTGGCCAAACTCAAGGTTTCACTTTAAAGGTGCTGAACTCCAGATGGAGATCAACATTTTGAAATGTTGAAACTTCAGGACATGTTGCTAATAGTGACAACAAAGTACGAGATAAATAGTTCAAAAATATTTTGGTAGTATATGTTGAAAAACAGCAATTGAAAGTCATGTAAATGTACAAAATTTGGCTTACTGTGTATGTCTACTCAGTAAAAATGAGGCATACACGATCAATATTTAGATGTTTATTGTACTGGAAATTTAGATCATTACTTTAATTTTATCCCAGAAGTATGATTCTAATATTTCAAGACACATTTTGAACAGTTTGAAAAACTTGACAATACTATTTATTATCTGACATTCAGCATCTTTAAGGTCAAATCGAAAAAATAGAAAAGTGTGAGAGGTCGGCTGTGAAACTTGAAATGT
This sequence comes from Serripes groenlandicus, assembly GCA_031761405.1. Taxonomy (NCBI): domain Eukaryota; kingdom Metazoa; phylum Mollusca; class Bivalvia; order Cardiida; family Cardiidae; genus Serripes; species Serripes groenlandicus. The sequence goes on along the minus strand of JASEVX010000005.1, from coordinate 12,920,615 downwards.
GTATAGAGGTCAAGTTGAAGATTAAGCAGGTTCAGTTTGCTTGAAGGTCAGACGTTTGAACCCTTTCCAACATACAAGTAATATATGTAGCAGACGAATTTGGATCATCTCCGAAAGAAGTAAACATGTAGCAGCGACTCGTGGAGAAATCAAAACGCATACAGGGCAGCACTTGCATTAAGAAAGCTTACTTTCAAAGGGAAACAACACATACATGTAAAACTCATAAAAACTTAACACGGTTGCGGGTCGTCACATTGCATCAACCTGATCTGTCCGGGTTTGGGCTCGAATACCATTTTCGGAATAAGAAGATCCTATGCAAATTACTCAATCGACAGAATACATTTCAGCTACAGATTGACGCCTGTTTTCTGTTTCTGTGTACCTTTTTAGGATTCGTAAACGATTTCAAAATTCACTTTCGAGTCGCGTCAGGGGTCTTGTTACAAACGTTAACATAGAAGTCTCGGACGTTCCCGCGAATTGGGGTCTTGTTACAAACGTTAACAGAGAAGTCTCGGACGTTCCCGCGAATTGGAGTCTTGTTACAAACGTTAACAGAGAAGTCTCGGACGATCCCGCGAATTGGGGTCTTGTTACAAACGTTAACAGAGAAGTCTCGTACGATCCCGCGAATTGGGGTCTTGTTACAAACGTTAACAGAGAAGTCTCGGACGTTCCCGCGAATTGGGGTCTTGTTACAAACGTTAACAGAGAAGTCTCGGACGATCCCGCGAATTGGGGTCTTGTTACAAACGTTAACAGAGAAGTCTCGGACGATCCCGCGAATTGGAGTCTTGTTACAAACGTTAACAGAGAAGTCTCGGACGATCCCGCGAATTGGAGTCTTGTTACAAACGTTAACAGAGAAGTGTCGGACGATCCCGCGAATTGGAGTCTTGTTACAAACGTTAACAGAGAAGTCTCGGACGTTCCCGCGAATTGGGGTCTTGTTACAAACGTTAACAGAGAAATCTCGGACGTTCCCGCGAATTGGAGTCTTGTTACAAACGTTAATATAGAAGCTGTCCGCGCAGACTGATCCGGCCGACACATTCCGTCATAGGGGGATAGATGTATAGAGTAGTGATTCCTGAAACAGAAAATCCACAGGAGGCGAAAAGTGTCTATCCGGGTAGGCCTGTGTGGCATGCTTAGGCTGATCCGAGTCGATACTTTACGCAAAGTCCACAATGTTGATTTTCTCACGAGACGGCCTACACATAGATTATATTGCAAAGCTACGCCCCTGAAAACAGACCAAGAAGACAAAACACATCAGTAGTTCCGATTGCTCGTATGAGAAATGCTACTACCCTGTTTTCGAAATAACAGATCCATTCCAGAAAATGGTTCGAGGTAAACAATTTATTCGAATGTTCACATATTCGAGTTATCACGAGTCAAGATCCGCTGTTTCATGCTTTACCACCACGATAATATATCGTTCGGATTACTTGAGAACTTGAGAAGCTATTAATGTAATCTATTTTAGCTCTTTCAGCGCCGAATTGTTTAAAGTAGACTCTTCCATGTTTAAAAATGGGCGTCTCCATTTGTCTTGTAATAGGGGTTTGGCATATGTTTATAACTAAAAAGCAAACAATGCTGATTTCAGGTGAGACAGCTCGTTACTCGCTGACTCACATGAATCTGCATTGTTTGCAAAAACATCAATATTGCCTTTGGCGCTGAAAGAGTTAACCATTTCTCAATAAAAACAAATCTGCAGCAGACTTATGTGGACGATCTCTACAATCCCTAGAAATGGATAGTTCATAATTGAATAAATACAGTTGAAAACACTGTGGCAAAAGAATGGCAAAAGAATGTTTTCATAAGTCATATGCTGCAGATAAGTCAGAATTCTTTTTCATGTGGGAAGTTTTTAACTAATAAGATATAGTAGTTCGAGATGTAATTATTCGAGATAAACCCTTTCGAGATATTTGAGATATTCATAACTAGAGACATATTTTGTTAATGTTTTCAATATTCTTTCGCGATAAGAAGTAACTCATAATTTGAAACCTGTGTTGAATAGTTAACTTGTGCAGCTTTAAATAATTTCAATAGTAAGTTATCAGATAAGGATCCTTGAACTTTGTAGCCTACACCTGTCTTGCCATTTTAATTTTAAAATTTGTAAAATGTCTGCATCACAACAGGTAATATTTTATAGAGCTGGGAAAATAATTTACATAGCTGTTTGCTGTATATGTTTTTCAATTCAAGTTAAAACTTTAATTAGGTGTTATCCTTAATTGATCGATCTCTTTTTATTTCATCATTTCAGTCCTCCAACACTTTTGAGACGACCCCTGATATGAGCAAGATGGCGTCTTCTTTTGGAAACCTGACAGGGAAAATTGCACTGATTACAGGTTAATTTTAGGTTTTATTTTGTAATGACAACTTATTTTTGTTAGCGCACTATTCAAGAATTTGTACTATCCTCATACCAACAGTAAATAGATCTTCGATTCTTGTAATTGAAACGTGTGTAAATTTGTTTGAGTAGGCATTCGTCCCCATTTATATTCGGGTTACTGTGTTTCGCCCATCATACTTTTGTACCTATACATTACCATTTATCAATTGATTTTATTTCAGGTGCAAGCTCTGGTATAGGAGCAGCTACTGCAAAATTATTCTCTAAACTTGGTGCCACTGTAGCTCTTACAGGCAGGAAGGTTGAAAATTTAGAAAAAGTAGCTGCAGAATGCTCAAACAAGGTACTGTACCTAGACGTATAGTCACTTATTGCATTTTGAAAAATATCGCTGTAAAAACAATTTTCGTGTTGTCTTTGTTGCATGTGAACTATCGGATGTAACATATATGATTCCATTAGAAAACCCCTATAGTTATGCTTTTAAACACAACTAAAGAAAAATTAAAATTCTTATATTCTTGAAATTAAAGTATATCTGTCCACTTCTTAATTATTTAAGTCATAATAAAAATTATATTCCTATATGCCTTGACCCCTCACCAACAAAAGCTACAATATTTCAGTAGAAAACCAGGTGTTTCCATTTTCTGTCGAATTAGAACACATTGTCTATAAAATGATTATGACATTACAGAAACTTGGAAGTCACATTATTTTTTTACATGATGTTTTGCTTGGCTCTTACCCTCATATGACAATTCTGCAGCAGACGACTTTGGACATATTTTGTCAAAAAATAAAAATCTCTATAATTGAATGGATAACCTACGACTAAAAGTGGAAAACAGTGTGGCAAAAGGAGAAATTGCTTGTTTTGAGCAATTTCTACTTTTGTCACTATGTTTTCAAAAAGCAGTCTGCTGCAGAGGCATCAGAAAGGGTCTATATGAGGGAAAGGGTTAAACTTCTAAATCATTTAATTTATTACAAGAAATATGGATGCCATTATAAAGGACTAAAAAAACAGGGAGATATTGTGTGGAAAAGATCAGTTGTCACTCCAAGTTGAGGTAGTTGTGGATGACTTGTTTTCCTGTATTTCAGACCTTGATTTTACCAGGAGATTTAGTCAGTGAGGCGGACACACAGAGGGTTCTAGATGCCACCATACAACAATATGGGGGGTTGAATATTCTGGTAAAGTGCCATATTTTTATCACTTTTCCTAATATATAATTATTGTTGTCTTCTACTATAAAAGCATACTAGCGCTTAAAAAGAATCTTAACCTCTACAATATTTAGGGAAATGAGTTTTTATATATAAACGGCAATTAACCCTTTCCCTCATACAACAATTCTGCAGCAGACGACTTTGAACATATTTTGTCAAAAAATAGAAAAATCTCTATAATTGAATGGATAACCTATCACCAAAAGTGGAAAACATTGTGGCAAAAGGAGAAATTGCTCGTTTTGAGCAATTTCTTCTTTTGTCACTATGTTTTCAAAACGCCGTCTGCTGCAACGGCGTCAGAAAGCGTTTATATGAGGGAAAGGGTTTTAAAAAAAGGATACCGGTACTTGAAAATTGTACAACCCTCGACTTCATTATTCTTACTTTTTCTGTAAAAGATGTATATACCTACCACACCGTAAACAAACTGTTAACTTCATGCAAGCTTTTAGAGGTTTGTTAAAAAGATTTACTACAGTTATCATCTCACTGAGCTAATCGCATACAGCATGTGTAGATAAACAAGTGGTGTATAAAGGGTGTGCAGACATGTATACATATGTATATATCTGCACAGCCACAAATTATTTACAATGAAAAGGGCACCTGATACAACGCTGATCAATAACTGTTTTTGAGTACTAACAGTGTAACAAAAATCTCTGCGAAATAATATATAAACCCTTTTCATTGTCAGATACAAACTGGTTTTATCCTTTCTTTTCCACACGCAAAGTAAATTGATCAAGACCTTATTTGTGGAGCTATTATGCCTTTAAAAAACATATGACAAAAAAAATGTACCCATTATGTCTAAAACATCAATCCCTTTGTTGTTGTACTCAAAAGAATTGTCTCAACATAGGATTTGGTTGAGTCATAAGAGAGATATTGGTGGGAAAAGACTAGTTTACTCCTCCTTCTGTAGTTCTCTGTTCAATATTTACATTTCCAGGTAAACTGTGCTGGTATCTTAGAACTGGGTGGAATAGAAAATACATCATTGGAACAGTACGATAGAGTGTTCAATATCAATGTTAGGTAAAAGAATTTCAGACTTTCAAATAATACAGACGTGATTTGAGGCATTTGCAGCAGACTACTTTTAAAAACATTGCGACTAAAAGAGAAATTGCACAAAAAGACTTAAGTTTTTCCTTTTGCCAAAATGTTTTCAAAAAATAAATTTCACTTTCATTTATAGATCTGTTAAATATTTGTGTCTACATGTTTTTAAAGTGGTCTGTAGATTTGTTGTATGTGGGAAAGAGTTTTAAAATACTTGTCATAGCAATTTTACAACCAAAGAGATAGATTAGGCTTTTAACATTTTACCTGATATGATATTGTCTGCTTTAAAATCATCTGAATTAGAAAGTATACAACATCAAGTTGATTTTAAATGATATTTTAATCTTAATAAAGAATTGGAAAGATTTTGGGGAAAGAAAACTACATGTATCTTGTTTTGAGCTATTTTTACCACAATGTTTTCAGAAGTATTAAAAACTGTGTATAAATCATCTAGTTTAAGAGTTTGATCTCTTGTTAGATAATTACCAACCATTTAACCCTTTCCCTCATATAGATGCTTTCTGACACCTCTGCAGCAGACAGCTTTTTGAAAACATAGTGACAAAAGAAGAAATTGCTCAAAACAAGCAATTTCTCCTTTTGCCACAATGTTTTCCACTTTTAGTCATAGGTTATCCATTCAATTATAGAGATTTTCTATTTTTTTACGAAATATGTTCAAAATCGTCTGCTGCAGAATTGCATAATTGTTGTATGAGGGAAAGGGTTAAAAATATTAGTGTTGGCAACCTCCTTTGGCACTCTTGGACGAGGGGACTTCGGTATAACTGAAATGCTGTGTAAAAAACCATCGTGCAAACAAATCTTCATCAAATAATTGCATGTTATGTAATGTTCTGCCTGCAATGTATTTTAGTCAATTATTGCAATTAACAGATTTTATATAGTATGTATAATGAATGCCTGTGTCCCTTTCCCACATACAGCAAATCTTCAGCAGACGACTTTTGATACATAATGACAAAAACCTGAAGACTTTGAAAAAATGGTGACAAAAACCTGAAAACATTTCCATAAAAGATAGCTTAATTGTTAAATAAAGTTGAAAACATTGTGGCCAATGGGGAAATTGCTCATCATGAACAATTTCACCATTGGCCACAATGTTTTCAAAAGTCGTCTGCTGCTATTGCATCAAAATGCGTCTGCAGGTGGGAAAGGGTTACCACTTGCAGACACATTTTGAGACATCTGCATCAGACAACTTAAAAAAAATATGTGGTAAAAAGAGAAATGATTCATGAGGATCAATTTCTTTTTCTGCCACAATGTTTATAAACAACTCAATTCAATAATAACGCTTTCATTTACAGAGATATTAATATTTTTGTCCATATATGTTTTCAAAGTTGACCGTTGCAGATTTGTTGAGGGGAAAGTGTTAGCTTTATGATGGTGCCAATATCTTTGTTGAAGACCGAGTTTAAAAAACGTCTATGGAAGTATATTGAAAATCTCAGACTCTGTAAATGAAAGTACATTTGTACATGTATTGTTACTGATATTATGAGCTCTTTTCTTTTTCGTCACAATGTTTTTAAATTTGTTGACTGAAAATATGTCAAAATCCCTCTCCTGTATCATTAAGAGCAATTCACGCTGCTGCAACAATGTTTTCAACTTTGTATGATTAATACATCTTCATTTTTAGAGATTTTCTATATTTTTGTCTGGATGTTTCCAAAGTCCTATTTTATGTACATGTTGCATGTAAAAAATGAATAATGTAGTGTCCATATAACCAATTTACATTTTTCACCAATAGATCCATATATAATTTAACAATGCTGGCGGTTCCACATCTGGTTAAAACGCAGGGTAATATAGTCAATGTTTCCAGCGTAAATGGCTTGAGATCAGTAAGTTATTTTCTAATATTTATTACTAATGTTTTGTTGTCTTTTTGTGATTATAATTTTAAGTTTTATGCATGTACAAATAAGGCAATCCTTACAGATATAATTGACCTGGAAGTTATCGTTATAGCGCTTGTTTCTTGTATTGAATTTTGTGATTAAAATGATGATGTTTGTTGTTTTGGGAGAATATAACAATATCATTTCATGTAAATAATTTTTAGACTTGATTCTGGCCATATTTCAGAGGAATATAGATTAGATAAAAATGAAGTACAGGATTTCTTTTGTTTCATTTTGATCAATGTCACTATTTCTTAAAATGAAATCACCTTGTATCAAAGCGAGCAATATGTCAAAATACAAGTACTACAATATTTTTAACTCATTCAAATTAAAACAATGTCATATCATGTATCAAGATCATAATTTTGTTTTCAGTTTCCCAATACTCTGGCATACAACATGTCTAAAAGTGCTGTGGATCAATTTACGAGATGTGTAGCTTTAGGTAGGTAATACTGTGTGCTGTTAACCCTTTCCCTCATATAGATGCTTTCTGACGCCTCTGCAGCAGACAGCTTTTTGAAAATATAGTGACAAAAGAAGAAATTGCACAAAACGTTGCTTATGGAGATTTTCTATTTTTTGACAAGATACGTTCAATGTTGTCTGCTGCAGAATTGTCGTATGAGGGAAAGGGTTAATTATAATGTGTGCTGTTAACACTTTCCCACATACAGACGCAGGAATCTGCTGTGGCCAAGTGGTAAGCGTCAGGGATTTGGAACCCGGCATCCTGTGTTCAATCCCCAGTCGTAGAGCTGTGGTCATGGTGGAGTGCTCTTGGGCAAGGCACATTTTCTAGCCTAGTAATTGTTTGTATACCCAAGGATCATAAATATGTGAAATGTTGCTGTGATATAACTCAAATAATGTTGAAAACAGTGTTAACCCCCCACAAAACATAAAACACATACAGACGCATTTTGATACATATATGCAACAGACAATATTTGAAATCATTTTGGCAAAGGGTGAAATTGCTCATAATGAGCACATTTCCCTTTTGCCACAACGTTTTCAACTCTTTTTAACCCTTTCCCTCTTTCGACAATTCTGCAGCAGACGACTTTGAACATATTTTATCAAAAAATAGAAAATCTCTATAATTGAATAGATAACTTATGACTAAAAGAGTAGAAATTGCTCGTTTTGAGCAATTTCATCTTTTGTCACTACTTTTTCAAAAAGCCATCTGCTGCAGAGGCGTCAGAAAGCGTCTATATGAGAGAAAGGGTTAATAAATAAACTTCCATTAAAAGAGATGTTCAAGACTTTTTAGCTCGCCAGTACGAAGTACAGGAGAGCTTATGTGTTACCCCCGGCGTTGGCACCGTCGGCACCGTCGGCACCGTCGGCGGCGTCGGCGTCGGCGGTGGCGTAGACACCTAGGTTTAAGGTTTGTGTTTAAGGTTTTCATTTGGGTTTTAAGGGTTTATACCTTTAGGAACCATTTGTCATCCATCTACGCACACCACTACACCCGTCCTGACCCTGGGTGAAGGTCAAGGTAATTTCTACTTGGTTCTACTTGGTTCAGTTACAAGGTTTAAGGTTTGCGTTTAACGTTTAACATATCACTCTGCATTCACTATTATGACATTGATTGCTTTCATATTTAGTTTATACATTTAGGAACTATTGGTCATCCATCTACGCACACCACTACACCCGTTCTGACCCTGGGTCAAGGTCAAGGTCATTTCTACTTGGTTCAGTTACAAGGTTTAAGGTTTGCGTTTAACGTTTAACATATCACTCTGCAGTCACTATTATGACATTGATTGCTTTCATATTTAGTTTATACATTTAGGAACTATTGGTCATCCATCTGCGCACACCACTACACCCGTCCTGCACCTGGGTCAAGGTTAAGGTCATTTCTACTTGGTTCAGTTACAAGGTTTAAGGTTTGCGTTTAACGTTTAACATATCACTCTGCATTCACTATTATGACATTGATTGCTTTCATATTTAGTTTATACATTTAGGAACTATTGGTCCATCTACGCACCCCACTACACCCGTCCTGACCCTGGGTCAAGGTCAAGTTATATCAGAGTTATTGCCCCTTTTCTGTCAAAAAATCTAACTTTTTCGTCACGTTTTCAAATAACTTTTTTTCTACTCAAAGGATTAGATTGAAACTTCTGACAAATGTTTATATCAATGTGTGTGATTGGTTCACAAAAGGGCGATAATCCAAATAATTTTATATCAGAGTTATTGCCCCTTTTCTGTCAAAAATTTAAATTTTCAAATAACTTTTTTTCTACTCAAAGGATTGGATTGAAACTTCTGACAAATGTTTATATCAATGTGTATGATGGGTTCACAAAAAAGGGGATAATCCAAATATTTTTATATCAGAGTTATTGGCCCTTTTCTGTCAAAAATTTAATCTACTCAAAGGATTGGATTGAAACTTCTGACAAATGTTTATATCAATGTGTATGATGGGTTCACAAAAGGGGGATAATCCAAATATTTTTATATCAGAGTTATTGCCCCTTTTCTGTCAAATATTCAAATTACTTTTTTTCTGCTCAAAGGATTGGATTGAAACTTCTGACAAATGTTTATATCAATTTTTGTGATGGGTTCACAAAAGGGGGATAATCCAAATATTTTTTATATCAGAGTTATTGCCCCTTTTCTATCAAAAATTAAAATTTTCTGACAAGGCGCCGGCAGGTGACACACGTGCTCCGGGGAGCACTCCATTCTAGTTGAACTTAGAATTTTTGTCAAAAGTATTGAAAAGGTGTATTATCTTGCAATAGGTGATACTGTGCGACTTTACCTAATACTTTAACTGTTCTGAAGTAGGCCCTGATATACGATGGCCCTGATAGGCGAGCTATATTGTCCTCCGACAACTCTTGTTGGCTAGATGTATTCGAAGTCTTCTGTAGCAGTTTTGTTGTATGTAGGTTAATAAAATAATGTCTTTTTTTTTTTCATTCCCCAAACTTAGCGTTATAAGAAGAATATTTATGTTCATATATATTTTTATCTTAGCAACTCACTAGGGACTGTAACAATCTGTTTCTTTAACCCTTTCCCATATACAGACGTATTCTGATGCTTCAACAGCAGTCAACCTTTGAAAACATTGTGGCAAAAGGAGAAATTGCTCTTATTCATTCATTTTCAAAGCCGTCTGCTGCAAGTTTGTGGTATGTGAGAAAGGGTTAAATTGTATTAGGTGTTTTGTAAAGGTTATTTTACTTATAAGCAATTGACTCATACAGGTTTGTAATTTATTATTATTTTCAGATCTCGCTCCAAAACAAGTGCGTGTAAACTGTGTGAAGTGAGTTTCTCATTATATTTATATAATTTTATTATCTCCACTGACTGAAAGCCAGTCAAGCCTATGTCATTGCGACTTGTCCGTTGTGTGTGTGTGTGTGTGTGTGTGTTGGTGCACAATCAGAATCTTAGGTTGTTAGAGGTGTGGTCTAACACAAAAGAGAGCAATATATTTATTCAGTAATCAACCCTAGCCACTAGGAATTGTGATGAAACTTCATAGTTAGCATTATCTAAATATCCTTTCTTAACCATTTCCCACATATAACAAAACTGCAGCAGATGACTTTGAAAACGTCTGGGCAAAAATATATAAAATGCCTACAAATAAAAGTATAATTATTGAATTGAGTTAAAATCATTGTGGCAAAAGGAGAAATCGCTTATTATTTTCTCTTTTTTCCATAATGATTTTAAAAGAAGTCTGCTGCATGGTTGTCAGAAAGCGTCTTTATTGGGGAAGGGATTAAATTCCTTCAAAACTTTTGGATCCCTGAATACTTCTTGTTTCAATTGGAACCAAAAGACAAAAACTTTAAATCTTCTCCTCAGACATTATTTGGTTGGTTTTCAAATTATTATGTAGAAATGTTCCTAGAATGAGCTTTATCCGATTCCTTCAAGCCATGTAGATTCGTCAAAAAAACATAGGTGCCAGTGGGGGCGGGGCTGTTTTGCCTTATATGGATAGTGAAACCTTTAAAGAATTCTTCTCAGAACATTTTGTCCAGATTTTTAAATATTTTTTGTAGAAATGTTCCTAGAAAGACTATCAGATTCCTTCCAGCCATGTGGATTCGTCAAAAAACATAGGTGCCAGTGGGGGCGGGGCTGTTTTGCCTTATATGGATAGTGAAACCTTTAAAAAATTCTTCTCAGAACATTTTGTCCAGACTTTTGAATTATTTTTGTAGAATTGTTCCTTGATGACCCCTTCGGTCTTGTAGTGGTAGAACGTCTGCCTCAGGTGTGGGAGGTCCTGGGTCATACATAAGACTTTCAAAATGGTAGTAATGGATGCCCTCCTTGTGTCTCACGGTTACGGGGTTAGCATTACCACTGACTGGCTTGTGTCAGTATAAATGGACCAATGAACAATTGTCAATCCATGGGTGAGCCTCTTAACCCTTTCCCTCATATAGACGCTTTCTGACACCTCTGCAGCAGACAGCTTTTTGAAAACATAGTTACAAAAGAAGAAATTGCTCAGAACGAGCAATTTCTCCTTTTGCCACAATGTTTTCCACTTTAAGTCATAGGTTATCCATTTAATTATAGAGATTTTCTAGTTTTTGAGAAATTATGTTCAAAGTCGTCTGCTGTAGAATTGTCGTATGAGGGAAAGGGTTAACAGATTCTTCACGCCATATTGTTTGTTAAAATAGATATTTCTGGATGCACATTCCTTTCGATTCTCTTAGAGTGTATCTCATTTCTTGTTCCAGCCCTGGAGTGACAGTGACAGACTTACAGAGGAGAGGTGGATTAAATGAGGAAGCATATGCTAAGGTAGGTCAATTTACCCCCTTACATACAACAATTCTGCAGGAGATGACTTTCAAAATAAACAGACTGAATAAGAAAAATCTATATGATTGAAAATATGAATTTCGTATCATCATGAGCAATTACCACCTTTGCCACAATATTTTCAAAAGTCGTCTGCTGTAGAGGCGTTAGAAAGCTTCCGTATGTGGGAAAGGGTTAACCGTTATTGCGCACAATGTAGACAAAAGATCAGCCTGAATGGCTGACAGTCTAATCTTGGTCTACGCTCATTTATTAATACATGTTTAGCAAAGACTAATCCCTCATTGTGTAAACAAATTGTCAAAAATACCAGTTTCAGTAATTGGTAATGTTATTTAAGAGACCAATTGCTCTGATTGTGCATAAGATTTCTAGCTTCTATAGGCCCATTTGATACCCGATTGTGTACAAGCATCTGACAAGTGCAGATAAGTTCAAGAGACAGAGTAAGTTACAAGTGAGTCCGGGTGCGATACCATTTATAGCTCTTTCTGAAAACACCCCTTGGTTCTTTAACGTGCTCAGTGTATAGCACCGATACACATGAGGCACTTTTTCCTGGAAAGGACCAGTACTTGACCTCTAGTTGAGTGGGAGACACTTAAAGCACCTAAGAAAAACCAGAACACTGACCTCTGGATGGACAGTCAAGCATGTTAACCACTGGGCCACTCAAAAAGGTCCCTGCTTGAGTGCTTGTGCCCTTGAATCCATTCACTCATATAGACGCATATTTTGCCTCTACAGCAGACAAGTTTTGAAAACATGTTTTCAACTCTATTCAATAGTTATACATTCATTTATAGAGAATTTCCATATTTTTGTCTACATCATGTTTTTAAAGATGTCTGCTGAAGAATTATTTTTATTTGGGAAAGGGTTACTTCATGTTTTTAATCCTTATTCCTTTTTTAGACTCAAAAGATTTGTCCTACTGATACGATACTTAACCCTTTTCACATACTGACCCTACCTGACGCCTCTACAGCAGACGACTTTTGAAAGCATTTTGGCAAACATTATGAGCAATTTCTCCTTTTGCCAAACTTTTCAAACCTATTCAATAATTATATTTTAAAGTATATTTTAGCTAGACGTGTTGAAAGTCATCTGCTGCAGATTTGTTGTATGTGAGAAAGGGTCAAGTACCACAATATAGATTGTTAATGATTGCTAACAAAGGCCTGTTTACTGTGTAATATTGTATCTTATCACATGACAAAGCTTGTATCCGATGTAATATACCCATTACGTATTTCTTTATATACAACGTGTGTAATATAACATGACCTAATACTAGAAAAATGACGTCACGTTATACGTTAGTCACTTTGGCTCCAAAACCCGTAAATTTCATCTAGAAATATTGTAAAAGTTAAGTACATTTTTATCGAAATACGCCTCATAATTCACTTTATATGATAAATATAATATCTCATGAGTGTTATTTATTATCACTTTTAATAAACTAAGCTGAATATGACCTCCGCATAATTATTTGTGGCATTGTTATACGGTTTACTGACGAAATTAAAATAGCTTTGGAAAACCCGATTTTCTTTGTGTTTCGTCATGTGATAAAAAGAATCTGACATTCGTTGTCATTTCATAAACAGTTTTATTAAACTCGTCCAAGATATTTGGCCACAGGCTCGCTTAATAACAAAAAATCTTGAACTTGTTTAATAAAACTTTATATGAAATGACAACTCATGTCAGATCCTATATATATGTGACATTGGCATAACTATATTAACCCTTTCCAAATTTCAAAAGTTATACTTTCATGTATAGAAAGATTCCATATTTGTGCAGATTTGTTGTATGTGGGAAAGTCAAATTCTTATGCAATTGCAGCAGGTAACTTTCGAAAACATCTTGTTACAAATATTTTGTGTAGAGCCATCAATACTTGTTTTCTTTTAATCAGTTCTTAGAAAGGTCCAAGGAGACCCATGCCCTGGGAAGACCAGGTCAACCTGAAGAAGTAGCAGATATTATAGCTTTTCTTGCCTCTGACAATGCATCCTTCATCACCGGGGCAACCGTACCTGTGGATGGTGGTAGACACGCAATGTGCCCTCGATAAACATCAACGGGGGAAACCATACCAGTGGATGGCGGTAGACACGTAATGTGTCCTCGATAAACATCATCTGTTTTTAATAGTGCCAAATTATTGTGCTATCTTGCAAATAAAGTTGTTATGGATTTTCATGTACATGTATATTATCCGAGTTATTATGAAGTTTAACCCTTTCCCACTACCGTTACTTTCTGACTCCTCTGCAGCAGACGACTTTTAAAAAAACATTTTTGGAAAAGGGAAAATTGTTCATAATGAGCAATTTTTCTATTTGATGATTATAAATAATTTATTGTGAGTTTCGATATTTATGCTTAGATGTTTTCAAAGTCGTCTACTGCCGATTTGTTGTGCTAACTAGCAAATAAAATTGTTATGGATTTTCATGTACATGTATATCCAAGTTATTTTGAAATTTAACCCTTTCCCACATACAGTTATTTCTGAGTCCTCTGCAGCAGACGACTTTTAAAAAGATTGTTTGAAAGGGGAAAATGTTCATATTGAGCAATTTCTCCTGTTGATTCAATGCTTTTAACTCTATTTGATGATTATACAATCATTGATTGTGAGTTTCGATATTTATGCTTAGATGTTTTCAAAGTCTTCTTCTGCAGATTTGTTGTGCTAACTAGCAAATAAAGTTGCTGTGGATTTACATGTACATGTATATCCAAGTTATTTAACCCTTTCCCACAGACAGTCACTTTCTGAGTCCTCTGCAGCAGACGTTTTTTAAAAAAATATTGTTGGAAAAGGGAAAATTGTTCATAATGAGCAAATTCTCCTTTTGACACAATGTTTTTAACTCTATTTGATGATTATACAATCATTTATAATGAGTTGCCATATCGTCTACTGTGGAATTTTTGTAAGTGGGAAAGGTGTTACTAAGTCACTTGAACCCTATGTCTAAAGCCAGAAGGTAACATTGATATTACATATTGAGAATGTCTTATGTGAACCAACTTTAAGGACTACCTCCACACAATCTGATCAAGATCTTCACTGCTTGCTATAATGTTGTTATATGTTGACCCTGTCCCACTTGCAGACGCAATAGCAGCAGACGACTTTTGGAAAACATTGTGGCCAAAGGTGAAATTGCTCATGATGAGCAATTTCTCCTTTGTCCACAATGCTTTCAACTATGTTTAACAATTAAGCTATCTTTTATGGAGATTTTTCAGGTTTTCAATGTCGTCTGCTACAGATTTGTTGTATGTGGGAAAGGGTTAAGCATCCAGGAAACCTGTGGAGAATGGTAATGGCCAAAAACCATGTATAAGTATGCAGTTTGACAATTACATGGTTGTATTGCCATTAACCCATTCCCACATACAGCAAATCTGCAGCAGACGACTTTGAAAACGTATTAGCAAAATTGAAGAAACTCTATATAAATGAAGCTTTAACCATTGAAAACAGTTGAAAAGAAGTAGTTACTCTTTATGAGCAATTCCTCCTTTTTTCACAATGCGTCAGAAAGTGCCTGTATATAGGATAGGGTTAACCCTTTCCCACATACAACATATACAGCAAGCAAATTTGAAATAATCTAGAATAAATCTCTCTAAGTAAAAGTATTATCATTTGTATTGCATGACTTTTGTCAATCATCGGAAAGAATGAATGGCCGAGTTGAGATTTGAACCTACAACCCCTGGATTTATAGTATAGACGCTTTCTGATGCCTCTGCAGCAGACAGCTTTTTGAAAACATAGTGACAAAAGAAGAAATTGCACAAAACGTGCAATTTCTCCTTTTGCCACAATGTTTTCCACTTTTTGTCATAGGTTATCCATTCAATTATAGAGATTTTCTATTTTTTGCAGAATTGTTGTATGAGGGAAAGAGTTAACCCTTTACCACATTCAACAGACATCTAAGAATCATCTAGACAAAGATATCAAAGTCTATAAATGGAAGTGCAATTATTGAGTTGAAATCAGTGTGGCAAAAGGAGAAATTGCTTGTTATAGCCCCTTCGAAGAAGAGGGGGTATATACGAGTCACTGTGTCGGGCTGTCTGTCGGTCCGTCGGAAGCCCTATTTTGTCCGGCCTATTTCTTACAAACCACTGGGTGAAGCTTCTATACCAAGAGGAGATGTGCATATCCTAAAGGGGTTACAATTGCATGTTATTTTACAAAGTTATGGCCCTTTTAATTATTAAGTTATGGTGTAGGTCAAGGTGCTGTTTAGGGGGTATTTATCATCTTCAGTGATAGTTCTAATCAATTTCTCCTTTTGCCATGATGTTTTCGAAAGTCTTCAGAAAGCATCTGTATATGGGTAAGGGATAATGTCTTCCTTTCACCAGAGCTAGATCCATACTTTGCAAACAGATGAGATGACTGTCACAATTACTCCTATGATACATTCATTTTACATTCAGAACTCCTAATCGTCCGTGTGTTAACCCCTTCCCACTTGCAGACACATTTTGACGGATCTGAAGCAAATGTCTTTTGAAAACATTGGGGCAAAAGGAGAAATATCAAAGGAGCAATTTCTCCTTTTGCCTCAATGTTTTCAACTCTTTTTAAATGATATTCAGATTGTTAATTCTTGTGCCTAGATATTCCCACCAAAGATGTCTGCTGCAGATGTGTTGTATGTGGGAAAGGGTAACGGAATTGGTGGACTAAGAGTTTCGAATGTGAAATAAAAACTAATTTTTAAATTTGTTTAATAGGAGAAATTGTCATTTATTTTACAAAGTATGTCTTTAGCTCAGATGAAAAGTAGCCATTTAGCAGGATAAAAATTGTTTGAAGGAATGCATGTGTTGCCTGACAACAGCAGAAATTAGAACATGATGAACAGATAATGGATTCCCAAATGTCACCCTGTCAAGGCAGGAAATACAAAGATGATTGATCGATTGTCGGGTGTTTTATGCGGCTTTCCACAATTCATTTCCTGGGTAAGTTACCAGTACTACTGGTCCATTTATCCCGACACCAGTCAGTCAGTCGTAATACTTACCCCGCAGCTCAGAGCGTCCAAGGATGGTAGCGATTACTTCCATTTTTGAAAGTCTTGTATGATCTGGCCGGGGATCGAACACAAAGATGAAAGGAGAAATTGCAATATCTCCTTTTGCGACATTGTTTTCAAAAGACGTCTGCTGCAGATGTATCAGAAAAGCATCTATAGGTTGGAAAGGGTTAAAGTATCACTGATACAATGTCATTGAGTCTAATAGTAATTGCAAGAGTTTATTCCATAGTTCTTATACACAAGAGAAATATCTATGTGCACAAACGCTCAATATTTCTAGATGATGTGTTTGTTTGTTTATTTGAATGGTGTTTTATGCTCCTCTGAAATGTATTCTAACCCTTTCCCTGATACGACAATTCTGCAGCAGACGACTTTGAACATGTTTTGTCAAAAAATGGAAAATCTCTATAATTGAATGGATAATTTATTACTAAGAGTGGGAAACATTGTGGCAAAAGGAGAAATTGCTTGTTTTGAGCAATTTCTTCTTTTGTCACTATGTTTTCAAAAAGCTGTCTGCTGCAAAGAAAGAGTCTATATGATGGAAAGGGTTAAGTTATATCACAGTATTTCCTGGGTAATATACCAGTACTAAATGTATTCATCGGGCGTGATATTTTCCGCGCTACCCCGAGCGTCAAAGGATAGATTAATACCATTTTTAATGTGTATGGTATTAATGTCTTGGGATCAAACACAGGTCTTCTTCTGCCAAGGCGGATGCTCTAACCACTACACTAAGGAGGTAGTAGATAATGTGTTGCACTAACATATTGGCCAACGTAACATTATAACATTTGGTTAGAAGCAAATTAAGTATTCTACATCCTATATATGATATAGACAACTTTTGAAAACACTGGGAACAAAAGAAATTGCTCAAAACAAGCAAATTCTCCTATAAACTCCCTATCGAAATTGTACTTTCAACTCCCCATATTTTTAGATATCAAATATTTTTGAAGCAGAAAACGCAAAATATCATATCACGTAAGTGTTCCTTGGTCGAAGAACTCCAGTGATTGATACAGGGCAACATAGATTTCTTGTCTTAACCCTTTCCCTCATACAACAATTCTGCAGCAGACGACTTTGAACATATTTTGTCAAAAAATAGAAAATCTCTACATTGAAAGGATAACCTATGACTTGAAGTGGAAAACATTGTGGCAAAAGGAGAAATTGCTCGTTTTGAGCAATTTCTTCTTTTGTCACTATGTTTTCAAATAGCCGTCTGCTGCAGAGGTGTCGGAAAGCATCTCTTTCCTAAATACTGACGCTTTCTGACACTTCTACAGTAGACCAATTTCGACAAATCGAGGCAAATACAGAAATTGCTCATGATGGTGCCAGTTCACTTATTAATCTCTGGGAAAACAAACCAGTACTACGCTTGGAATTGTGCCTAGCACAAGAACACTCCACAAAACCATATCCGGGGATCGATCCCAGGAACCCCGGTTCCATATCCCTGATGCTAACCACTTGACCATGGTGGATTCCTGAAAGGGTTCAGAGACAAAACATCGCAGAAATGACACTGGATAGTAATTGATAGACAAAAATATTTGTGCTTTTTATGGGTTTTTTTAATTAAATATATAAAAAAGTAAACATGAGAATAAAAAGAAGATTTAAAAATTGTCATGATCAATATAAAACAACAAGAGTGACAAAATGTCACAAAATACGCCCCTCATAGAAGCTTAATTCTGATTTGGCTGATTAGCAAAATTGGCCCAGTAAAGATCGAATGAAAATTGTTTCAACTGAGAGAGTGAACAAGGCTAATTTGGCCAATTTGGGGCCATAATCCAAACGGGCCTTACACACATTTAGCTGGTTATCGAAGTTGTTCTAGACATTATGCCCACAAACCTGTTCATGAAGATTGGATGAAAACTGTTTGATTTAAAGTGTGGACACCGCCCACTGCAGGTGTTCTCATAATATGGCCTGTCTATTGACGGGCATATACAAAAAATATAACTATAAAAGGGCTTCAGGAGTGATCTTTCTTCAAGCAGCTTGCTTCTTTGGTGTGTGCCTTTTTCCCTCTACCTTATAAAAATACAGCATTCAATATTGATGAGAAATAAATGAAAACATCTTAACCCTTACCCAAATACAACAAATCTGCTGCAGATGTCTAAAAACATCTTGGTAAAAATATGAACGTACAATCATTGAATAGAGTTAAAAACATTATGGCAAAAAGAGCAATAGCCCAAAAACGAGCAATTTCACCAGTTGCCAACTTTATTCAAGTATTGCAATTTCATTTATCAAGATATTTTGTATATTTGCCTTGACCTTTCCAAAGTTGTCTACTGCAGAATGGTTGTATATGGGAAAGGGTTAATTATTGTTTGATATACATGTAAATTTTGTTAACAAATTATTTAATATAAATTTTAAATAAATGAATAAATAGAAATTTAAAGTTAATTTAGAGAGGTTTCATGGACGAACATTGCATGCACAGTGGCAGCTCTGGACGGATATTTTAAAGACAGTACTGGTAACATTCTTTTTGAGTTGTACAGTCAAACCAAAAAATCTTATGTTTACCTCCAAATCATTAGAAGTGGGGGTATAAAAATTCATTGATGATATAAGATGTATTAACCCTTTCCCTCATACAATAATTCTGCAGCAGACGACTTTGAACATATTTTGTCAAAAAATAGAAAATCTCTATAATTGAATGGATAACCTATGACCAAAAGAAAATATTGTGGCAAAAGTAGAAATTGCTCATTTTGAGCAAATTCTTCTTTTGTCACTATGTTTTCAAAAAGCTGTCTGCTACAGAGGCATCGTAAAGCGTCTATATGAGGGAAAGGGTTAAAAACATGAACATAAATATAATGATATGCAATATGTAAGTAAACAAATAGTACTGGCTGATCAGTCTGAACGACACAATTGTAACTCACAGAAACAATAAAATCTAAATTAATTTTAGCGCAGAAACGGACAAAATATTTTCTTTTATGACAAAAACATTCAGAATATAAACAATATTGTTATACTTTTTAACCCTTTCCCACATGTAGACGCCTCTGCAGCAAATGCCTTTTGAAAACATTGTAACAAAAGGAGAAATCGTTCATAAATAAGCAAATTCTTCTTTTACCAGTATTCCAATGTTTTCAACAAAATTCAATTATTAACCTTTCCCTTATAGAAACGTTCCATATTTTTGCCTAGATATTTTCAAAGTTTTCTCCTACTGTTTTATTGTATGTGGGAAAGGGTTAACCTCCCTGATATAGACGACATTCGATGCTTCGCTGCAGACGACTTTTAAAGCGTAAGAAGAAAATCTTGAAATTGCTGAGAAAAAGCACATAATATTATTCTCTATTTCCAACATTGTTTTCAACTTGGTATTAAAATTGCTACAATTTTTTGTTCAGATTTTTACCAAGCAGACAACACTTAAACTATCAAAATAGCTAAATGGTGAAATATGTATGATGAGTTGTGAAATCATAGACTTGTAAACAAGTTATAATGATAGCTCCTTAAGATCATAACAGTCACATATTGAGCAAATTAACACTGGGGTCAACAATGAATTAAAAGATGATATTTAGATATATATACATGTATATATATGTTTTATAACTAATGCACCAATTTGCAATGTCTCACTTTGCCACAATGTTTTCCAACTCCATTCAATAACTAAACTTTCCTTTTAAGAGATTTTCCATACTTTTGTATAACTGACAACTCTACTTTAAAATCCTGAGCTCAAAAGCTCTCTATATATCATCCGGATCTATTTTAATATCCTGAGCTCAAAAAAAATATCTATATATCATCCTGATCTACTTTAATATCCTGAGCTCAAAAAAATATCTATATATCATCCTGATCTACTTTAATATCCCGAGCTCTGCGACTAAGCTCTTTATATATAATTCTGATCTAGTTTAATAAACTGAGCTCAAAAGCTCTCTATATATAATCCTGAGCTCAAATGATATTTATTTATCATCCCGATCTCCTAAAATATCCTGAGCTTAAAAAAATATCTATATATCATCCTAATCTACTTTAATATCCTGAGCTCAAATGCTATTTATAGGTCACAATACACAAAATAAATTCCTTCTTTGTTTCCATGTAAATTAAGCCAGTTTCATCGTTCAATTGTCACACTTTCTAAACGTTTTACAGGTAGAACACACCCTATATCATTGACAAAAGTTATCTCTAAGCATTAAAATAATCCATAAGAAATGGGGGGGGTCAATTATTATGAAAGAAATAATTCGACCCGCAAAGATGGTTACCATCATTTTGGACAAAATCGGGCCTGGACGAGTTTTTCACATACATGTACTCTACTTTCACTTCAAACAAGGTCAAAATACTAACAAGAGCTGTCGGAGGACAGCATGCTCGACTATTCGCTTATTTGATTACTGAGATAATGGACTCTAATGAAGTTGCGTGCTAAACATTAACCACAATGTCTTTAAGTGTGATAATTTGCATTATATGCAGGATAGAGTTATTTAACTTGATTATTTTCATAGGTGTGATGGTTGGGAAGGGTTGTATAACGTTTCAATGGAATGCATCAAGTAGTTACTAAGATATGGACTCTTAATGAAGTTGCACGCAAACCTTTAACCATAGGGCAACAATTTGCACCATATGCAACTAGTTCAAAGTTTTTGCAAATAGTGTTTTTTTCATTAAAGGTCAAAGTGACCTTGACCTTTGACCTTAAGTTCCCATGACCTGTTTGAGTCAAGTGCTGATCATGACCATTACCCAAACTAAGTTTCAGGGTCATAGGCCTAAGCAATCGGTAGTTTTAAAGCAAGGAATGTATCTGTATTGAAGGTCACAGTGAACTTGACCTTTGACCTATTGACTCCAAACTCCCTAGGCATCACTAACTTGCTATGATGTATGTCCATACCAAGTTTGAAGATCATAGGCCTAGAAGTATGTAAGTTATAATGCTAGCTTTCACAAAAACTTTAACCATTAACTGTTTCTTTACAGAAAGGTCACAGTGACCTTTGACCTAGTAACTCCAGACTCTCTAGGCAAAACCAACTTGAAGATCACAGGCCTAAGTGTATGTTAGTTAAACATATTGACTCCAAACTCTCTAGGCATCACCAACTTGCTATGGTGTATGCCCATACCAAGTTTGAAGATCATAGGCCTAGAAGTATGTAAGTTATAATGCTAGCTTTCACAAAAACTTTAACCATGAACTGTTTCCATATAGAAGGTAACAGTGACCTTGACCTTTGACCTACTGACTCCAAAGTTTATAGGCATCACCAACTTGCCATGAAAAATGTCCATACAAAGTTTAAAGACCATAGGCCTAGGCGTATGTTAGTTATAAGGGTAAATGCTAGCTTGCACAAACACTTTAACCATGAACTGTTTCTATATAGAAAGTTACAGTGACCTTGAGCTTTGACCTACTGACTCCAAACTGTGTAGACATCATCAACTTGCTATGAAGTATGTCCATACCAAGTTTGAAGATCATTGGCCTAGGCGTATGTAAGTTATAAGGGTAAATGCTAGCTTGCACAAAAACTTTTACCAACGGCGACACCGACGCCGGGGTGACTACAATAGCTCGCTCCCCTTATTCTTCGAATAGTCGAGCTTAAAATGATATATGTAATCAAACATTTCC
Source organism: Serripes groenlandicus (assembly GCA_031761405.1). NCBI lineage: Eukaryota > Metazoa > Mollusca > Bivalvia > Cardiida > Cardiidae > Serripes > Serripes groenlandicus. Next base: position 12,898,337 of record JASEVX010000005.1, on the reverse strand, counting down.
AGTGCATCCTATGCATATTAACAATAAATCTAAACTCAATGTCATATATTCGAAGCATTCTGGTGAAGGTATCCACTCATTTCTATGCAAATAAAGGTTTTTCTTGTAGTGAGATGAGCATTGCCGCGGATGTATTTGGCGTAATTTGACCTATATATCATCCTGATCCATTTTAATGTCCTGAGCCCTCATGATCGCCTCGAGCATCTCCTCCAGTTTCATCATTTCCTTCTTGACTGACTTCACTGTGTTCTTGATCTTGTCTACTTTCTTCAGAACCTTCTCCTGCTGGGCCTTTATTTGACTGTCAATCTGCAGAAAATACAGGTAAGAAGATGTACAATCTGGGCTGTTTTGCCCACCCTGTTGGCTTGGTTATCCCTTTCCCACTGATGGGATGGTACCTGTGAAGTTTGAAGTCAATTGGCTCTTTGGTTACAGCACACATGCACGCGCTCCCCCCAATGAGCATGTACAGCGAACAATTCGTCATGACATAAGCTTGACTGGCTTTAAAGTTCATATATAAAATTGATGACCCAACCAAACCATACGACAATTCTGCAGCAGATGACTTAGAACATAATTTGTCCAAAAAAACAGAAAATATCTATAATTGTATGTATAACCTATGCCTAAAAGTGGAAAACATTCTAGCAAAAGGAGAAATGTCACTATGTTTTCAAAAAAATGTCTGCTGCAGAGGCGGCAGAAAGAGTCTATATGAGGGAAAGGGTTAAAAAGCATAGGCAAAAATATTGAAATCTCAGTTGATGAAACTATAATTCAAATAAAGTTGAAAATATTGTGGCAAATGGAAAAATTGCTCATCATGAGCAATTTCCCTTTTTGCTTAAATGTTTTCAAACATCGTCTGCTGCAGCGTCAGATAGCGTCTGTATGTGGGAAAAAGTTAAAAATACCTCTTTCTTTGGGTGTGTTTCCTCTTCCGCTTCCTCAACTGTCTTGAAAAACACGGAATGTTCATCTTTATAATATCTGCTGGTAAATTGCAGGGATATTCTTTCAATATCCAATGTCACACTGACCTAAAATAATCATAGAAAACATTGCTTTATTTGTGAGCCAAGTCAGACAAAAACTGTCAGACATTTGGAGGTTTTACTATTAACCCGTTCCCTCATATAGACGCTTTCCGATGCCTCTGCAGCAGACAACTTTTTGAAAACATAGTGACAAAAGAAGAAATTGCTCAAAACGAGCAATTTCTTCTTTTGCCACAATGTTCTCCACTTTAAGTCATAGGTTATCTATTCAATTAAAGAGATTTTCTATTTTTTGACAAAATATGTTCAAAGTCGTCTGCTGCAGAATTGTCCTATGAGGGAAAGGGTTAACACTTTCAAAGATACAAAAGGTCTGCTGTAGACGACTTTGAACATTTAGTCTAAAGTTGAAATATTGCCACAAAACGAGAAATTGCTCATTATGCCATTTGCCACAATATTTTTTAAAGATGTTTGCTGAACAAGCATCAGAAAGCGTCCGACTGTGGTAAAGGGTTAAACTAGAAATGTGTTTGTGCAACACTTTGCCCCCAAACCATAATTATACTTGTTCATAAAAGAGATTTGAATATTTACTAAGGGGCATAACTCTGAAGTACAACGGTTTTCGAAAATTTAAAAATGTGTCAAGTCAGTAATTCTTTCTCTATTATAAACCTATATACATGAAATAAATATGTAACAAACAAACATACAAACCAATATGCCATTCCAACTTCTGCAACATTGAGGGCATAACAATTAACCCTTTCCCTCATATAAAAGCTTTCTGACGCCTCTGCAGCAGACAGCTTTTTGAAAACATTGTGACAAAATTATTGGTCTAACAATTTTGAGAACAGCATGACATAAGGAGAAATTTGCTCTGAAGACTAGATTGCAAGCTTCATCTTCTTACATTTCTACTTGAATAACCATAAATTATGAAGGACAGAGATAAGACTGCACCCAAACACAAGCTGATATCTTGATCATTGTATGCTTCTAATTAAATTAACCCTTTCCTATCCTACATTGAACATATGTACAGCAGAAGCTTTGGAAAGATTATGACTTTTTGGTACAATTAATATTTTCAACAGTATGCAATAATTTTACTTTTATTTATAGATATTTTCCATATTTTTATCTTGACCTTTTCAAAGTCATCTGCTTAAGTTTTTCTGTATGTGGGAGAAAGTTACGGATGGATTTTTCAATAGGATGCAAATAACATTACTATTTGTGAAAACAAGATGATTTTGTAACCCCCATCCAAGTGTTTTTTAACCCTTTCCCTCATATAGATGCTTTCTTACGCCTCTGCACCAGACGGCTTTTTGAAAACATAGTGACAAAAGAAGAAAATGCACAAAACGTGCAATTTCTCCTTTTGCCACAATGTTTTCCACTTTTTGTCATAGGTTATCCATTCAATTATGGAGATTTTCTATTTTTTGACAAAAATACGTTCAAAGTTGTCTGCTGCAGAATTATCATATGAGGGAAAGGGTCAACCCTTTCCCATATATACAAGAATCCTACAGTGGACAACTAAAAACATCATGTATAATTTTCAATTTCTAATGAAAATCTTGATGTGGGAAAGAGTTAAATAGTAGACTCAAATGTCAATGTCAAGGGCACAATTTCAAACAGATAGGCCTCATTAAAACATTTTTGTCACAAAGAATTCAATACACAAGCCCTATACCTATTCCCACATACAGATGCTTTTTGACACCTCTGTAGCAGTTGACATTTGAAACAATGTGGCAAAAGCAAAAATTGTTTATAATGAGCAATTTCTCCCTGTGCCAAAATGTTTTAAATATGTTTCAATCATTATTTACGATTTTCCACAGTTTTGCCTAGAAGTTTTCATAGTCATCTACTGCAGATTTATTGTATGTAGGAAAGGTTAAAGGTTTTGTTACATATAAACGGACATGACACATGCTATAAGACCCAGTTCTTGATTCAGAAGGCATTAGAACAACACAACAAATAAGCCTACCTTCATTGCAATACGTTTCAGTTGAGCCTGTTCCTGTACTCCTTTAATATCATCTACAGCAAGACCAACCTGAGAAAACATAGGAGAAAAGTTAATGATATACTGATTACTCACTAGTAAATTTATGATAGTTTAAAAACTAACTCACTAGTAATAATCTACAAACTCACATACTAGCGAGTTCATAATTACAAACTAACTCACTAGTAAGTTCATGATAATTTACAAACTAACTCACTAGTAAGTTCATGATAATCTACAAAATCTCACTAGTAAGTTCATGATATTTAAAAAATTCACATACTAGTAAGATCATAATTACAAACTAACTCACTAGAAAGTTCATGATAATTTACAAATTCACAAACTAGTAAGTTCAAGATAATTTACAAATTCACACACTAGTAAGTTCATGATAATTTACAAACTATCTGGCTAGTAAGTTCAAGATAATTTACAAATTCACTTACTAGTAAGTTCATGATAATTTACAAACTAACTTACGAGTAAGTTTATGATAATTTACAAACCAACTAACTAGTTAGTTCATGATAATTCACAAACTAACCAACTAGTAAGGTCATGACCATTTACAAACTAACTAACTAGTAAGTTCATGATAATTTACAAACAACCTAACTTGCAAGTTCATGACAATTTACAAACTAACTAACTAGCAAGTTTATGACAATTTACAAACTAACTAACTAGCAAGTTCATGATAATTTACAAACTACCTAACTAGTAAGTTCATGATAATTTACAAACTAACCAACTAGCAAGTTCATAATAATTTACAACTAACTAGCAAGTTCATGATAATTTACAAACTAACTAACTAGCAAGTTCATGATAATTTACAAACTACCTAACTAGCAAGTTCATGATAATTTACAAACTAACAAACTAGCAAGTTCATGATAATTTACAAACTACCTAACTAGGAAGTTCATGATAATCTACAAACTAACCAACTAGCAAGTTCATGATAATTTACAAACTAACCAACTAGCAAGTTCATGATAATTTACAAACTACCTTAGTAGCAAGTTCATGATAATTTACAAATCAACTTACTAGCAAGTTCATGATAATTTACAAACTACCTAACTAGGAAGTTCATGATAATCTACAAACTAACTAACCAACTAGCAAGTTCATGATAATTTACAAACTAACCAACTAGCAAGTTCATGATAATTTACAAACTACCTGAGTAGCAAGTTCATGATAATTTACAAACTAACTAACTAGCAAGTTCATGATAATTTACAAACTACATTCGTAGCAAGTTCATGATAATTTACAAACTAACTTACTAGTAAGTTCATGATCATTTACAAACTACCTAACTAGCAAGTTCATGATAATTTACAAACTAACTAACTAGCAAGTTCATGATAATTTACAAACTAACTAACTAGCAAGTTCATGATAATTTACAATTTCTCTCACTAGTAAGTTCATGATTAATAACTAACTCACCAGTAAGTTCATGATTACAAACTAACTCACTAGTAAGTTCATGATTACAAACTAACTCACCAGTAAGTTCATGATGATAATCGACATGATCACGACAAACACACACATGAACACATATGTCAGCCAGTAATGGACGTCGTCTTCTCCGTGAAATATGTCGTTGTAATCAAACTCCCCTATCATCATTACCGCTGTTCGCATTATAGCCAGCCATGGGTTCCTGTATGGTGTCTGAAAATAATATCTTAATATAAGGTCAAATTACACCAAATACTTTCGCTGTCATGCGGATCTACAGCCAAATAGTTCTTAAAACAAGAGCACCGCATACAGCACAGACGCTCGACTGATAGGGAGAAAACAGAAAAAAAAAAATGAGCTAAACAAAAAACCTTAACCGGACGACCACGCCGCCGCTGACGCCGACGACCACGCCAGGGTCATGACAATAGCTCTCATTTTTTTCAAAAGTCGAGCTAAAAATCGTTTTCTTTCGATTGTTTTAAAGCTTAAAGATAACTCTTATTCAAAGTCATCTGCTGCCGATTTGTTGTATGTGGGAAAATGTTTAATATTACCTGATTCTGAATCAAACAGTAGAATCCCATCCCAAACGCTATGATGAAGAGGAGGAAGACCATGGCGAACTTCAAGAAGGTGTAGAGGATGTATTTGAACATAACCACATAGATTCCAAGTTCTGGAAACTTTTGGATGAACAAGATCAGCTCTATCCAAGCCATGAAAACGGCTATGGTGCCAAAATACCACTGCCAATCCTGTAAGATAATAAAACATTGGTTTAACCCTTTCCCTCATACGACAATTCTGCAGCAGACGACTTTGAACATATTTTGTCCAAAAATGGAAAATCTCTATAATTGAATGGATAACATATGATTAAAAGTGGAAAACATTGTGTCAAAAGGAGAAATTGCACGTTTTGTGCAATTTCTTCATTTGTTACTATGTTTTCAAAAAGCTGTCTGCTGCAGAGGCGTCAGAAAGCGTCTATATGAGGGGAAGGGTTAATAGACTAGAAATTATTACACAGAAATATAGATTGAAAGTAGCTGGACATTCTAGTGAACAAGAGCGCTGCAGAGCAAATGCCAACGCTCGTCTGTTTTTTTCTAAGTCGAAAAAGAGGCATTCCTGAATAATTATCAAAGCCAGAGTTATGTGCCTTGGTAAAGACGAACATATCGCTCCTAGGAACATGTGTTCCAAGTTTCATTTGAAAATGTTGAATGTTTTATGAGTTGTGAGGTATTAGGTTCAAGTTTTGAGACGCCACAGACGCCGTAAAGGTTATCACAATAGCTATGGTTACAAAATACCACTGCCAGTCCTGTTAGATAAAATAAACATTGTTTAACCCCTTTCCCTCATATAGACGCTTTCTGACGCCTCTGCAGCAGACAGCTTTTTGAAAACATAGTGACATAAGAAGAAATTGCACAAAACGTGCAATTTCTCCTTTTGCCACAATGTTTTCCACTTTTTGTCATAGGTTATCCATTCAATTTTGGAGATTTTCTATGTTTTGACAAAATACGTTCAAAGTCGTCTGCTGCAGAATTGTTGTATGAGGGAAAGGGTTAAACAGTGTTTAAATACATAAAGATATTTTATAGGCTAGAAAATGTGTCCATAGAAATAAAGATTTCATCTTTTGGTTGATCAAGATCAGCTATATCCATGCCATGAATCCAGCTATGGTGCCAAAGTACCACTGGAATAAAATAATTAAATATCCTTTTGCAAAAATGCATTCAAAAATTGTCTACTGCCAACAAATCAAAATGTTGGAAATGGATAAAAGCAATACTTACTGATCTATATCCTGTTTCTCTCTGACAGTCATTAAAATCCAGAGTAAACAGAATAGCGGATATGAAAAGTCCGCATTCCAGGAAATTTTCTATAGTTATGTAACCAAGTCTGCCATGGAAGGCCTGAAAAACCTAGAAACATAGATATATAAGAATGAACCATAAACACAGATACATAAGAATGAACCATAAACACAGATATATAAGAATGAACCACAAAACAAGAGGGCCATGATGGCCCTATATCGCTCACCTGATTTAATAGAACTTCAATAGTTTTCAAAGTTTTTACTCTATACATATAAGGAAAACAAGCAACCCCCTGGTGGCCATGTATTTCAATGGATCGGATTTATTTGATCAACCTTGGTAGAAGGTCACCCAAGGAGCATTTGTGCCAATTTTTTTTAAATCAGGCAGTTACTTTTGGACAAGAAGTTTCTTTAAGATTTTACAATACACATATAAGGAAAACAAGCCCCGCCCCGTTGCGGCCATGTTTTTCAACGGATCAGAAATTATTAAACAATCTTCATAGAGGGTGCCCTTAGGAACATAAATTTTGTGCAAAATAATTTTTAAATTGGGCCAGCACTTTTGGACAAGAAGTTTTTTTAAGATTTGGCAATTTTCCCCTTTTCTAATGCCGCAGCAACCAAAGTTCTACTTGGAATTAAATTCTTTGAACAACATTGAAAGGGGACCACCTTAGGACCATTTCTGTGAAGTTATTTTGAAATCTGGCCAGTACTTTTGGACAAGAAGATTTTTAAAGTTTTAACAATGCACATATAAGGAAAACAAGCCCCACCCCCTTGCGGACATGTTTTTCAACGGATCGGAAATATTTGAACAAGCTTGGTAGGGGGTGCCCAAAGGAACATTTGTGCAAAATAATTTTTAAATCGGGCCAACACTTATGAACAAGAAGATTTTTTAAGATTTGGCAATTTTCCCCTTTTCTGATGCTGCAGCAACCAAAGTTCTTCTTCGAATGAAATTCTTTGAACAACTTTGAAAGGGGACCACCTAAGGACCATTTCTGTGAAATTATTTTGAAATCTGGCCAGTACTTTTGAACAAGAAGATTTTTAAAGTTTTAACAATGCACAAATAAGGAAAACAAGCCCCGCCCCCTTGCGGCCATGTTTTACAATGGATCGGAAATATTTGAACAATCTTGGTAGAGGGTGCCCTAAGGAACATTTGTGCAAAATAATTTTCAAATCGGGCCAGCACATTTGGACAAGAAGATTTTTTAAGATTTGGCAATTTTCCCCTGTTCTGATGCGGCAACAGCCAAAGTTCTACTTGTAACTAAATTCGTTGAACAACTTTGAAAGGAGACCACCTAAGGACCATTCCTGTGAAGTTATTTTGAAATCTGTCCATTTGTTTAGTAGAAGAAGTCATTTGTAGGAAATTGTTAACAGACAGACGGACGGACGGACAGACAACGACGACGACGGACATTCAGTGATCACAAAAGCTCACCTTGCACTACGTGCATAGGTGAGCTAAAAAGGTATATAAGAATAAACCATAAACACATATATAATAATGAACCATAAACACACACATATATATATATATATATATAAGAATGAACCATAAACACATATTAATATAAGAATGAACCATAAAGCAAGGTATATACAAGAATGAACCATAAACACACACACACATATATATAGATATATAATAATGAACAATAAACACAGATATATAAGAATGAACCATAAACACAGATACATAAGAATAAACCATAAATCATTTCCCACAAGAAAACAAATATGCAGCAGACGACTTTGAAAACATCAAACTTAAAATATGAATATATAGAGTTGCTAACGTGGTAAAAGGAGAAATTGATCATCATGCACAATTTCTCCTTTTGCCACAATGTTTGCTAAAGTTGACTGCTGCAGAGGCGTCGAAATAGGTCTGTAGGTGGGAAAGGGTAAACTGGAGTCTGCTTTCAAAAGATAATAGAGAAAAAAAAGTAACATCTAGGAAGTGTTTAGCTCTTTCCCTCATACGACAATTCTGCAGCAGACGACTTTGAACATATTTTGTCACAAAATACAAAATCTCTATAATTGAATGGATAAACTATGACTAAAAGTGGAAAACATTGTGGCAAAAGGAGAAATTTTCAAAAAGCCGTCTGCTGCAGAGAAAAGGTTAACCCTTCCCCACATAGAGACGATTCATTATGCCTCTATAGTAGACGACTTTGAAAAACTTTTGGCAAGAGAAATTGCTCATTTATATAAGGAGCAATTTCTTTTTTTGCCACAATGTTTTGAACTTTATTGAAAGTTCTTTCTCAATATTATTTTACTTTACTTTTTCCAAGTTGTCTGCTGTAAATTTGTTGTATGTAGGACAGGGTAAAAAGGGAAGAAAATGGACGTTTCGACAAATTTGGCAGCAGACGACTTTGAACATATTTTGTCAACAAATAGAAAATCTCTATAATTGAATGGATAACCTATGACTTAAAGTGGAAAACATTGTGGCAAAAGGAGAAGTTGCTTGTTTTGAGCAATTTCATCTTTTGTCACTTTGTATTCAAAAAGCCGTCTGCTGCAGAGGCATCAGAAAGCGTCTATATGAGTATCAGTTGGTTTACCTCCTTGACGAGGTTCAAAAAGGCCAGGATGATGATGAAGAACTTAGCGATGTTTGCGAATGTGTGCTGTTTAGCCCCACTACTCTCGTATCTTTCACAAACTGAACTTCCACTGAAAGCATCAAGGTTTTCTTTATCTCTGAAAGAACATAATTATAATATATAAAAGATTTATCTTGCTAGCAAAAGTTTATGTGTACAGGGCTTTACATATGAAGCATTTATTTATTGGGAATGGTGGTATGAAGTTTCAATGCAATGCATGAAGTAGTAACTGAGATATCGACTCTAAATGTAGTTCCACTCAAATCTTTAACCAGAATTTCTGAGTAAACAAGAGGGCCATGATGGCCCTGGATCGCTCACCTTAATTATACAATGTACTATAATGCAAAATACATCAGGACAATTATTCTGAATGCAACCTCCACAGTGTTAACAAGATTTTCCTTCATTTGGCCTAGTGATCTATATTTTTTTACCTGATATGACCCATATTCCAACATGGACTAGATATTATCAAGACAACATTCTGACAAATTTTCAACTTGCTCAAAGTAAAAATGCGGCCTCCGGAGTTTGAACAATATTTTCCTTTATTGACCTTGTTTCTGACCCTACATGATCCATATTCGATCTTGGCTTAGATATCATTTAGATAAACATTCTCATAAAATGTCAAGCTGCTGTAGCAAAAAATGTGTCTTCTACAGAGTTAACAAGATGTTCCTTCAATTTGGCCTAGTGACCTAGTTTCTGACCCAATATGACCCATATTCGAACTTGACCTAGATATAATTCAGACAAACATTCTGACCAAATTTCAAGCTGCTGAAGCAAAAAAATGTGGCATCCAAAGTGTTAACAAGATTTTCCTTCAATTTGGCCTAGTGACCTAGTTTTTGACCCCACATGATCCATATTCGAACTTGGCTTAGATATCATTTAGATAAACATTCTCATAAAATGTCAAGCTGCTGTAGCAAAAAATGCGTCTTCTACAGAGTTAACAAGATGTTCCTTCAATTTAGCCTAGTGACCTAGTTTCTGACCCAATATGACCCATATTCGAACTACCTAGATATCTTTAAGACAAACATTCTGACAAAATTTCAAACTGCTGAAGCAAAAATTGCGGCCTCTAGAGTGTTAACAAGATTTTCCTTCAATTTGACCTAGTGACCTATTTTTTGACCCAACATGACCCTTGATCGAACTTGACTTACATATCATCAAGAAAAACATTCTGATAAAGTTTCATCATGCTAAAGTTAAAAATGCAGTATCCAGAGTGTTAACAAGATTACCCTTCAATTTGGCCTAGTGACCTAGTTTTTAACCCAGCATATTCGAACTTGGCCTAGATATCATTTAGAGAAACAGTCTGACCAAATTTCAAGCTGCTTAAGCAAAAAATACGGCATCCAAAGTGTTAACAAGATTTTCCTTCAATTTGGCCTAGTGACCTAGTTTTTGACCCTGCATGACCCATATTCGCACTTGACTTAGATATCATTTAGCTCAACATTCTGACCAAATTTCAAGCTGCTGAAGCAAAACATGCGGCTTCTACAGAGTTAACAAGATTTTCCTTCAATTTGGCCTAGTGACCTAGTTTCTGACCCAATATGACCCATATTTAAACTTGACCTAGATATCTTTAAGACAAACATTCTGACAATATTTCAACATGCTCTAGTTGAAAATGTGGCCTCTACAGTGTTAACAAGATTACCCTTCAATTTGGCCTAGTGACCTAGTTTCTGACCCGATATGACCCATATTCGAACTTGACCTAGATATTTTTAAGACAAACATTCTGACAAAATTTCAAACTGCTGAAGCAAAAATTGCGGCCTCTAGAGTGTTAACAAGATTTTCCTTCAGTTTGACCTAGTGACCTATTTTTTGACCCGACATGACCCATGTTCGAACAACTTGACCTACATATCATCAAGACAAACATTCTGATAAAGTTTCAACATGCTCAAGTTGAAAATGTGGCCTCCAGAGTGTTAACAAGATTTCGCTTCAATTTGACCTAGTGACCTCGTTTTTGACCTCATATGGCCCAGTTTCGAACTTGTCCAAGATTTGATGGAGATGAATGTTCTGATACACTTTCATGAAGATTGGATGCAAAATGTAGCCTGTAGAGTGTTAACAAGCTGAAATGTTGACGACGCACGACGCACGACGGACGACGGACGGACGCCGGACAAAATGTGATCACAATAGCTCACCTTGCACTTCGTGCATAGGTGAGCTAAAAAAGGGCCATAATTTGCATTATATACAGGATAAGGTTATCTAACTTGATTATTTACATAGGTGTGATTGTTGGTAAGCATTGTAGAAAGTTTCAATGCTATGCATCTAATAGTAACTGGGCTATGGGGAACATTGTCTGTTTAAGAGTTAACATGGGTGATTTGAATAGTCAAGCTAAAACAGTATAAACCCTTCCCCAAAAGCAGATCTGCAGATTAGAAAAGTAAAGCTTAAACAGCATTGACCCTTTCACACATGCAGATGTGCATTGATGCATCTGCAGCAGATGAATTTTGGAAACATTTTGGCAAAAATGCTAATTGCTCATCATCATAAGCAATTTCTCTTTTTTGCCACAATATTTTCAACTCTATTCAATACTCTATAATTTCATTTACCGGGTATAGAGTTGTTCCATATTTTTACCTTAAACCCTTTCCCTCATATAAACGCTTTCGGACACCTTTGCAGCAGACAGCTTTTTGAAAACATAGTGACAAAAGAAGAAATTGCACAAAACGTGCAATTTCTCCTTTTGCCACAATGTTTTCCACTTTTAGTCATAGGTTATCCATTCAATTATGGAGATTTTCTATGTTTTGACAATATACCTCCAAAGTCGTCTGCTGCAGAATTGTTGTATGTGGGAAAGGGTTAATACTTTCAACGTTGTGTGCTGCAGATTCACTGTATGTGGAAGAGGGTTTAATTTACTTACACTTGATATGGTGGGTCTGTCGCTATTACATAACCGGTGAGAAAGAACAGAAATATCAAATACGTGACAAATGTGGCATAGTAAAACACCCGGCCAAAACTAGCCCACTTGTATCGCATTAATGCTGTAACCAATGGATGGGCAAGTAACTCTTCTCGTGAGGAATTCACCTACAAAAACAACAATGTTTATTATATTGTGTTGACAATTTAACCCTTTCCCACATATAGATGTTTTCTGACACCTCTAGAGCAGACACCTTTTGAAAACGTTGTGACAAAAGGAGAAATTGCTCAAAACGAGTAATTTCTGCTTTTGCCACAATGTTTTCAACTTTTTCCAGTCATTATACTTTCATTTACTGAGAATTTCCATATGTTTGCCTAGATGTTTTGAAAGTCGTCTGCTGAAGATTTGTTGTAAGTGGGAAAGGGTTAATTCATCAAAGCGCAGCTTATGGGGATATTTGTATATTGAATTTTGCATAAGACAGATTTTAACAAATGCAATTGATTGTAAACAAGGGAACCACAAAGCGGATGCATCCCCTCGGTATTTGAAGTCCAATTTTGACCTTGACCTTTAAACTATGACTTTGAAAATAAATAGGCTTCTAGACCTTGCCATATACTAACTGTATACCAAGTTTGGTTAAGATCGGTCGAAGGATGTTCAGTGTAGAGTGGTCACAAGGTTGTTACGGACGGATGCACGGATGAAAGAACGAACAAACACATAAACAAACGGACAGTCCCGTTACTATATCCCCATCGCAAACTTCGTTAGCCTAGGGGATAATAACTGTATTTTTGGTGTTTGCTCAATATTCATTCTTGAACTATTATTGTAATTTAACGCCGTTTTAAAGATACAGAGATCTATATAATGTCTAGTCATGATGTGTCAGATAATCAGGAAAGTCATAATGATCAAAACAATAAATATTCTATTTCATGTCAACTCTTTCCATGATACAGTGTACATAATTTATTTTACATCAATTGGTGTTGTCTTACCATAATCATCATCGGGTGATTCCTCTTGTACACTTCAGATTCACTTGTGTAAGCAGTGAGCAATCGATCTGAAATGGAAAACATTGATCTCATAAATATTCCTTCAGGTCTATACATATCCGGGTAAGCACAACACACTGAACTGCTACTTACTGAAAAAATTGAAAAGAAAGATAAAAACTTTTTTTTTTAACCATAATTTCTTAGTGAGAAATAACTTCCAGGGGACGTTATCAGTTTCCCAAATTATTTGAAATGACGTCCCATAAATTATGTCACAATCTATGACACAACACATATTTGCGTCAAAAAAGTGCATTAACACTTTTATCAAAATATAACGTCAGTTATGAGAAATGACATATTTGTTCATTGATCGTGTATGACATAGATAATTTATATACCACTGAACGCTTAACCCTTTCTCACCTACATGTATAGACACATTTTGATGCATCTGCAGCAGACAACTTTTTGAAAACATCGTGTCAAACGGAGAAATTGCTCAAAACAAGCAATTTCTCCTTTTGCCACAATGTTTTCAACTTAATTCAGTAATTATACTAACAATTATAGAGATTTTTTCATATTTTCAAGTAGATTTTTTCAAAGTTGTCTGCTGCAGATATGCACTAATTTTATGGCTTCATGCAAAATGGTTGTAACTAAATATCGCGACAAGATTTAGTTACAACTGTTTCACATGAAGTCCACAATTTGTTACACATGAGTAAATATCAATCTTGATGAAACTTCAATGGTAAATATATTCTATATATCTTAACCCTTTCCCACCTGCAGACACTTTTTGATGCAATAGCAGGAGACGACTTTTGAAAACATTGTGGCCAAAGGAGGAATTGCTCATCAATGGTTTCAACATTATTTAACAATTAAGCTTACTTTTATGGAGATTTTTCAGGTATTTGTCACTATGTTTTCAAAGTCGTCTGCTGCAGATTTGTCGTATGTGGGAAAGGGTTAACCATTTACCTCATAAAATAAATCTGAAGCAGGTGATTTATAAAATATCTTGGCAAACATTTGAAAATCTCTATCAATGAAGATATAATCATTGAATAAGAGTTGAAAACTTGTTGCATTTTAACCCTTTCCCTCATATGACAATTCTGCAGCAGACGACTTTGAACATAATATGTCGAAAATTGGAAACATTGTGGCAAAAGGAGAAATTGCTCGTTTTGAGCAATTTCTTCTTTTGTCACTATGTTTTCAAAAAGCCATCTGCTGCAGAGGCGTCAGAAAGCGCCTATATGAGGGAAAGGGTTAAAAGTTATCTTGTTCAGATGTGTCAAAATGAGTCTGCATGTGGGAACCATACTTCAGAGGGAAAATGATGCAGTATATGGAGTTTTATCACATGACAATTAATGCTTCTATCTGATCTAATATACCCATTACGTATTTCTTTATATACAACGTGTGTAAATATAACATGACCGAATACTAGGAAAATGACGTCATGTCAGCGGTTTGACGTCATAACGTTAGTCACTTTGGCGCCCAAACCCGTAAATTTCATCCAGAAATATTGTAAACGTTAATTACATTTTATCAAAATACGCCTCATAAGTCACTTCATTTGATAGATAGAATATTTCATGAATGTTATTATTATAACTTTTAATAAACTTGTTTACTAAGCTGAATATGACCTCGTTATAATTATTGGCAGCATTGTTATACGGTTTACTGACGAAATAAAAAAAATAGCTTCTGAAAACCCGATTTTCTTTTTGTGTTTCGTCACGTGATAAAAAGAATCTGACATTCGTTATCATTTCATAAAAAGTTTTATTAAACTCTTCCAAGAAATTGGTTATTCAGCTCACCAAAGGCTCGCTAAGTAGCAAATTACTTGAACTCATTTAATAAAATTTTATATGAAATGACAACTCATGTCAGATCCCTTATGTTCAGATGAAAAAGGTCCATTAATCCTTTTCCACATATAACAAATGCTTTGAAAATAGAAAATACTTTGGCAAAAATATCAAAAATCTCTGTATATGGAAGAATGATTATTAACCCTTTCCCTCATACGTCAATTCTGCAGCAGACGACTTTGAACATATTTTGTCAAAAAATAGAAAATCTCTATAATTGAATGGTTAACCTTTGACTAAAATTGGCAAAACATTGTGGCAAAAGGAGAAATTGCTTGTTTTGAGCAATTTCTTCTTTTGTCACTATGTTTTCAAAAAGCTGTCAGCTGCAGAGGCGTCAGAAAGCGTCTATATGAGGGAAAGGGTTAAATACAGTTGAAAATATATTGTGGCAAAAGGAGAAATTGCACGTTAAGAGCAGATTTCTCCTTATGTCATGCTGTTCTCAAAATTTGTCTGCTTCAGAGGTATCAAAATTGTTAGACCAATAATTTTGTCACAATGTTTTCAACTTTTTTCATTTATTATACCTACAATTATAGAGATTTTCCATATTTTTTAGTAGATATTTTCAAAGTTGTCTGCTGCAGTTTTGCTGTATGTGGGAAAGGGTTAATAAGTTTAGTGCCAACAAGAACTGTCACTGACTCGATCAGTACAAATTACTTTGATAGTAACAAAATGAGGCTGTACAGATAATAAAAAAAATCCCACAGAGGGATAGCCCGTTCGTAATAGCGAGAGATGTAACTAACACTTGAAAGAATTTGATGCCAAAAAAAATATTGCATATATCTAAAATGCTTGATTATCATGTGTTCTAAGTTTAATAGTAATACAGTGTATCTTGAAAATTTATCGAAAATTATTAATTAACAAATTTTATATTTAGAATGACAGACAGTGAGTGAGACCATTTTTACAGACAATAGCCACTGCAGCAGTTTCAGTGGTTTAAATTTGGCCTAATGACCTAGTTTTGAATCAACATGAACCAAATTCGACTGTTGCCTAGATATCATCAAGATAAACATTCTGACAAAGTTTCAACATGCTCAAGTCAAAAATGCAACCTCTAGAGTGTTCCACCGACAAACCTTTTTTGCATGGGCCAATAAAATAATTTATCTGCAATACCTGTTTCTTTTTTTCTCTTGTTCTGTTTTGGTTGGTGACTCCACCTGGTGATCTGATACAGGTCGTCAAGAAACTCAAAATCATAAACGACCTCATACTGGTCGGTCAGTTTGGACTGACTCCCTTCCTCAGGCTTGTTCACTTTAATACACTTGTCAAACACTTTCTCTGCAATCTCTGGTAATAATAAGATACATTGTTGTTTCTCATCTCTTTCCAACATGCAAAATGCATTGTGATGCATCTAGAGCAGATGCCTTTTGAAAAATAATTCCTATTAATTTAACCCTTTCCCCCATACGACAATTCTACTTTGAACATATTTTGTCAAAAGATAGAAATTCTCTATAATTGAATGGATAACCTATGTCAGACTAAAAGTGGGAAACATTGTGGCAAAAGGAAAAATTGCTCATTTTGAGCAAATTTTTCCTTTTGTCACTTTGTTTTCAAAAAGTTGTCTGCTGCAGAGGCGTCAGAAAGCGTCTATATGAGGGAAAGGGTAAAGCAATTTCTCTTTTTCTCTATGCCAAAACTGTTTTCTACTCTTTTCTAATATCTTCCTTTTTTTCACGACATTTTCAATATTTCTCCCCAGATGATTTCAAAGTCATCTGCTGTGGACTCGTCTTGAAAAGTTTCATGACTGTAACCAACATATTTTTGGAAATATGTTTGACACAAATTTGTGGATCGACAGACAGACAAAACAGAAGAAAAGATATTGGTGGATGGATGGATGCTCCCCGAATTATAGCAAGGTCACAAGAATGGTAATAAGATGAACATAATTATTATCCTCTTGTTAGTGAAGCTTTCCATAAAGTTTCATTGATTTCAAGTCAGTAGTTGCTAAGAAATAACTTGAGCAAAGTGATATAATTTCAGTGAAAAATACAAAAAAAATGGCAAATGAGATTTACCTGGCATTTTTTTAATCAATTTTCGTAAGGGTGTATCTACCCTGTGTGTGTCCACCTGTTCAAAGTTACGGAGAGCTTGCTTCCAGGATTTAGATTTGATCACCTCCAATGCAACCTCCCTGAAAATGAAAAAATGTTGTTTATGATGGAACTTCTGATTCCTATATTATGACAGATATACTTGTTGATTTATCCTCACACCAGAAAGTCGTAATGCTAACCCCACATCACTGTGTGCCAAGAGGCGAAGCCATCACTACCAATATTAAGCCTTTCCCTCATTAGACAATTCTGCAGCAGACGACCGTCAACATATTTTTTCAAAAATTAGAAAATCTCTATAATTAAATGGATAACCTATGACTTAAAGTGGAAAACATTGTGGCAAAAGGAGAGATTGCTTGTTTTGAGCAATTTCTTCTTTTGTTTCTATGTTTTCAAAAAAGCTGTCTGCTGCAGAGGCGTCAGAAAGCGTCTATATGAGGGAAAGGTTTAACCCTTTCCCACATGTAAACGCTTTTTGACACCTCTACAGCAGTCGACTTTATAAAACATTGTGACAATAGGAGAAATTGCACAAATTAGCAATTTCCCCTTTTGAAACATTGTTTTCAACTTTTTTCAGTAATTATACCTTTATTTTTTAGAGATTTTCCATGTTTTCCCGTAGATGTTTTTGAAGTGTTTGCTTCAGATTTGTTGTATGTTTCTTAGGTATGACCCGGCTGGGGATTGGACCTGTGGCAGACATTCAACCACTACACCAAGGAGGCAGTCGCAGATTCGTTGGAATAGACTTTTACTTCATTATTTCTTAGAACATCAAATCTCCTGAAGCCGACTTTGAAAACATCTAGGCAAAAATATGGAAAATCTCCATAAATGAACGTGTAAGAATGGAATAGAGTTGAAAAGATCCTTTTGCCTCAATGTTTTCAAAAGTCACCTTCTGTAATGGCTTGAAGGGTTAACAAAAGTGTTTGAAGGCATACAAGTGTCGCTTACCAGTATGACAGACAGACAGACAGATGAAGGAAAGTGATCCATATGTGCCTCCCTGCCAAGGTAGGTGACACTGAAGCAGCAACTCAAACAATAAATTACAGAGTTGATGAAATTGTGGGGGAAAAGGAGGAATTGCTCATAATGATCAGTTTTTTTATTTCCACAATCTTTGCATAAGTCCCCTGCAAGACAAAAGAGGCATCAAACAAGAGCACCGCGTATGGCACAGACACTCGACTGATAGAAAACAGAAAAAAAGCTGAGCTGAACAAAAAACCTTAACCAGACGACGACGACGACGCCGACGATGACGCCAGGGTCATGACAATAGCTCTTGTTTTTTCAAAAGTCGAGCTAATAAAACCTACATGAAGACAAGTGTCAACTTACGGATGATCATTGTTAATGGCAAGTTCCAAACAGTTATGTCCATTTGAATTACAACTTGCCACGTTAGCGCTCCTTTCAATCAGGAAATCTACAACATCTGCATGACCCTGCTCTGCTGCTAGTAATAATGGAGTCATCTGAAATCATGAAATAATACATTTAGTTAGAACTTATTTAGTTTATATTGATCATGAACTTACAACTAACATTAGCCATTTCCCCACATGTAGATGCATTTTGATGTCTCTGCAGCAATAAACTTTTAAAAACAATTTAAGCAATAGAATTATATTTGTATGTCCAAATTTTCGTTATATCCTTTCTTTAACCCTTTCCCTCATATAGACGCTTTCAGACGCCTCTGCTTTTTGAAAACAAAGTGACAAACGAAGAAATTGCTCAAAACGAGCAATTTCTCCTTTTGCCACAATGTTTTCCACCTTTAGTCATAGGTTATATATATATATATCCATTCAATAATAGAGATTTTCTATTTGTTTACAAATTATGTTCAAAGTCGTCTGCTGCAGATTTGTCATATCTGGGAAAGTGTTAATACATATTTAGTGCTGCAACAGATGACGTAAGATACCACGCATACATCCAAATTCACAGATGTTAACGCTTTCCCACAAATGTGCAACAGACTATTTTGAAAACATCTTGATAAAAATATGGATAACCTATATATCAGTAAAACGGTCATGCCAAGGTTAACCCTTTCCCTCATATAGACGCCTTCTGACGCCTCTGCAGAAGACAGCTTTTTGAAAACATGGCGACAAAAGAAGAAATTGCTCAAAACAGGCAGCTTCTCCATTTGCCACAATGATTTCAACTTAGTTTATACTTTCATTTATAGAGATTTTCCATGTTTTTGCATGATTGTCTTCAAAGTCATCTGCTGCAGATTGACTGTATGTGGGAAAGGGTTAATTTTAGGAAATCATTTCTTTATACTTTCCTGTCCTTAGACATTTTTTTCAAAGCAGATGACACTTAACCCTTTCCCTCATATAGACGCTTTCTGACGTCTCTGCAGCAGACAGCTTTTTGAAAACATAGTAACAAAAGAAGAAATTGCACAAAACGTGCAATTTCTCCTTTTGTCACAATGTTTTCCACTTTTAGTCATAGGTTATCCATTCAATTATAGAGATTTTCCATTTTTTGACAAAATATGTTCAAAGTCGTCTGCTGCAGAATTGTCGTATGGGGGAAAGGGTTAAACCCCAGTCTTCAACACTTCATACCTTCTGTTTATCCACTGGGTCTATTTCCGCATCGTGAGACACTAAAACTTTAATGGTTCTGATAAACCCAGCTTGTGCTGCACAGCCTAACGGTGTTCGTAACGTACTGTTCCTGAAAATTAGCAATATAAAGCTGTAATTAACAGGTACCGAGATCCACCAATAAACATTGATTATATGTTACAGAATGCCATAATAGTGTCTAAATGAGTTTGATCCCCGCAGTTCCATCCCAAATCCACATAATGTATTAGGGAATCATAAAAGACAAATAAAATCATGTAAATTTGTTAACTGACACCCTTTGGACATGGTGATGCAAGGATATGGAGACAACCAACAATTTCACGTTTAACCCTTTCCCTCATATAGACGCTTTCTGACTCTGACGCCTCTGCAGCAGACGACTTTTTGAAAACATAGTAACAAAAGAAGAAATTACTCAAAACGAGCAATTTCTTTTTTTGCCACAATGTTTTCCACTTTTAGTCATAGGCTATCCATTCAATTATAGAGATTTTCTATTTTTTGATAAAATATGTTCAAAGTCGTCTGCTGCAGAATTGTCGTATGAGGGAAAGGGTTAAAACTCTCAAAGTAGTTTGATTCATGATATATGTATTTCATTATTTAAATATTGATTCTAAACATCAAGTTGTATTGGTCCGTTGCAGACCTTACGAAAAATCAAGTGTATATTTACAAATATAATGTATCTGTGAAAGTGACCAATCTATTCACCATTGTTGGTTTAACCCTTTCCCTCATATAGACGCTTTCTGACGCTTCTGCAGCAGACGGCTTTTTGAAAACATGGCGACAAAAGAAGAAATTGCTCAAAACGAGCAATTTCTCCTTTTGCCACAACGTTTTCCACTTTTAGTCATAGGTTATCCATTCAATTATAGAGATTTTCTATTTTTTGACAAAATATGTTCAAAGTTGTCTGCTGCAGAATTGTCGTATGAGGGAAAGGGTTAATTAAATTAAAATACTATGCCAGGTACCAGACTTCACCTGAAATAGCTTTGTATTACCTCCTGAGACATTCACATGCATTTCTGTTTGATTGTTTAATTCCTTGACAAATAAGATAATCAATAACACATCTGTAGCAGAAAGCTTTGAAAACAATGTGACAAAAGAAGCAAAAGCTGATATTGAGCAATTTCCCCTTTTGCCGCAGTGTTTTTAACACTTTTCAGTACATATACTTTCATTTTTAATATTTCCATATTTTTGCCAAAATTTGTTTGACTGCTGCAGATTTGTTTTATATGGGAAATGTTTATAATGTGTCATCCTGTCCCAATGCATCAGGGAATTCAAGTATTCAATATACTGACAAATCGTAAATCATGATCTACAGTTACCTGACATCACTCCCAGCACCTAGATAAAGTAACACCTCAACTAGTTTCGTATGACCTCCCATCGCAGCCAAATGTAATGCTGTGTTGGACTGTTCATCTCCGTCACTCATTGCATTCTTCTCTCGTTTTACAAGCTCTTTCACAACACTACACAATGACATATATTTAGATTTAAAAATTATATGTAGAATTATTTTTTTCAACAAATATTCTCAAAGCTGTCAATATGAAAAGCAGTTTCTGACAACACACTTCCGATAAACTGGTAATAAGCTAACACTACACTGACATCTAACTGACTTCAAAAAATACTTTCTGACAACACACCGAGATCTATGTGTTTCACACTGGTATGATTTTTTTTTTCTGGAAATACACTGACAGATCCTTTCAATCTATTGCCAGTTTCTGACATCAGACTGTTGGTACAACTGGTTATAGGCTTATAAGAATCAGTTGCAAAAGGTGGTATGACTACACACTGACATGATAAAAGCAAATTTTGATGGACATTAAAAATATCTAACGATCTTTGTCTTTTTGAGTAACAAATAAAATGAGGAACCATCTTATTTCTATGTACAGAATAAACTATCAATTTTAAAAAACAACAACAACAACATCATCAACAACAACATTTTTCAAAATGTAGGATTATAATGACATGTGATGGTTAAATTTTGGCAATGTTTTCGCAAAACACTTGACTATAATGGATTGTAATCAAATATGTGAATAGTGACTTTTAAATAACTTTTCTACACATCTTAGTGATAAATTCAGACAAAATAAACATTAACCCTTTCCCTCATATAGACGCTTTCTGATGACTGTGCAGCAGACGGCTTTTTGAAAACATAGTGACAAAAGAAGAAATTGCACAAAACATGCAATTTCTCCTTTTGTCACAATGTTTTCCACTTTTTGTCATAGGTTACCCATTCAATTATGGAGATTTTCTATGTTTTGACAAAATATGTTCAAAGTCGTCTGCTGCAGAATTGTCGTATGAGGGAAAGGGTTAAATGGAGCATGCAGGCACCGAAATTAGTTGCAAAAGCTTTGAGTTACCTCTTTATGTTTTGATTTTTCTTTCTGCCAGAGCCATAAAAAAAAGTTGAGGAATTATTAAAGAATTTATTAACTCCTGCTTATTAAAGGAAGCCAAAGAAGACATCAAAAAATATATTGTGTAATAAAAGTCATGAACGACAAGAATAGCCACCAAAGGAGATGAAAAAGAACAGGACTTTATCATATGATAGGGAAAGATATCTACTCTCCAATCAACTTCACACTCCTCTTTGAAATTTGGAGAGCAAAAAGAACAGGACTATATGATAGGGAAAGATATCTACTCTCCAAGCAACTTCACACTCCTCTTTGAAATTTATACAAGGATTTACAATCTGTGTAGAACTTTGGTTCTTTACTTGCTACTATACTTTCACTCAGGTTATTGATTTAGGGCCATCTGGGCCCTGTTGTTGATGTTCATAATTTGTACTGAATTCATACAAGAGTTATCTAACTTGACTGTCACACACCTCTACAGACATAATTGAAGTTTCAAGTCAATATCATTAGTGGTTACTGAGATATGTCCATGATAGTATCTTGCATGCACAAATTTAACCAAAATGTTTAAGTCCAAAAGGGGCATAATTGTTTCAAACTCTGATGTAGAGTTTTGGGACTTGCCCTGTCCTGCAAGGTCATTTGATGACGACAATAAGTGTGTGAAGTTTCAAAGCAATAACATCTGTGGTTTGTGAGAAAAAGACTTGCATGCAAAACTTTCAAAGTCAAACAAGGGACATAATTTGTTTTAAATGTATCCAAGAGTAATCTAACTTGACTTTCTGACACCCCTGAAGACATGAATGAAGTTTCAAGTTAATATCATTAGTGGTTAGTGAGATATGTCCATGTAAGTATCTTACATGCAAAACTTTAACCAAAATTTCTAAGTCCAAAAAGGGGCATAATTGTGTCAAAATCTGATAGTGGTTTCAGGACATGTCCTGCAAGGTCATTGGATGCTGTCCAATAAGTATGTGAAGTTTCAAAGCAATAGCATCTGTGGTTTGTGAGAAAAAACCTTGCATGCAAAACTTTAACCAAAATATCTAAGTAAAAAAAGAGGCATAATTGTGACAAAATCTGATATAGAGTTTTGGGACTTGTCCTGCAAGGTCATTTGATGATGTCCAATAAGTGTGTGCAGTTTCAAAGCAATAGCATCTGTGGTTTGTGAGAAAAAACCTTGCATGCAAAACTTTAACCAAAATATCTAAGTAAAAAAAGAGGCATAATTGTGACAAAATCTGATATAGAGTTTTGGGACTTGTCCTGCAAGGTCATTTGATGATGTCCAATAAGTGTGTGAAGTTTCAAAGCAATAGCATCTGTGGTTTGTGAGAAAAAACCTTGCATGCAAAACTTTAACCAAAATATCTAAGTAAAAAAAGAGGCATAATTGTGACAAAATCTGATATAGAGTTTTGGGACTTGTCCTGCAAGGTCATTTGATGATGTCCAATACGTGTGTGAAGTTTCAAAGCAATAGCATCTGTGGTTTGTGAGAAAAAGCCTTACATGCAAAACTCTAACCAAAATTTCTAAGACCAAAAAGGAGCATAATTGTGTCAAAATCTGATGTAGAGTTTTGGGACTTGTCCTGCAAGGTAATTTGATGATGTCCAATAAGTGTGTGCAGTTTCAAAGCAATAGCATCTGTGGTTTGTGAGAAAAAGCCTTACATGCAAAACTCTAACCAAAATTTCTAAGACCAAAAAGGGGCATAATTGTGTCAAAATCTGATGTAGAGTTTTGGGACTTGTCCTGCAAGGTAATTTGATGATGTCCAATAAGTGTGTGAAGTTTCAAAGCAATAGCATCTGTGGTTTGTGAGAAAAAGCCTTGCATGCAAAACTTTAACCAAAATTTCTAAGTATAAAAAGGGGCATAATTGTGTGCAAATCTGATATAGAGTTTTGGGACTTGTCCTGCAAGGTCATTTGATGATGTCCAATAAGTGTGTGAAGTATCAAAGTAATAGCATCTGTGGTTTTTGAGAAAAAGCCTTGCATACTTTAACAAAATTTTCTAAGTCCAAAAAGGGGCATAATTGTGTCAAAATCTTATATAGAGTTTTGAGACTTGTCCTGCAAGTTCATTTGATGATGTCCAAAAAGTGTTCGAAGTTTTAAAGCAATAGCATCTGTAGTTTGTGAGAAAAAGCTTTGCATGAAAACTTTAACCAAAGTTTCTAAGTCCAAAAAAGGGCATAATTGTGTCAATATCTGATGCAGAGTTTTGGGACTTGTCCTGCAAGGTTATTTGATAATGTCCAATAAGTGTGTGAAGTTTCAAAGTAAAAGCATCTGTTCTTTGTGAGAAAAAACCATGCATGAACTTTAAAACTTTAACCAAAGTCGCAACGCCGACGCACGAGTAACTGAAATAGCTCTCATATTCTGCCAGCTAAAAATGTGATAAATGTAAAATTTCTCAACATCGGGTTGTATTCAAATGGAGGCAAAGAAGTTGATTACAAGTCTTACTTAGTCCATCCATATGTAGCAGCACAGTGTATAGGTGTGGCTTCATCATCATTTTTACTATACAAATCTGCACCATTATCCAAAAGGCACTAAAATATAAAAAGGATCTCTTTTTTTACCCGTTTTCTGACATAAATATTTAGGCTTCTCCAGATTCCAGAAGATACCTGCTGTAACTCTGTTAACCCTTTCCTTCATACGACAATTCTGCAGCAGACAACTTTGAATATATTTTGTCAACAAGAGTTGTCGGAGGACAATATAGCTCGCCTATCAGGGCCATCGTATATCAGGGCCTACTTCAGAACAGTTAAAGTATTAGGTAGTCGCACAGTATCACCTATTGCAAGATAATACACCTTTTCAATACTTTTGACAAAAATTCTAAGTTCAACTAGAATAGAGTGCTCCCCGGAGCATGTGTGTCACCTGCCGGCGCCTTGTCAGGAAATTTTAATTTTTGATAGAAAAGGGGCAATAACTCTGATATAAAAAATATTTGGATTATCCCCCTTTTGTGAACCCATCACAAAAATTGATATAAACATTTGTCAGAAGTTACAATTCAATCCTTTGAGCAGAAAAAAAGTAATTTGAATATTTGACAGAAAAGGGGCAATAACTCTGATATAAAAATATTTGGATTATCCCCCTTTTGTGAACCCATCATACACATTGATATAAACATTTGTCAGAAGTTTCAATCCAATCCTTTGAGTAGATTAAATTTTTGACAGAAAAGGGCCAATAACTCTGATATAAAAATATTTGGATTATCCCCCTTTTTGTGAACCCATCATACACATTGATATAAACATTTGTCAGAAGTTTCAATCCAATCCTTTGAGTAGAAAAAAAGTTATTTGAAAATTTAAATTTTTGACAGAAAAGGGGCAATAACTCTGATATAAAATTATTTGGATTATCGCCCTTTTGTGAACCAATCACACACATTGATAAAAACATTTGTCAGAAGTTTCAATCTAATCCTTTGAGTAGAACAAAAGTTATTTGAAAATTTAAATTGTTGACAGAAAAGGGGCAATAACTCTGATATAAAATTATTTGGATTATCGCCCTTTTGTGAACCAATCACACACATAGAACAAAAGTTATTTGAAAACGTGACGAAAAAAGTGTGACGGACAGACAGACAGACAGACGCCGGATAAAAAAAAAATAGACAGACAGACGTCGAATAAAAAAAAAAGTAACATTTGTCAGAAGTTTCAATCCAATCCTTCGGGTAGAAAAAAAGTTATTTGAAAATTTAATTTTTTGACAGAAAAGGGGCAATAACTCTGATATAAAATTATTTGGATTATCCCCCTTTTGTGAACCAATCACACACATTGATATAAACATTTGTCAGAAGTTTCAATCTAATCCTTTGAGTAGAAAAAAAGTTATTTAAAAACGTGACGAAAAAGTTAGATTTTTTGACAGAAAAGGGGCAATAACTCTGATATAACTTGACCTTGACCCAGGGTCAGGACGGGTGTAGTGGGGTGCGTAGATGGACCAATAGTTCCTAAATGTATAAACTAAATATGAAAGCAATCAATGTCATAATAGTGAATGCAGAGTGATATGTTAAACGTTAAACGCAAACCTTAAACCTTGTAACTGAACCAAGTAGAAATGACCTTGACCTTGACCCAGGTGCAGGACGGGTGTAGTGGTGTGCGCAGATGGATGACCAATAGTTCCTAAATGTATAAACTAAATATGAAAGCAATCAATGTCATAATAGTGACTGCAGAGTGATATGTTAAACGTTAAACGCAAACCTTAAACCTTGTAACTGAACCAAGTAGAAATGACCTTGACCTTGACCCAGGGTCAGAACGGGTGTAGTGGTGTGCGTAGATGGATGACCAATAGTTTCTAAATGTATAAACTAAATATGACAGCAATCAATGTCATAATAGTGAATGCAGAGTGATATGTTAAACGTTAAACGCAAACCTTAAACCTTGTAACTGAACCAAGTAGAACCAAGTAGAAATGATCTTGACCTTCACCCAGGGTCAGGACGGGTGTAGTGGTGTGCGTAGATGGATGACAAATGGTTCCTAAAGGTATAAACCCTTAAAACCCAAATTAAAACCTTAAACACAAACCTTAAACCTAGGTGTCTACGCCACCGCCGACGGTGCCGACGGTGCCGACGGTGCCGACGCCGGGGGTAACACATAAGCTCTCCTGTACTTCGTACTGGCGAGCTAAAAATTGAAAATCTCTATAATTGAATGGATAACCTATGACTAAAAGTGGAAAACATTGTGCCAAAAGGAGAAATTGCTTGTTTTGAGCAATTTCTTCCTTTGTCACTATGTTTTTTAAAAAGCCGTCTGCTGCAGAGGCGTCAGAAAGCGTCTATATGAGGGAAAGGGTTAAAAGTTGTCTGTACAAATGAAGTGGATACACAGTTTATAAACAAGACATGTCTCCCATGTGACCGTTTGTCAGTAATACTGATACAGGATATCTGAACAAATTAGTATGGCGGAAACATGAGCTCTTCATATCATCTATATATAGTTAACATTTGTGGCCAGTTATTTGAAAATCTTTCAAGCAGTTCGAGAGATACGGTGCCGATAGATAGGCATGCAGTATGTCTACCAATTACATGGAGGAGACATAATTCTCAAATTAAGTCAATACTAGAACTATCACTGAAGATGATAAATACCCCCTAAACAGCACCTTGACCTACACCATAACTTAATAAGTAAAAGGGCCATAACTCTGTAAAATAACATGCAATGTAACCCCTTTAGGATATGCACATCTCCTCTTGGTATAGAAGCTTCATGTAAAATGTTATTGAATTCCTACCAGTGGTTTGTAAGAAATAGGCCAGACAAAATATGGCTTCCGACCGACCGACAGACAGACAGACAGACAGACAGCCTGACACAGTGACTCCTATATACCCCCTATTCTTCGAAGGGGGTATAATTACAGTAACCTTTTCAACAAGAGGACAATGATGGATCTATATTGCTAACCTGACCATTATTGCAATAAAAGTTACGTTCTTACTTCTATGTGTTAATAGTGTTAAGTACTGTTCTTGGAAAGTCTCATATTTACCGGATTCAGTTAACCCTTTCCCTCATACGGCATATTCTGCAGCAGACGACTTTGAACGTATTTGATCAAAACATAGAAAATCTCCATAATTGAATGGATAACCTATAACAAAAAGTGAAAACATTGTGGCAAAAGGAGAAATTGCACATTTTGTGCAATTTCTTCTTTTGTCACTATGTTTTCAAAAGGCCGTCTGCTGCAGAGGCGTCAGAAAGCGTCTATATGAGGGAAAGGGTTAACTTAAGGATTCAAGGTGTAATCCCGGGGGACAAGTATTCCCATTGGCTCTTACCTTAAGAATAGAGACATAACCCAAAGTTGCTGCGATGTGAAGCGCTGAGTTACTGTTCTCATCTTTATCGTTGATCATCATCTTCACTTTTGGGTACTTCAACAGCACCTGAAAACATATATGGTTTGATAATTTCTAATAATAATAATAATAAATATTTTCAGAGACTGAATAATGGATATACAAAGTCTTTTCCACCAGTTTTTGTAAAATATATACATGTAGTAAATGACAAGACTAAAGAACAAACAGAGATAGACAGACAACAGAGAAGTGATCCTTATGTATTTCCCGGCCAAGACAGGCAACACAAAAATGAAGTTGCTAAACCTTTCTCACATACATAAAATCTGCAGGAGACTACTTTCGAAAACATTTAGACAAAAATATGTCAATCTCTATGTATGAAAGTAAAATAATAGAATATAGAGATTTTTTCATTTCCGGACATATTTCATATTTTTGCCTAGATCTTTTCAAAGTCGTCTCCTGCAATTTTGTTGTATGTGGGAAGGGATTAACCATGCTTTTACAAGTAAACATCATACCTGTAAGGCAGCCAGCTTATTTTCCTCCGCGGCCAGATAGATAGCTGTTCTATCGTTTTTGTCTTCGACAGTTACATCAGCACCCTTGTTGATCAGCAGTTCGACAGACTTTTCATGTCCGTAACAAGCAGCCATCAGAAGTGGCGTGAAGTCATCCCTGTCACTGGTCTCTATGTCTGCACCACTGAAAGAAATCAAACATTTTTGGACATCACTTTTCTTGTTAGTGAAGAGGTCGAGCATCTGCCTCTGGTGCCGCAGGTTCGATCCCCATTCGGGTCATACCAAAGACTTTAATAATGGTAGTGATGGCTTTCCCCTGTTGCTGCTCAGAAGTGTGGGGATAAGCATTACAACAGATCTCTAGGGTCAGAGTACTGGTAATTTACCAAGGGAAAAGCTGTAATATAACTGATTTTTTTTTGGAAAGTGATGTTAAACACCATGCAAACAAACACATTTTTCACTGTTTACCTTTTTAGTTGTGTGCTCTGAGGAAAGTTTCTTCTTTTGTGGCAATGTTTTCAATATTTTTTTGCTGAAGATGCATCAATTGAGTCTGTATGTGGGAGAGGGTCAATGTTTGATTTATTCTATGAAGAACAAAAATAACTTTACAACACAGCTAAAATACTATTGAACTTACTTCTGTAATAAGACATCTATGGCATCAATGTTATTAAATAAGGCAGCCTTGTGTAAGGGTGTTTGGTGTTCGCTGTTTAGTGCCGACACATTAGCATTATTTTCCAGCAGCAGTTTGACTATCCGAATGTCACCATTAATGGCCGCCAGATGGAGGGCTGTCATCTTTGCTTTGTTTTTCATGTTCAGAGATGAACCTACAAATAAATAAATACTGGAAGATTGCCAAAGGGTAAAATGCCGAGCATTGCCAAGTAATTTCATAATTCATTGATGACTGTTAAAGCTGTATCTCCAATATGCTCTATTCACCGATTACTGTACATACCTTCGGCATTGAAGTTTGACATTGACCTTAAAACTACAACCATTTGTCTTTCATGTGATGCATTGTCTTAACCCTTTCCCTCATATAGATGATTTCTGATGCCTTTGCAGAAGACGAAAACGAGCAGTTTCTCCTTTAGTCACCATGTTTTCAACTCTGTTTAATTATTGTACGTTTTCAAAGTCGTCTTCTGAAGATTTGTTGCGAGTGGGAACAGGGTTAAGTTTAACAATTATCCCATGTAACTTAACAAAGGGACCAAGATAGCCCTAAGTCGATGATCTTAGTGTTGTTTTAAAGCAAAACGTTAACGACGGTCAGACAAAGGACAGAGAGTTACCAGGATAAACCATCTTAGTAATCTAAAAAAAATTTGGTTTGTTGGAACAGGTTAATATTGACCTTTACCCTACAGCCTCCAGTGCGAGAGGAAGCGGATCGGTCGCTGGCTGTGTCATTCCAAACACTTTAAAAACGGTGGTAATGGTTTTCCCTCTTTGGCGCGCAGGGCTGTGGGGTTAGCATTACAACTGACTCACTGATGTCATGGTAATTGGACCAGTACTAGTAAATCTGTCAGGAAATGTCATGATATAACTTATAAAGATTGTTGAACGCAGCATAAAATCCCATACAAACAAATTTTAGATCCTGACACAAAATCTTATTAAGCAGAGCACTTATTGAGACTGCGTATTAAACAAGATGGCCATGATGGCCCTAGATCGCTCACCTAATTATGCAATGTGATAACGCAAAACACATTAAGAAAATTATTCTGACAAAGATTCTAAATGCAACCTCAAGAGTGTTAACAAGATTTTCCTTCAATTGGCCAAGTGACCTTTTTTTTTATTACTTGATATGACCCATATTCAAACATGGACTAGATATTATCAAGACAAACATTCTGACAAAGTTTCAACTTGCTCAAAGTAAAAATGTGGCCTAAGGAGTTTTAACAATATTTTCCTTCAATTTGGCCTACTGACCTAGTTTTTAACCCAATATGACACATATTCAAACATGGCCTAGATATCATTAAGAGAACAATTCTGACCATATTTGAGGCTGCTGAAGCAAACAATGCGGCTTCTACAGTGTTAGCAAGATTTTCCTTCAATTTGGCCTAGTGACCTTCTTTTTGACCCATGTTTGAACTTGACCTACCTATCACCAAGACAATCATTCTGATAAAGTTTCAACATGCTCAAGTTCAAAATGCAGCATCAAGAGTGTTAACAAGATTTTCCTTCAATTTGGCCTTGTGACCTAGAGTGTTAAGTTCAAAATGCAGCATCCAGAGCATTAACAAGATTTCCCTTCAATTTGGCATTGTGAGTGTTAACAAGATTTTCCTTCAATTTGACCTATTGACCTATGTTTGAACTTGACTTACATATTATCAAGACAAACATTCAGATAAAGTTTCAACATGCTCAAGTTGAAAATGTGGCCCCCAGAGTGTTAACAAGATTTCCCTTCAATTTGACCTAGTGACCTAGTTTTTGACCTCATGTGGCCCAGTTCAAACTTGTCCAAGATTTGATGGAGATGATTGTTATGATAAACTTTCATGAAGATCGGATGCAAAATGTAGCCTGTAGAGTGTTAACAAGGCAATTGTTGACGACACACGACGCACAACCCAACGATGCATGACGGAAGACGTACGGACGCTGGACAAAATGTGATCACAATAGCTCACCTTGAGCACTTCATGCACAGGTGAGCTTAAAAACCACTGATACATGCAGAAATTACAGCTTGAACAAACTCTATTTTACACATCTATGATTTGACCTCAAACTATGACATTGACCTTGACCTATGAACTAAAGTCCCAGATGTGTCACAGGACAGACCATCTCATGGACAATTGTTTTTTGAAAATCAAGGAATAAATTTAAAGCTTGGACAGACACGACACTTGAACAAATAAATGCATGAATAATGCATGCATATATTATTTACCTTTTTTGATACACATTACAACAAATTTGTATTTTCCAGACATAACTGCCAACATCAATGCTGTATTCCCATCCTCATCCATGTCTTTCATCAACTGGGCCTATAAACAAAGTCCATAGCTTAACAGAAATAACCCAATCCTCTTGTAACCAGTACTTCACACAGACGACATTTGACACCTGCCATGGAACATGGTTATTGAAAACATTGCAATTTCACCTTTTATTGTAATATTTTCAACTCTTTATCAATATTAATCTTTCAGTTATCTAGATTGTTGAAATTGTTCGTCCGATGATTGGCAAGCAGACGACCTTTGAAAAGTCATGTGAAGTAATGGGTTAAGAGGTGCATTTCATTTTCACACTGAAACGATTCTTTGAGTACCCACAACATAGGGCTTTACTGAGATATAAGAGGTTACTCCTTCTTATCTAGGCTTCTGATTCAACTTTGTTTTCATAATATTTAGCACTTTAACCCTTTCCCTCATATAAACGCTTTCGAACGCCTCTGCAGCAGACGGCTTTTTGAAAACATAGTGACAAAAGAAGAAATTGCACAAAACGTGCAATTTCTCCTTTTGTCAAAATGTTTTCAACTTTTAGTCATAGGTTATCCATTCAATTATGGAGATTTTCTATGTTTTGACAAAATACGTTCAAAGTCGTCTGCTTCAGAAAGGGAAAGGGTTAACAGTTGGCATTTGAAGCCTTTTCAGCAGTCAACAATTTTAAACATTGGAAAAAATAGAATTGTATTTTGGGGGTTCTCTCAGATATTTTCAAAACAGACAACTCTAAAAATATAATATTAAGTACAAGTACATGTTTATGGTTAAGAAATAGTTTCACTCATGCTTCCAACTTGTGTAAAAACTACCGCTAGTTGTTACTTATGTGAATACCAAAGAAATAAAGATATGAGTAAGGCTGTGATGCATAAAATTAAACAAGATTGATCGAAGAAACACAGGTGTCACCTAAAAAAAAATAAGCAATTGACGGACAAACATATGTACGGGCAACAGAGAAGTGATCCCTTTGTGTCTCCCTGCCAAGACATGTGACACAAAATTGACAAAGTAAGCGAAACATACCATTTGGTTTGGATTATCGATGCAAGCATCTATGATAATCTTCCCAGTTCTAGTATCTCCAATCGTTGCAGCTTCATGCAGCGGTATCGACATTTCCTCGTCTCGTTCAAATACACTGGCACCCGCCTGGATCAATTGCCGACACACATCAGGCTCCCCCTGACACGCGGCTGTATGTAGAGGCGTCATAAGCTGAATATCTTTAATCTACAATGTTAAATGTAACTCTTACATGCCTCTGCAGCAGACGGCATTTTGAAAACATAGTGACAAAAGAAGAAATTGCTCAAAACGAGCAATTTCTCCTTTTGCCACAATGTTTTCCACTTTTAGTCAAAGGTTATCCATTCAGTTATAGAGATTTTCTATTTTTTGACAAAATTTGTTCAAAGTCGTCTGCTGCAGAATTGTCGTATGAGGGAAAAGGTTAACAAGAAACAGTTTGTTATCTCCATTTACTGGTGATATGAGATGCCTCGTCAGCAGCCCACTGTTTTTAGAAAATGTGGCATAGTCACGAAACCAGGTTTCCAATGGTAATCAAAACTCTGATGATATTGACTTTGACCTTGTCCCCCCAAAACAATCCCTGGGCATCCTTTCCATCTTAGCTCCTGTCCCATGTAATGTGGTTAGAATACATCAAGAAAGTTATTGATTGGAAACAAATAATAAAACCAGCCAACCTGAACAATGACATCAACATTCTAACATCTAAGTTCCAAGTTTGTTGAAATTCTGGTTAAAAACAAGAAATTGCACAAAACAAATATCTTCTTTTATCAAAACTTTGACCACTTTTCTTAAAAAGAATTCTTCCTAGTTTTAATTATTTTTTTTTTCTCTTAACCTTTTTAAATATGCTAACACATTTAAGGCATTCACAGCTTGAGGCAAACGGTGAAATCAATCGCTCATAATGAGCAAGTTCTTGATTTGCCACACGTTTACATATCTATATATTTAATAATTCAACTTCATATGTATAGAAATTAATCATGTTTTACCAGATAATTCAACACTAACCAGCTGCAGATTTGTTGTACAATTAAGTGGATTACCAAGGAAATGGTCAATGGATCTTTTGACTTATGCACTAAGTCTGTATCAGATGACAGGAATATCTCACATGCTACTTCATCTCCTAACAAATGTTAACCCTTTCCCTCATATAGACGCTTTCTGACGCCTCTGCGCAGACGGCTTTTTGAAAACATAGTGACAAAAGAAGAAATTGCTCAAAACAAGCAATTTCTCCTTTTGTCACAATGTTTTCCACTTTTCATCATAGTTTATCCATTCATTATTATAGAGATTTTCTATCTTTTGACAAAATATGTTCAAAGTCGTCTGCTGCAGAATTGTCGTATGAGGGAAAGGGTTAACATGATATGAATTAATTAATCTTCTGCTTTGACAATGTCTTATATCAACACTGTAATAAGTATATATAATTTTTTATAAAGAGAATAAAACATTGTGGAAAATTGTTGGAAAAGAAATTGGGGTCATGATGGTCATAAATCGCTCACTTTGGGTATCGACCCAAGGGTTTAAAAAGACAAAATTTAATGTTCTGATATGACTATGATACATCTTTTGAAAGTAGTTCTATGTAAAATGTGGCCTCTAAATTTTTCACAAGAGATTTCTTTTAACCTAGTGACATAGATATTACTCAAAGTGACCCAGTTTTGGACTTCACTGATAAAAGTTGAATGAAGGTGGGACAACAAACACAAGGTGCTACACTGTTTGCATATGTCATCTGCTGGAATGCCCCCCCCCCCCCGTATCCTTATCCGTATCCTCATACTCTGCAGCAGACAACTTACAGGCAAATATATGGAAGGTCTTAAATAGTGAATTATAACTATTGGAAAGGGTTAAAAACATTCTGGCAAAAGGGGAAATCGCTAATTATGAGCAATTTCTCCTTTTGTCACAATGTTTTCATAAGCCATCTGTTGCAGATGTGTCGGAATGTGTCTGCAAGTGAGACCGGGTTAAAGCTGCATGATGAATCTTTATTCCACCTAGTAGAAGTTTATCCCCTGATGACTCGGCAGCATTTAACTTATGAAGATAATGTGGAAAAGAAAGAAAAATAAGTAATTTATCCTTCTCTCCACTTTAACCCTTTACCGGCTTTTTGAAAACATAGTGACAAAAGAAGAAATTGCTCGAGACGAGCAATTTCTTCTTTTGCCACAATGTTTTCCACTTTTAGTTATCCATTCAATTATAGAGATATTCTATTTTTTGACAAAATATGTTCAAAGTTGTCTGCTGCAGAATTGTTGTATGAGAGAAAGGGTTAACCCACAACACACACACAATGTTTTCAATTCTCTATAAAAAATATTTCATTGGACTTGAGATAACTCGAACATATAAATTAACTCAATTCCTGGGCTAGATCCGTCTTTTGAAAACAGTGTAGCAGCAAATCTGATAGCTCAAACAAGCAAGCTGAACTCCTGTTGTGCTGTTTTATTGAAATCGTTTTATCACGGTTTGCTTTTCATAAAATAGATTTAAAGTATAAATGATTTAACGAATAGGATATAGGAAAATTCATAAATGAAATAACCATTAATCCAGGGATTATTTGAACATTTTATGGATCTGTTTCAAGTTTGAGATATTGCAAATCCACCATACTTATAAATGTACTTACATGCACTAAATCTTTATCAAAAGACAGAAGAATCTCGCATGCAACTTCATCCCCTCGTAAAGCTGCATGATGAATCGCCGTCAAACCGTAGTCATCTTTCTTCTTTATAATCAGGGGTTTCTGGTCAAGCAAAGCTTTTATCACACTCTTCTCTCTAGACTTTAATGGGCTGGTATTCTGAAATAATATAGAAAAAGATACACAATCATTTGAAATAGAGAGTAAATTTGTTGGGTGTTTTAAGACTGAATTCACCAGTATATCAATAAGATCATATCACTTTTCTTTGTACATGGTACAATCGGATAGCCCTTTCCCACCTACAACAAATCTGCAGCAGACAACTTTGAGCACATATTATAAACAAGAGGCCCAT
Source organism: Serripes groenlandicus (assembly GCA_031761405.1). Taxonomy (NCBI): domain Eukaryota; kingdom Metazoa; phylum Mollusca; class Bivalvia; order Cardiida; family Cardiidae; genus Serripes; species Serripes groenlandicus. Next base: position 12,862,755 of record JASEVX010000005.1, on the reverse strand, counting down.
GAGGGCCTATGCTCTACTGGCATTGATCTGGCTTGTTTCAAAAGTAACCAATATGTCATCAATATTCAAATACCATCTAAGTTTGGTGAAGATCAGATAGTAAATGGAAGCTCTATTGTGTTCACAAGCTGTATTATAGCAATTTTGACAATTTCAAGGGCCATAATCCAGCCATGCATGGGTAGATCTGGCCGTTTTTTTAGAAATGAACCAAACTCTCATGGATATCTAACTACTGTATAAGTTTGATTGAGATACAATCAAAAATAAGGACTGTATCATGTTAACAAGCCCTATTATAGCAATTTTGACAATTTCAAGGGCCATAATTCAGTCATGCATGGGGCGGATCTGGCTTGTTTTCGAAAGGAATCAAGCTCTCATGGATATCTAACTATTGTATAAAAGTTTGGTTGAGATACAATAAACAAGAGGCCCATGAGGGCCTATGCTCTACTGGTATTGATCTGGCTTGTTTCAAAAGGAACCAATATGTCATCAATATTCAAATACCATCTAAGTTTGGTGAAGATCAGATAGTAAATGGAAGCTCTATTGTGTTCACAAGCTGTATTATAGCAATTTTGACAATTTCAAGGGCCATATTCCAGCCATGCATGGGTAGATCTGGCCGTTTTTTAGAAATGAACCAAACTCTCATGGATATCTAACTATACTGTATAAGTTTGATTGAGCTAAAATCAAAAATAAGGACTCGTGTTAACAAGCTCTTTTATAGCAAAGGAACCGAGCTCTCATGAATATCTTACTACTGTATAAGTTTGGTTGAGATACAATCAAAAGTGAAGACTGTATCGTGTTAACAAGAAATTGTTTACGGACGGACGGACGGACGCACGCACGCACACGCACGGACGACGGACGAATCGCCACGACATAAGCCCTTCTGGCCTTTGGCCAGTAGAGCTAAAATCACGAAAAATCTCTACATATGAAGGTTTACTTACTGACAAAAGTTGAGAACATTGTGACAAAAGTTGAGAACATTGTGACAAAAGTTGAGAACATTGTGACAAAAGTTGAGAACATTGTGACAAAAGTTGAGAACATTGTGACAAAAGGAGAAATCGTTTTGAACAATTTCTACTTTTGTCACAAAGTTTTCAAAAGTTGTCTGCTGCTGAGGTGTCAGAAAATGTCCATATGTGGGAAAGGGTTAAGTTTATCTTGAATAAGATGTGAGGGAGGCAATGATCCTGATAGGCTGTACAACTTTTAAGGCAGATGCATCTATGCTAAACCATGGAATTCCAAAAGAGAGAAACATTTGCCTGATGGTTTTATGCAATATAAAACTGTTTCTTTAATCCAAATTGTCTATTAATATGGACAGTATACTAATGCTGTCTGTTGTGTGCGTTTCTATTGCATCTCTTATAGTGTTACATTGTAGATTATTAACCTGCAGAGGTTACTTAATTAAATCAAGTGGTCATATCAGGGAAAAACTATGTTGACCAAAGGGAATGAATTTTAAAATTTAACTGGTAACCTGTACTTTTGAAAATTTTGCCACTTTTGCCTCTTTCTGATGCAGCAGCAACCAAAGTTCTCCATGGAATTAATTTGTTTGAGCAACTTTGAAAGAAGAACACCTACGGAACATTCCTGTGAAATTATTTTGAATTTGGTTCATTGGATTAGGAGTAGAAGTCTTTTGTAGGAAAAGGTGACAGACTTACAGATGACGATGATGGGCGGTGAGTTATCAATATAGCTCAACCTGCACTAGGTGCTCTGGTGAGCTAAAAAACCAAACCTAAACTTAGTTGCAGTAACAGATACTCATATAGATCTGATGACTGAATATAACAGGCCACCTCAGATTCACCTTTGGATCAGCCAATCAAATTGTCGCCTACAAAAATCATTAGGTATCAACAGAAGAGATAACCCATATAAATAAACAAGATAGGGAAGCAATGATGGCCAACTGTTTCAATTGTATAGTAACCATTTTGACAGCAGAATCAAGCTTTAATTGTATTGTGCCATTTCATTGGACAGAAAAACAAGCACCTGATCATGAATATTTAAGATCGAATCCAATATATGCACAGCAAAGTATTTTGGTCTGATTTCAGCAGACGCCTTTGAACAGATTTTGTCAAAAAATAGAAAATCTCTTTAATTGAAAAACCTATGACTAAAAGTGGAAAACATTGAGGCAAAAGGAGAAATTGCTCGTTTTGAGCAATTTCTTCTTTTGTCACTATGTTTTCAAAAAGCTGTCTGCTGCAGAGGCGTCAGAAAGCGTCTATATGAGGGAAAGGGTTAAAGATACATTGATGCCTAAATCTTATCAAAGATCAAATACTTTTGGAGATATGCATGATACAGAAATCTGGAATGGACATTGGTGATATCTGAATGCCCAAATGATAAGTGCCAAATGTGTGCCATTCAATTTTGCATAATTTGTAGAGTGTAGTGCAAATAAATTTTCATTGAAGAATTAGGCATTTTTAATCACACTTAATGAGTTAATTAGTGTGTTAACAAACACTTTCCAACATATAGATGCTTACTAACGCCTCTGCAGCAGATGACTTTTGAAAACATAGTGACGAAAGGAGAAATTGCTGAAATTTCTCCTTTTACTTCAATGTTTTCAATTTTTTTCAGTAATAAAACCTTCATTTATAGAGAATTTCAATTTTTTTTTACCTAGATGTTTTCAAAGTACCGTAATCTGCTGCAGAATTGTTGCATGTGGGAAGGGTTTATTATATGATATTTGTTAATCATGTACTTTATCTTGATGGCTTTTGACGCCTTTACATCAGATAACATTTCAAAATAATGCTGAATTAGGCATAAATTAACAAGCGCTTATATTACTATACTGTTTTTAACTCTTGGTACAAAATAACTTAGCATTATTGAAGATTTGATACTTTTTCAAAATACATGTGTCTGCTTAGAATCAGTAACAATAGCACCGCAAGCAAACTCTAATGCCAGTCTGTTTTTGTTCTAAGTCGAAAAAGGGGCATAACTGAATAATTATAAATACCAGAGTTATGTGACTTGAAATAGACATGCATATTGTTCATAGGTAAATGTGTTCCAAGTTTCAATTAAAAATGTTAAACGTTTTTGAGTTATGAGGTAAAGGTTAAAGTTTTGTGATGATGCAGCCGACGCCAAGGGTATCATAATACTGCAGTGCCAAAGGGAACATTTCGAACCTGATGAAGTATCTGCCTGCCTTTCCTGTTCTGAAAAGGACAAACGTTTTTGTCTATCATTATAATCAAGTTTATCTTGACCTATCTCATCCAACAGACTGATGACAGCACCAGCATTCATACAAAATCAAAACACACCAACCAATTAGTACAAACCGACAAGAAAAGAAAACTGATAATTGGGTTAATTAAGTTAACAGAGATTGTAAGTAAAATATTCAGTATATACTGTATTCACTGCATCCCACTTCATTTTGTTTGTTTGTTTCTGTAGTGTTCTATGATGCTTTCAATAATTTTTCCGTTATATCACAGCATTTCCGCGGTAAGTTAACCCTTTCCCTCATATGACAATTCTGCAGCAGACGACTTTGAAGGTATTTTGTCAAAACATAGAAAATCTCCATAATTGAATGGATAACCTATGACGAAAAGTGGAAAACATTGTGGCAAAAGGAGAAATTGCACGTTTCGTGCAATTTCTTCTTTTGTCACTATGTTTTCAAAAAGCCGTCTGCTGCAGAGGCGTCAGAAAGCGTCTATATGAGGGAAAGGGTTAACTGTACTACTGGTCCATGTTTCCTGACACAAGCGAGTCAGTTGTTTTGCTAACCCCACAATCCTGACACAAGCAAGTCAGTTGTTTTGCTAACCTCACAATCCTGACACGAGCGAGTCAGTTGTTTTGCTAACCCCACAATTCTGACACAAGCGAGTCAGTTGTTTTGCTAACCCCACAATCCTGACACAAGCGAGTCAGTTGTTTTGCTAACCTCACAATCCTGACACAAGCGAGTCAGTTGTGTTGCTAACCCCACAATCCTGACACAAGCGAGTCAGTTGTATTGCTAACCTCACAATCCTGACACAAGCGAGTCTGTTGTTTTGCTAACCCCACAATCCTGACACAAGCGAGTCAGTTGTTTTGCTAACCCCACAATCCTGACACAAGCGAGTCCGTTGTTTTGCTAACTCGGACAGTATTCAACTTTTAATTACTAATTTTATCTTGACCTTGTACAAAGTGGACATGATAGCAAATGGTTTACAATAACACATCTTTATACTGCAGCTGTAACATTTCATGAAAATCCTTCAAGACGTCTTGGAGATATGGAGCGGACATGAAATAAAGTCTCAAACCTTAGAACTTCAAGTGTGACCTTGACCTTGAACCAGAGACATGGGTTCTGCACATCGGCTTGATGAGGTGAACATGTGACCCAAGTTTCATTAAAATCCTTCAAACCGTCTTGGAGATATGGAGCGGACACAAAATAAAGCCTCAAACCTTTGAATTTCAAGCATGACCTTCACCTTGAACTAGTATGGTCGAGACATGGGTTCTGCACATCGCGTTGATGAAGTGAACATCTGACTCAAGTTTCTTAGAAATCCTTCAAGCCATCTTGGAGATATGGAGCAGACACAAAACTAGAAATACTGTGAGCAAAGCTCACTAAAGAATACCCCCCGCTCCCCTCCCAAAGCATCGGATACATTGGTAAAGTTTCTACTTTGCTTATCTTCCCTTGGAAGAATCTGAGGAGAAAAATCTTCCTTCATGCATATCTACATATAATGTGTAGCCTTCATATACAGTTTGACTCAGTAGTGCTTACAAGAAATGTAGAGGTATGTGCACAGGAGTCCCTCGCAGGCAACCTCTAAGTTGAATTATCTGCCCTTGGAAGAATCCGAGGCGTATGATCTTCCTTCATGCATATCTACATATGATGTGTAACCTTCATGTAAAGTTTGAACCAAATCCATTGAGCCGTTTAGGAGGAGTAGTGCTTACAAGAAATGTGGAGGTATGTGCACAGGAGTCCCTCGCAGGTAACCTCTAAGTTGAATTATCTGCCCTTGGAAGAATCCGATACATATGATCTTCCTTCATGCATATCTACATATGATGTGTAACCTTCATGTAAAGTTTGACCCAAATCCATTGAGCCATTTAGGAGGAGTAGTGCTTACAAGAGATGTGGAGGTATGTGCACAGGAGTCCCTCGCAGGTAACCTCTAAGTTGAATTATCTGCCCTTGGAAGAATCCGAGGCGTATGATCTTCCTTCATGCATATCTACATATGATGTGTAACCTTCATGTAAAGTTTGAACCAAATCCATTGAGCCGTTTAGGAGGAGTAGTGCTTACAAGAAATGTGGAGGTATGTGCACAGGAGTCCCTCGCAGGTAACCTCTAAGTTAAATTATCTGCCCTTGGAAGAATCTGAGGCGTATGATCTTCCTTCATGCATATCTACATATGATGTGTAACCTTCATGTAAAGTTTGAACCAAATCCATTGAGCCGTTTAGGAGGAGTAGTGCTTACAAGAAATGTGGAGGTATGTGCACAGGAGTCCCTCGCAGGTAACCTCTAAGTTGAATTATCTGCCCTTGGAAGAATCCGAGGCATATGATCTTCCTTTATGCATATCTACATATGATGTGTAACCTTCATGTAAAGTTTGACCCAAATCCATTGAGCCGTTTAGGAGGAGTAGTGCTTACAAGAAATGTGGAGGTATGTGCACAGGAGTCCCTCGCAGGTAACCTCTAAGTTGAATTATCTGCCCTTGGAAGAATCCGAGGCATATGATCTTCCTTCATGCATATCTACATATGATGTGTAACCTTCATGTAAAGTTTGAACCAAATCCATTGAGCCGTTTAGGAGGAGTAGTGCTTACAAGAAATGTGGAGGTATGTGCACAGGAGTCCCTCGCAGATAACCTCTAAGTTAAATTATCTCCCCTTGGAAGAGTCCGAGGCGTGTGATCTTCCTTCATGCATATCTACATATGATGTGTAACCTTCATGTAAAGTTTGAACCAAATCCATTGAGCCGTTTAGGAGGAGTAGTGCTTACAAGAAATGTGGACATACGGACAGACAGACAGACAGACGGACAGACGGACAGACGGACAGACGGACGGACAGACAGGGTGATTCCTATATACCCCCCCAAACTTTGTTTGCCGGGGGGTATAATAAAGCCTTAAATCTTTGACCTTCAAGTGTGACCTTGACCCGGTATGGTCGAGACATGGGTTCTGCACATCGCCTTGATGAGGTGAACATCTGACCCAAGTTTCTTAGAAATCATTCAAGCCGTCTTAGAGATATGAAGCGGACACGAAAAAAAGCCTCAAACCTTTGACCTTCAAGCTTGACCTTGACCTTGAACCGGTATGGTCGAGACATGGGTTCTGCACATCGCCTTGATGAGGTGAACATTTGACCCAAGTTTCATGAAAATCTTTCAAGCCATCTTGGAGATATGGAGCTGACACGATTTGGGACAGACAGACCCCAAGGACAAAAACAATATATCTCCCCTGTATACAGGGGGAGACATAACTAAAAATACTGTGAGCAAAGCTCACTGAAGAATACCCCCCGCTCCCCTCCCAAAGCATCGGATACAATGGTAAAGTTTCTACTTTGCTGTTGAAATTCCAAATGTCTTTCTGATCAAATAAATATCGAATGTTACATAATATTGATTAAATTTTTAATTGTGTTCTTGGTTAGACATGTTTGTTTACCATTTGTGTTTAAAATTCAAATCTGACACTCAAATAGAAAAATATCATGTCACAATGGTATCTACATATAATGTGTAACCTTCATGTAAAGTTTGAACCAAATCCATTGAGCCGATTAGGAGGAGTAGTGCTTACAAGAAATGTGGAGGTATGTGCACAGGAGTCCCTCGCAGGTAACTTCTAAGTTGAATTATCTCCCCTTGGAAGAATCCGAGGCATACGATCTTCCTTCATGCATATCTACATATGATGTGTAACCTTCATGTAAAGTTTGAACCAACTTTGTTTGCGGGGGGTATAATTATAGTATGGTTACTGTATGTGGGAAAGGGTTAAATCACATTATTATTAGATGGCATCTGATTTTGATCAATAGTCTAGGTTAATCTATATTTACATCAAAGTTTTGTTACCCATCACCTGTGTTAATCAGTCAACTTGTATTAAGCAGTCACCTGTATATAAATATTTACTTATCCCTGGGTGGCTGCCTAAGGCATGTTTGACTGTTAACCCTCTCCTGCATACAACTAATCTGCAGCAGAGGACTTTGAAAACCTATTAGCAAAAAAAAAAAAAAAATCTGGTTGAAAAGTGGTGAAAAGATTGTGGCAAAAAGAGAAATTCCACATTGTGAGTAATTTTTCCCTTTGTCACAAAGTTTTCAAAAGCTTGCTGCTTCAGAGAATAAATATGCTTCTGTATGAGAGAAAGGGTTAAATTAAAATGAACATGAAACGTCAACAGAAAACAGGGGCCAGATCACACTAGACAGTCTTAATTCAATCAGTTATAGCACATTTGTTTTCTATTTGTACAAAGCTTTCAAGCAAAACAGTTTAACCCTTTACCTCATATAGACGCTTTCCGACGCCTCTGCAGCAGACGGCGTTTTGAAAACATAGTGACAAAAGAAGAAATTGCACAAAACGTGCAATTTCTCCTTTTGCCACAATGTTTTCCACTTTTTGTCATAGGTTATCCATTCAATTATTGAGATTTTCTATGTTTTGACAAAATACGTTCAAAGTCGTCTGCTGCAGAATTGTCGTATGAGGGAAAGGGTTAAAGCAGACGGCGTTTTGAAAACATAGTGACAAAAGAAGAAATTGCACAGAACGTGCAATTTCTCCTTTTGCCACTATGTTTTGCACTTTTAGTCATAGGACAAAATACGTTCAAAGTCGTCTGCTGCAGAATTGCCGTATGAGGGAAAGGGTTAAAGGTTAAAACCATTTCCAGGTGCAGACATATTTGCAGCGTACTATTGAAAACATTGTGGAAAAAATTGTGCTTATTTTGAGCAATTTCTCCACTTGTATAAAGATTACAATAATTAAAACTTGTTACTTGTAACGTCTATGTAAATGAGAAGGAATTTATTCACAATGTTGTGAATTCATACTTAAATGGTTTTAAATACTAGCAAACTTTATCAAATTCTCTTAGGACCTGTCTAGTGTAATTAGGCTCTGAAAGTTTAATATTGATACCTTAGAATTGTCCTGAAAAAGTAGGAAAATGATTGGTATATAATGGTATATAATGGTAAAAATATCATAAAAATGCAACATAATAAATATATAGTTGATTGAATGCCGTTTTCACAATTATCAAGTCATATCACGGTTGGCCAGTTTGCCTACATATGTGTTTCCAAGCTTTCTCACACTAGTACTCATCACAACAGTCTTTCCAAGCAACTGGCTGCTTTTACAAATAGACTGTTAGCCAATTGGTGGAAGATGAATGATGCTTGTCATAGTAATATTTGTCAAACGTCAGAAAGAATGATGGTCAAGCTGTGGTTTAAACTCACAACCCCTGGATTGACAGCTCACATCACTCTCAACGCAGCTACCATGGCTCAGCTATTACATATATAAAGACTATGAGAGCATATCAGTTGGGGCTACAAACAACATAGAGTGTAATTAAATAATATTGTTTTATAAACATGAAATACCGGTACCTAATCTAGAATTCTGGGTTGACACTGATGCATTTTTTAGCAGATGACTTTTGCAAGCAATGTCGCAAAAAGAGCAATTTCTTTTTTTGCCACAATGTTTTCAATTCTTCATTTATAGAGATATCTTTTGATCTGCCTTCAAGGCAGTGCCTTGATATTTTGAAAGCCTTCTTCTGCAAATTTGTACTATGTGCCAAAGTGTTAATCATGAAACCTGATATTAAAGTTTTAGTATGAACTGCTTTAAAAATAATCGTGGAAAAAGATATAGAAAATTAGATGTTACATTATGACGTTGAGTGAAAGCATTTTGTGATAAGGCGAGATAGACTTTTTTTATCAGTTACTCCTTTTCCAATAATATTTTATTTTCGAACGTCATCTGCTGTGCAGGCATCAAATCAGAAAAAGGGCTATATTTCTTACAGGTGTATCGTTTGCTTCGTCGGCACTGGAGTCCCCAAACAGGTCAGCCCTGGATTTTTTACTTTTCTTTCTCTTTCGTTTTATTCGGCATGCATAGTGGAGTGGCGTTAATCCATCGTCATCCTGTGCCTCTGGATCTACATTGTTTTAAAACAAAAATCACTTGTTGTTATTTGTGCTTGAAACATCTGACAAAACAAAACATGAGTATAACCCTTTCCCTCATATAGACGCTTTCTGACGCCTCTGCAGCAAACTGTTTTCCACTTTTTGTCATAGGTTATCCATTCAATTATGGAGATTTTCTACATTTTGACAAAATACGTTCAAAGTCGTCTGCTGCAGAATTGCCGTATGAGGGAAAGGGATAACTGATGGATAATTCCCCAATGAGTTGTAGAATATCAAAGGTCTATAACTCCATCAAAAGTGTCAAATCTACACAAGCTGATAAAACTAAATGTGTGCATCACCTATGGGTATTTAACCATTTCCCACATAATGACTTTGAACCCATCTAGAAAAACATCTCTTTGAAGGAAAGTTTAATAATTGAAAACATTGTGGCAAAAGGAGAAATTGCTCATTATTAACAATTTCTCTTTTTTCTTTTATGATTTCAAAGGTTGTCAGCTGCAGAGGCATAAAATATAGGGATAGAGTTTAGTTACCATACAGTTTCTCTAAATAACAGCAGGCAGTTGCTGGCAAAAAGTTTGAACAAGAATTTTATAAGTAACAGAAAAGTATCAAAGGGTCATAAGTTCCCTCGATACAGCTTCCCTCAAAGTTTCATTGAATTTCAGCCATCAGGTGCTGAAACAAGAGGGCCATGATGGTCCTGCTTCACTCACCCCAGATCCATTTAACTCTTTCAAACATACAACAAATCTGCAGCAGACGTCTTTGAAAACATATTGACAAATATATTAACAATCTACATGTATATAAATAATAGTAGAATTATATATCAAAGTTAAAAATATTGTGGCTTAAGGAGAAATTGCTCATTATGAGCAATTTCACCTTTTGTCACAATGGGTTTTTTTAAAAGTCGTCTGCTGCAGAATTAAAAATATGTCAGAAAGCGTCTGTATGTGGGAAACACTTTTGGTAGTTGGACACTAAAGGAACATTCCTGTTGATTTATCTTGAAATTTGGGCCAGTGGATAAGGAGATGTCTTCTTTATAAAAAAAATAATTTATGTTTAACTATGGTGGCGAACTTGTGAAGCAGAGCAGAACAGTTTGAATTTTTTTTGGTAGGGGGCCACTGAAGGAACAATTTAGTGAAAGTGGTTCAGATGGATTTAAGATACTTTGATATTTCTAGCTCTGGCTGCCATCTTATGCAGCACAATGGAACGGTTTGAACAAATTTGGTAGAGGGTCACAAAAGAAACATTTCTTTTGATTTGTTTTGAAATTGGACCAGTTTCTAAACAGGAGATGACATTTTGATATTTTTTTCTTTTTGTTTGCTCTGATGGTCAATTTGTGCAACAGAACCAAACAGTTGGAGCAATTGTTGTATTGAGCTACTATAGAAACATGCTTGTGGATATATTTTGAAATTGGGCCAGTGGTTAAGCAGGAAATGTAAATTAGATATTTTTAATTCTTTTTTTAGGTCTGGTGGGCCAACTTGTGCAGCGGAGGAAACGATTTGAATACTTTTGGTGGAGGGTTACTTTCTGTCTACTTTCAGCTTTGGTGGCCATCTTGTGCAGTGGAGCGATATGGTTTGAAAATTGAATTAAGGCAAATAATTTATTTTTGAATTGGGCCAGTGGTGAAGGAGAAGTTGTTTATAGAAATTTCTACTTTTAACTCATGCATACCTCTTGTACAGCAGAGCAGAACGGTTTGAACAAATATAATTAAGTTGTATTTTTTTTTAAATTGGCCAGTAATTTAGGAGATGTTTATTCTAAAAAATATTTTCATATTTTAGCGCTGGCTGCCATCTCTTTTTACAGAGGGCCACTAAAGATAAATTTATGCGAATCTGTTTGAAGGCAAATTTGAATGGACCCCTCATCCAGTGCTCGGATGAGTGGATAATATGTATAGCATATGGAATACTTTGATGCAGAGTTGATAACATTCTGGGAACAGTAGACATTTTTCATCTTGAGCAAATTCTGTTTTCCAAGACAGCGTTATGAGCAGTTGTATACTGTAAAGGCATCTATATCAGGCAAATTGTTAACCTTTCTCCGCATACAACAAATCTGCAGAAAACAGAAAATATAAAGAAATAAATGTCGAAAATCTCTATAAATGAAAACTCTTGTTTCAAAGGTTATCTGTTGCTTATAACAAGAAAATAATCTCTACCAGCTCCATTTTGTAGCAGGAGTTTAACAACGTCGTAATTGTTATATCGTGCCGCATAGTGCAGTGGCGTCAGGCTATCGTCGTCCGTACAATTCACGTCTTCTACCTTGTTCTTTAAAATAGTCTGAATCTCCTCCAAGTTCCCATTTCTTGCACACTGAAATAAATAGTAAGAGCCATGTAACAATATAAACCATTCCCAGATGCAGATGTTTTTTGATACCTCTGCAGCAGATGAGTTTTGAAAACACTGCGACAAAAGCAAAAACAAGAGGGCCATGATGGCCCTGGATCGCTCACCTTAATTATACAATGTACTGCAATGCAAAACACATCAAGACAATTATTCTGAATGCAACCTCCACAGTGTTAACAATATTTTCCTTCATTTGGCCTAGTGATCTATATTTTTTTACCTGATATGACCCATATTCCAACATGGACTAGATATCATCAAGACAACATTCTGACAAAGTTTCAACTTGCTCAAAGTAAAAATGCGGCCTCCGGAGTTTCTAGTTTCTAATCCAATATGACCCATATTCAAACTTGACCTAGATATAATTCAGACAAACATTCTGACCAAATTCCAAGCTGCTGAAGCAAAAAATGCGGCATCCAAAGTGTTCACAAGATTTTCCTTCAATTTGATCTAGTGACCTATAGTTTTTGACCCAGCATGACCCATATTCGAACTTGGCCTTCAATCATCAAGAAAAACATTCTGATAAAGTTTCATCATGCTGAAATTAAAAATGCAGTATCCAGAGTGTTAACAAGATTACCCTTCAATTTGGCCTAGTGACCTAGTTTTCAACCCGGCATGACCCATATCCGAACTTGGCCTAGATATCATTTAGACAAACATTCTGACCAAATTTCAAGCTGCTGAAGGAAAATATGCGGCATCCAAAGTGTTAACAAGATTTTCCTTCAATTTGACTTAGTGACCTAGTTTTTGACCCGGCATGACCCATATTCGAACTAGGCCTAGATATCATTTAGCTCAACATTCTGAACAAATTTCAAGCCGCTGAAGCAAATCATGCGGCTTCTACAGAGTTAACAAGATTTTCCCTCAATTTGGCCTAGTGACCTAGTTTCTGATCCAATATGACCCATATTTAAACTTGACCTAGATATCTTTAAGACAAACATTCTGACAAAATTTCAAGCTGCTGAAGCAAAAAATGCGGCATCCAAAGTGTTAACAAGATTTTCCTTCAATTTGGCCTAGTGACCTAGTTTTTGACCCGGCATAACCTATATTCGAACTTGACCTAGATATTTTTAAGACAAACATTCTGACAAAATTTCAAACTGCTGAAGCAAAAATTGCGGCCTCTGGAGTGTTAACAAGATTTTCCTTCAATTTGACCTAGTGACCTACTTTTTAACCCGACGTGACCCATGTTCGAACTTGACCTACATATCATCAAGACAAACATTCTGATAAAGTTTCAACATGCTCAAAGTGAAAATGTGGCCTCAAGAGTGTTAACAAGATTTCCCTTCAATTCGACCTAGTGACCTAGTTTTTGACCTCATATGGCCCAGTTTCGAACTTGCCCAAGATTTTATGGAGATGAACGTTCTGATAAACTTTCATGAAGATTGGATGCAAAATGTAGCCCGTAGAGTGTTAGCAAGCTCAAATGTTGACGACGCACGACGGACGCCGGACAAAATGTGATCACAATAGCTCACCTTGCACTTCGTGCATAGGTGAGCTAAAAATGCTCATAATGAGCAGTTTCCCCTTTTGCCAGTGCTTTCAAATCTATTTAATAATTTCATTCATAGAGTTTTTCCATATTTTTGATTTAATGTTTTCACAGTCTTCTGCTGCAGAGGTTTTGTATGTGGGGAAAGGGATAAAACACCAGAAGTTTAAATAAGGAGGAGTAAACTGGTTGGTTCCCATCAATATCTTTCTTATGACTCAACCAAGACCTATGTTGTGGATATTCAAGAGTATTGGATCAGCAAGACGATTCTTTGTGTACGCAAAGACGTTTTCTGATGCCTCTGCAGCAGACCACTCTTGAAAACAAATATAGTGAGTGACAAAAGGAGAAATTGCTCAAAACAAGCAATTTCTCCTTTTGCCACAACATTTTCAACTATTTCAATAATTAAACTGTCTTACACAGAGATTTTCCATATTTTTACCTAGATGTTTTTAAAGTTTTCTGCTGCAGATTTTTTGTATGTGGGAAAGGGTTAAAGTGTCAAATAAGGACTTTGGAATGTGAAATACGATCCTCCTTTAGAATTCTGATTAACCCTTTCCCTCATATAGACGCTTTCTGACGCCTCTGCAGCCGAATAAGCAATTTCTCTATTAATTGCCACAATGGTTTCCACTTTAAGTCATAGGTTATCCATTCAATCATAGAGATTTTCTATTTGTTGACAAAATATTTTCAAAGTCGTCTGCTGCAGAATTGTCATATGTGGGAAAGGGTTAACACCTTCTAACTGGTTGCTAAATAAATGGCAATTCCCATCAAATTGCATAACTACATGTATAGACAATTTTTGTATAACATGTTCAGCAGAAATTTCTAGAAATATTGTACCCGTACATGTATACCAAATAAGGTTCTATCAAACCTCGCGGAGGTGCAAGCTGATCTGGCTCTTCACTGGTCACAAAGACCAGAAGATTGGTTTATATATGACATGGACAATTTTATAAAATCAAATTGATTACAATTAATTTACTAAACACACAATGATATTCAGGTTCTCAAAAAGGTATAAACAGAATTTGATAATGGTTGAATTTTCAAAAACATTATCTTCATTTTTAAACATAAAACATTATTGTATTAAAAATCCATAAGCTTTGTCAGAAAATGCTTTCAGTCAACAAACATTGCCATTGGCGCTGAAAGAGTTAGGTCTTTACCCTTTCCCTCATACGACAATTCTGGAGCAGATGACTTTGAACATATTTTGTCAAAAAATAGAAAATCTCTTTAATTGAATGGATAACCTTGTGACTAAAAGTGTAAAAACATTGTGACAAAAGGAAAGATTGCTTGTTTTGAGCAATTTCTTCTTTTGTCACTATGTTTTCAAAAGCCATCTGCTGCAGAGGAGTCAGAAAACATCTATAGGGAAAGGGAAAGGGTTAAAAGTATGTGACATTTCATACTGGTTTTGATAAGTAAAGCAAAAGCGAATGTTATGTTAGAATAATTATAATTGGTGACAAGAAAATTATATTTGAAAGAGCAACACACCAAAAATGTTAAACCTTTCCAGCTTACAACAAATCTGAGGAGACGACTTTGAAAGCATGTATATTGTATATTCCTTATGTCACAATGTTTTCAAAAGTCGTCTAAAGGCTTCAGAAGGGGTCAATATGTTGTAAAGGTCTAAGAAATCACTGTGGTGCTGAATGCAAAACATTAACAATTTATTAACCCTTTCCGTCATAATAGACACTTTATGATGCCTCTGCAGCAGACAGCTTTTTGAAAACATAGTGACAAAAGAAGAAATTGCTCAAAACGAGAAATTTCTCCTTTTGACACAATGTTTTCCACTTTTAGTCATAGGTTATCCATTTAATTAAAGAGATATTCTATTTTTTCACAAAATGTGTTCAAAGTTTTTTATGTTCAAAAAAGATAACGTTTAGATACTTAATGTCAAATCTGTTATACATAGTAGGGGAAATGGTAATATTTACCTGGAAAAGGGAGTGTTCTTGAGTAATTACCACTGTGTTTTCTGCTTCCCTGTAACTGAAAGGTTCAGGAGTATCTGGATCTTTAATCGGGGAACCAATGTTTTGTGTAAATATGTCTCCATTATCATATTTCTGGAATAGAAATATTTTCATATATATAAGGACAGTACTGTCTGTATGTTTTTGTAATTTAGTTTATTGTCTGTCATGTTTATCGCTTTCCCACATGCAACAACTCTGCCGCATGACGATTTTGAAAACATACCCAATATTTTTGAGAAATTTCCTTTAAATGAAAGTACAATAATTGAATAGAATTGAAAACATGGTGACAAAAGGAGAAATGGTTTGTTTTGAGCAATTTCTTCTTTTGTTGCCATATTATTTTCAAATAGCCGTCACCTGCAGAGATGTCCAAAAGTGTCTATATGAGGGAAAGGGATAATAAAGACAACATAGAGACAATTTCGGACGCCTCTTCAGCAGAAAACTTTTGAAAGTATTGTGGTTAAGCAGGAAATTTCCCCTTTTGCCACAATATTTTAAGTTTTTGCAATATTTATACTTTAATTTATAGAGATTTTTCCTTTTGTGCCTACCGGTATATGTTTTCACCTGATTAAGATATGTTTGATGTCATCCGCTATGAAAACATATGAGGTATAGACTTGTGACATTTGACTCATAATAATTCATTCTTTTCTCTGATAAAGTCTTTTAATTAATGCTCCTACAGCAGACAACGTTTGAAAACATTGAGAAAAAAATCAGAAATTGTTCTTTTCACACAATTCTAAATGTGATTTTATTCATCAAATCATTAAATGGTCTATCAGTTAAAATGGTAGCAGGTGTACCAATGATACAACAAATCTTCAGCAGTTGAATTTGAAAACATCTTGCCAATCATATTGAAAATTTCAATGAATGAAAAGTACAGTTATTAAATAGAGGTGAAAGCATAATGTGGCGATTTGTGCCTTATTTTGCCACAATGTTTTAAAAAATCGTCTGCTGCAGTTGCGCTGAAATGCATCTACATGTTGTAAAGAGTAAAAATAAAACACATATAAAACCCACCATTAAAACAACAAAATCCTTTATCTTTCGTTTTCTAATCATTTCCATATTTAATGCAAGACACTCAAAGTCAGTGAAAGTCAAGTTTTAGGTTTGCACATTGAATGTGATAAGGCAAAATGTTGCACAATTTATAACATATATATATATGATTACATAATAAAACAGTATAAATGTCTCCACTCTTGGATGATTTATAAAGCCTCCTTAACCCTTTCCTATATACAGACACTTTCTGACATCACTGCAGCAGACAAGTTGGCCACCTCTGAAAACTATGTGGCAAAAGTAAAAATTGCTCATAATTATATATAGCAATTTCTTTTTGTCACAATGTTTTCAGAGGTTGTCTATTCAAGGGTTTACCCTTAACCCTTTCCCTCATATGGCAATTATGCAGCAGACGACTTTGAACATATTTTGTCAAAAAATAGAAAATCTCCATAATTGAATGGATAACCTATGACAAAAAGTGGAAAACATTGTGGCAAAAGGAGAAATTGCACGTTTTGTGCAATTTCTTCTTTTGTCACTATGTTTTCAAAAAGCTGTCTGCTGCAGAGGCATCAGAAAGCGTTGATATGAGGGAAAGGGTTAATTACATACTATAAATCTGCAGCAGATGACTTTGAAAACATGAAATAAAAAATATGAATACTCAATTCCTCCCATTTCCACAATGTTTGCATTTGCAAATAGGAAGACTTGTTAACCTCTTTAAACAGTTTTATGTTTGTCTGCTTTCAAAACAGTTATAGAAAGGCAGGTGGAAAGTATAAATTTGTAGCAAAAATGTCTGTTTAGTAGAAATATTTAAACTGAAAATCTTTCTAATTAATGTTTTCACATTGTGAGTTTGAATCCCGGCTCGGCCAAATTTCTTTCCGAGGATTGACAAAAGTCAATGTGACATGCGTCATTCCTCTTCCACCAATGGGCTAAGTTTATGTGGAAAAGCAGCCAGTTGCTTGGAAAGATTGTTGTGTGGAGAACTGGTGTGAGAAAACCAGGAAATGCATGAGTAGGTGAACTGGCCGCCGTGATATAACTGAGAAATTGTTAAAAACGGTGTTAAACCCCAATCAATCAATCAACTCCCCAATGTATAACCCTTTCCCACATACATGCCCGATGTATAACCCTTTCCCACATACATGCCCGATGTATAACCCTTTCCCACATACATGCCCGATGTATAACCCTTACCCACATACATGCCCAATGTATAACCCTTTCCCACATACATGCCCAATGCATAACCCTTACCCACATACATGCCCAATGTATAACCCTTTTCCACATACATGCCCAATGTATAACCCTTTCCCACATACATGCCTGATGTATAACCCTTTCCCACATACATGCCCGATGTATAACCCTTTCCCACATACATGCCCAATGTATAACCCTTTCCCACATACATGCCCGATGTATAACCCTTTCCCACATACATGCCCGATGTATAACCCTTTCCCACATACATGCCCGATGTATAACCCTTTCCCACATACATGCCCGATGTATAACCCTTTCCCACATACATGCCCGATGTATAACCCTTTCCCACCTACATGCCCGATGTATAACCCTTTCCCACCTACATGCCCGATGTATAACCCTTTTCCACATACATGCCCGATGTATAACCCTTTCCCACATACATGCCCAATGTATAACCCTTTCCCACATACATGCCCGATGTATAACCCTTTCCCACATACATGCCCGATGTATAACCCTTTCCCACCTACATGCCCGATGTATAACCCTTTTCCACATACATGCCCGATGACAATAATGTTATAGTTAATTATAACATGTTGATAACATGCACATCTCCTCTTGTTAGTGAAGCTTCCCTTTAATAAGTAGCCATGAATTGTAGTTGTTGAGAAATAGCCCGGATACAAAATTAATGGTCCTATATCATTATACTCTATAGAAATTCAAAGGGCCATAACTCTGTGGGAAATCATTTAGCCGGAACATGGGGAAAATATGCACATCTCATTGAATAAGTGAAGCTTCCCATTAAGTATGATTGAATTCTGACGGGTGGTTAGTGATAAATCCCCGGGACATGAATTCTCCTATGTCATATTGTATAAAAGGGCAATAACTCAGTGAAAAATTATTGAACCATAACATTGTGATATATAGAGGATATTTGTTTGTTTTGAGTGGATATGGAATATATCTCATCGAGAAGTGATACAATTGAAAATGTTAAAATCGTATCACTGCGAGTTAAAATATATTCCATATCCACTCAAAACAAATAAATTTTCTTTTTATCTTATGATAATTGATGATGACATAATGGAACTATTTGGTGTCTTCGTACCTGTTCACACGCGTAATTATTTGTGTTTGTTTACTACACAATGTCAGACAATGACAATAAGTCCGATTTGTGAAATTTACGGAATACGAAATTATACATGGGTATAACTAAGATAAGGATTTTATCACATGACAATGCTTGTATCGAATCTAATAATGTACCCATTACATATTTCTTTTTATCACATGACAATGCTTGTATCCCATGTAATATACCCATTACGTATTTCTTTATATACAACGTGTGTAATATAACATGACCTAATACTAGGAAAAAATGACGTCACGTCAGCGTTTTGACGTCATACGTTAGTCACTTTGGCGCCTAAACCTGTAAATTTCATCTAGAAATATTGTAAACGTTAAGTACATTTTTATCGAAATACGCCTTATAAGTCCCTTTATGTGATAGATATAATATCTCATGAGTGTTATTTATTATTACTTTTAATAAACTAAGCAGAATATGACATCAGAATAATTATTTGTGGCATTGTTATACGGTTTACTGACGAAATTAAAATAGCTTTGGAAAACCTGATTTGTGTGTTTCGTCATGTGATAAAAAGAATCTGACATTCGTTGTCATTTCATAAACAGTTTTATTAAACTCGACCAAGATATTTGTTATTAAGCTCGCCACAGGCTCGCTTAATAACAAAAAATCTTGAATAAAACTGTATATGAAATGACAACTCATGTCAGATATAAGGTGTGTAGTATAACATGACCGGAAACTAGGAAAATGACATCATACCTATATCACTCACAGTGTGGGTGATATGGATTATATCTCACTGATAGAACTCCGCATCTCATCGTTTAGCATTAAATAAAATGATGTTAGTGAAGCTTCCCATAAAGTTTCATTGAAATCAAGCCAATTGCTGCAGAGAATTAGCTCAGACAACAGCGGTTTAGGTAGAAATTATAGATAATTTGCACATCTCCTAGTGTTAGTGAAGCTGCCCATACAGTTTCATTGAATTCAAATCAGTGGTTGTTGCGAATTAGCCCAGACACAAATTCTCCTTAAATTATCATTTTATAAAAAAGGGTAATAAGTCTGTGACAATTCATCTAACCATAATGTGTTGATTATATGCATATCTCATTTTGTTAGTGGGTCAAGCTTCCCACACAGTTTCATTGATTTTAACCCTTTCCATCATATAGACGCTTTCTGACGCCTCTGCAGCAGACGTCTTTTGGAAAACAAAGTGACAAAAGAAGAAATTGCTCAAAACCAGCAATTTCTCCTTTTGCCACAATGTTTTCCACTTTTAATCATATGTTATCCATTCAACTATAGAGATCTTCTATTTTTTGACAAAATATGTTCAAAGTCGTCTGCTGCAGAATTGTTGTCTGGGGGAAAGGGTTAAAGTCAATGGTTGCTGAGAAATAGCCTGGACAAAAGCGGGACGGAACATAAATCAAAAGGGCAATAACTCTGTGGACAAATCATTGAACTGGAACATGTTGATAATATATGCATATCTCCTCTTATTAGTGAAGATTTCCATAAAGTTTCATTGAATTCAAGTCTGTGGTTGCTGAGAAATAGCCTGGAGAAAAGCGGGTTAGACCTTTCCCACATACAAGAAATCTGCAGCAGACGACTTTGAACATATTTTGTCAAAAAATGGAAAATCTCTATAATATAATGGATAGGAGAAAGTTTTGTGCAATTTCTTCATTTGTCACTATGTTTTAGAAAAGCTGTCTGCTGCAGAGGTGTCAGAAAGTGTCTATATGAGAGAAAGGGTTAAATGGCATTGAACTGTAACATGTTGATAATATGCATATCTCCTCTTGTTAGCGAAGCTTCCCATAAAGTTTCATTGAATTGAAGTCAGTAGTTGCTGAGAATTAATCTGTACAATAGCAGGACGGATGGACTGACAGACATAGTGGTGACTATATATGCTCCCCCTTAAACAATTTGAGGAGCATAAATAACACCAATTAATCGATTGGAGTTTAACGCCATTTTCAACAATTCTTCAGTCATATCACGGTGGCCAGTTCCTCTATTAATGTGTTTCCAGGCTTTCAGTAACACAAGTACTCCACACAACATACTTTCCAAGCAACTGGCTGCCTTTTCACATAGAGTGTTAACCTATTGGTGGAAGACGAATGAGACTCACTGGTCACAATGACTTTTGTCAAATGTTGGCCGAGCTGTGGTGCGAACTCACAAGCCCTGGATTTACAGCCTGCGTTGCTACCGACTGACCTACAAGGTCTCTGCTAAATAACACCAAAATCCCCAACAAACAATCTAGAGTAAAAGAGGAATCATAAAAGAGTTATCTTGAAAAAGAGCAAAATATGAGAAAAGTGGAAAACTTACAAATATAAAATATGGCTCTCAGATGCAAAAAGTTTAAAGCGACTGAAATCCAGATGGCACGAAAAAAAAAAAAAAAAAAAAAATTCGCCCTAATGTTATTCTTTATGTTATCCAAGTAAAACCAGGGTAGAAAATGTATCGTTTTTTATCAATAAAGTGAACTTGAGTCGTTTTCAATTGTCCCGATGAAGGGGTTTAATTCCTATTTAAAAATACCACGGAATCCTTCAGATGGGCACCTTGCAACGATCACGTGATATAACTATATAACGCTTCACTCTGACAGGCGTGTACAGTTATACACAATTTACACGTTTGGCGGAGTCGAACGACAGTAATCATAGAGATTTGTTTGTGATTGCATGAGCTCCTCGTGATTTTGCATAAAACCTTCATGGTATAAAAATGTTTCATTTAATGCGCATGCGTCCTATCGGTCATGTGACGACTCTTCAATTCACGTGACGACTTTTAAAGTCACGTGATGAATGAGATTAAAAGCATCGAAAGCTATTTATAAACTTAGGTAGAATTTGCGATGGAAAAAGTATCGAAAACAAGAAAATCTCACCGATTATAGGGGTATGTAATATGTCAGTTATCATATTTTAATGCCCCAAATACAAAAATAACACTTATTTTCTTAAAATTGGATTTTTTTTGGGGGGGGTATCTGGAGTTCAGTCGCTTTAAAGTATGGCCACATTTTAATTTGTCATTAAAACAAAGGCACAAATTGTTTTTAGGTTACTGGAGTTAAAATTACTGCTGCCAGTTGTTATACCCTTGGTAGGCTGCTGAGGCCATCAGAAAGCGTCAGTATGTGGGAGAGGGTTAACCCTCTCTCTCATATAGACGCTTTCTGACGCCTCTGCAGCAGACGTTTTTTTGAAAACATAGGGACAAAAGAGCAATTTCTCCTTTTGCCACAATGTTTTCCACTTTTAGTCCTGGGTTATCCATTCAATTATAGAGATTTTCTATTTCTTGACAAAATATGTTTGAAGTCGTCTGCTGCAGAATTGTTGTATGAGGGAAAGGGTTAAATAACTCTTCCCTGATACAGTCAACCTTTGATACCTCTACAACAGTGTGGAAAAAACAGAAAATGTTGAATGCCGTTAGTTTCTACTTTTCTTACAGTTTTAACCCTTTTCCACATAGACTGTTATCCCATTGGTTGAAGACTAATGACGCTTGTCTAAATGACTTTTGTCAAAAGACAGAAAGAATGTTGGCCAAGCTTGGGTTTAAACTCACAACCCCTTGAATGACAGCCCCATCATTACCGTCATTACCGACTGAGTTACCGGGGCTCGGCAGTTGTATGCAGGAAAGGGTTTTATAAACAATAAACCTCTACCCTTACAGAAGCATTTTAACTGTCTTCAGCAGAGCACTCCTTAACCCATTCCCTCATATAGATGCTTTCTGACGCCTCTGCAGCAGACGGCTATTTGAAAACATAGTGACAAAAGAAGAAATTGCACAATTTAAGTCATAGGTTATCCATTCAATTATAGAGATTTTCCATTTTTTTTACAAAATACGTTCAAAGTCGTCTGCTGCAGAATTGTCGTATAATGTTAAAACATTGTGAAAAAGGGAGAAAAATGCTTATAATGAGCAAATTCTCCTTTGTCCAAAATGATTTCAATTATTATATCATTCATTTAACTATTTGTTCTATATTTTTGTCTGGATGTGGGAAAGAGTCTCGATCATGATAAGATATTCATGAATGGAACTAGAGATGTCAGTGTTAAAACAGATGTATTAACCCTTTTCCTCATATAGACACTTTCTGACGACTCTGCAGCAGACAGCTTTTTAAAAACATGTCGACAAAAGAAGAAATTGCTCAAAACGAGCAATTTCTCCTTTTGTCAACAAGTTTAACTCTATTCAATTATTGCATGTACTTTGATTAAAAGGGGGTTTCCAATTTTCATTGGTACGTTTTCAAAGTCGTCTGCTGCAGATGTGTTGTATGTGGAAAAGGGTTAAACTCTTTCCCAAATATACACATAGTTTGATGATTCTGCAGTCGATGATTTTTTAGAAATCTTGTGTCAAAAGGAGAAATATCTCAAAACAAGCAAATTTCTCGTTATGCCACAATATTTTTCTGTAATTGTACCTTCATTTATAGACATTCTATGTTTATGTCTAGATAGTTTTAAAGCTGTTTGCCGCAGATTTGTTTTATTTGGAAAAGGGTTAAATGACTGATCAATATTATTTTCATAATGCAGTGAGATTACAGCTATGATCACAATACTGCTGCAGATTTATTGTATGTAAGAAAGTTTGTTTGTATGGAATTTTACAAGGCTTTCAATATTTTTTGAAAAAGTTGTAAAGTTCCCGTCATTGTATCAAGATTATCTGAGATTAACGGAAACAGTTTATGTCGTAAATTTATTTCCCGAACAGATAAATCTTGATTTTTAGATTAGAAAATCCTTTCAACATTTATTTTTCGCAAATCACGGAAAAAATTTGCAACTTTAAAATAATTTTTGCATTTGCCAAACACAGGGCGGGGCCTGTTTTATCAGTTATATCACGGTATTTCCTGGTAAAGTTACCAGTACTCCTGGTCCATTTATCCTGACACCAATGAGTCAGTCGTAGTGCCAACCCAATAATCATGAGCTCCGAGAAAGCCATTACCACAATTGTTTTAATTATTTGGTTACTATGACCCAGCTTGGGCTTGCACCTGCGATCTCTCGTAGCTGTGACGGGTGCTCTACCACTACACCACCAAGGAGGTAGTATCGGAAAGGGTTAACCCTTTCCAACATATAAATGCCTTTGCAGCAGACAACCTTTGAAAACATTGTGGAAAAAGGAGAAATTGCTAGTTTTGAGCAATTTCTTCTTTTCAAAAGATTTTGTCACAATGTTTTCAAAAGTCATCTTTTGCAGGGGTGTCAGAAAGCGTCTGTATGTGTGAAAGGGTTAAGTTAGTTTCATAGCAAGAGTAACAAAATACAATGTAATTGACTTCATGCAAAACAATTTCAACACTATTATATATAAAGATGTAGTTACAATGGTCTGGCATTTATAAATATGCTTATTTATAATAGGATCTTTCTTTGGGAATTAAAACCATACCTTTTAACACATCTGATGCAGACGACTTTTTAAATCATTCAGGCAAAAGGTAAAATGGCTGATAATGAGCAATTTCTCCTTTTGCCATAATATTTTGAAGTGTTTCAAAAAATAATTCAATTGTAGAGATTTTTCAATAATTTTGATTAAATGTTAAATGTTAAAATTCTTCTATTGTAGACGTTTTGTATGAGGGAAAGGGTTAAATGTTAAATGTTAAAATTCTTCTATTGTAGACGTTTTGTATGAGTGAAAGGGTTAACCTTTCCTTAACTCAAACAACCTTTGACAGCCTTTTTGGCATACAACTTTTCTCCTTTTCCACTAAAGATTTCAACACTTCATTTAACCCTTCACCTGATATAAACGCTTTCTGACGCCTCTGCAGCAGACGGCTTTTTGAAAACATAGTGACAAAAGAAGAAATTGCACAAAACCTGCAATTTCTCCTTTTGCCACAATGTTTTCCACTTTTTGTCAAAGGTTATCCATTCAGTTATGGAGATTTTCTATGTTTTGACAAAATACGTCCAAAGTCGTCTGTTGCAGAATTGTTGTATGAGGGAAAGGGTTAAATAAGACATTTCAAGAAGATATATTTTTACCTCATAATTATTTTTCATAGCAATCAACATGAGAAATGTCATATCAGGGTATAGGGTTGAATTACTTTCATATGAATGTACAAAGCTCTAAATAAGGGGCGCTTTGCATGTTACCCACAGCAAAGGGCTTTGTTGGATAATAAGAGAGATATTGTGGGGAAAAGAGCTGTTTACCCCTTCTTATCTGGTCCTCTGAATGTAGAAAATGTTTAACCCTTTCCCTCATTCAGATGTAGTTTGACACCTCTGCAGCAGATGACTTTTGAAAACATTGCCGCAAAAAAAAAATATACTCATGATGATTCTAGTTTTGGCAAAATGTTATCAACTCTATTTAATAAGTTTACTTTTATTCATATATATATATTTTTTTAAATATTTTGCCATTGTTTTCAAACACTTCTGCAGCATTCGTGTTCCACCAATGGGCTAAGTCTATGTGGAAAAGCAGCCAGTTGCTTGGAAAGATTGTTGTGTGAAGTACTGGTGATGGAAATCCAGGAAACTCATGAGTTAGTGAACTGGCCGCCGTGATATGACTGAGAAATTGTAAAAAACGGTGTTAAACCCCAATCAATCAATCAATCTGCAGCAGACTTATTGTAAGTGGGTAAGGTTTAAAAAACACTTCACCTTGAACTTGAAATAAAAGGAGGTCTCACTATAATGAGGTAACCTATAGATACACAATAACCGGCAACCCTTCTCTACATTACACACTTTTCCTTAACCCTTCCCTCATACGACAATTCTGCAGCAGACGATGTTGAACATATTTTGTCAAAAAATAGAAAATCTCTATAATTGAATGGATAACCTATGACTAAAAGTGAAAAACATTGTGGCAAAAGGAGAAATTGCACGTTTTGTCACTATGTTTTCAAAAAGCCGTCTGCTGCGGAGGCGTCCGAAAGCGTCTATATGAGGGAAAGGGTTAATATAGTTGATTAACATGGTGACAAATAAAGAAATT
Source organism: Serripes groenlandicus (assembly GCA_031761405.1). Taxonomy (NCBI): domain Eukaryota; kingdom Metazoa; phylum Mollusca; class Bivalvia; order Cardiida; family Cardiidae; genus Serripes; species Serripes groenlandicus. Next base: position 12,837,055 of record JASEVX010000005.1, on the reverse strand, counting down.
GCTCAAAACGAGCAATTTCTCCTTTTGCCACAATGTTTCCCATTTTAAGTCATTAGACTAAGGTAATCCATTCAATTACATGTATAGAGATTTTCTATTTTTTGACAGAATAAGTTCAAAGTTGTCTGCTGCAGAATTGTCGTATGTGGGAAAGGGTTAAAGTATTTGGTATGACCTCACTGAGGATCGAATCCACAAATTTCCGCACCCAAGACAGACACTCTACCACAACACCAACAAGGTGGCACATATTATAATGTACATGAAGACTTACCATTCTTGTCCCTTCAGTAACAGGTTTAGGAAAGACTGTTGCCATTTCTCTATCTCTTCATTGGTTGTTCACATCTGTTTAAATGTATTAAAACCAATTGAACCTGAAAAATATAAAGACTCTGGTTCACATACTGATTTTTGTTCATAAATAATTGATAAACCCTTAACAAAGACATATTCATTATGAAAAACTATCACCTTTGTACACAATGTTTTTAAATCAGCTGGGCAAAAATATCAAAAATCTCTTTAGTATGAAAGAGTTCATACTGAAAAAAGTTGAAAACACACCGGCAAAATTGGAAAATTGCTGATTTTTAGCAATTTCTTCTTTTTCCACAATGTGTTCAAAAGTTGCCTGCTACAGAAGTGTCAGAAAGCAGACTACATGTAGGAAAAGATTAACTCATTTCAATAATCATACTTAGATAAATAGACATTTTTGCGCTTTTGCCTACATGTTTTCAAAGTCATATTATTGCCACCAATTTGTGGTATATGGGAAAGGGTTAATTTCACGTGATATTTTATTGATGGTTCAACTTCAGAAAAGAATGGCTTTTCAAATCGATGTTGTTAGCAACTATTTTAGTCATTCTATGAAAAAGTAATGAGACTGTTAGATTGATGCGATGTGTATGATGATATCATATGTCTACGGTTGAATAAACAGGCAAGTATCTCTCTTATAATGAATGCTAAACACTTCTCCCTCATGCAGACGTCAGTTTTTTTATGAAACATAGATGGAAAAGGAGAAATAGTTATTGTTCATTATTACAACATGCCAATTTTTCAAATTCAGAAATTGAGAGATTTTCAAAAACAAATAATTATCTCATCAGGGTTACGTGCAATTAAACACCCTGAAGCAGACTTACCTGTTAAACCTTTCCCACATACAACAAATCTGCAGCAGACGGCTTCAAAAACATGTACATAAAGTAGGGAAAATAGTTATAAATGAATTGATTGTTTGGTATTTTATGCTGTATTTAAAAACAAGGAACCGCTGAAGACGGTAAGGCCGGATTGTCGGCAATTTCACCTTGAAAATCGACAAACCAAGGGCAAGGTCAAATTAACCATAGAAATCAATAGAACTTGCTACTGGTTACCTTCAGGCAAAGTTTCAAGTTTGTAACCCTTTCCAGTGCTGAGATTTTGCCTCAACCTGAAACTTTAACCAAAATGTTGACGGACAGACAGACGGACAGACAGACATCGCCAATCTATAGACCGGAATTGCTAGAGCAATCCGGCCAAAAATTCAGTTACCAGTATATCATGGCTTTTCCTGGGTAAGTTACCAGTACTACTGGTCCATTTATCCTGACACCAGCCAGTCAGTCGTAAGTTCATGATAACTTGAGTGCCAAGGAGGGCAGCGATTACTACCATTTTTAAAGTCTTTGGTATGACCCGACTGGGGATTGAATCCCTGACTCCCCGCGTCTGAGGTGGTCAGTTATAAATAATATTGAATAGAGTTGAAAATATTATGGCATATTGAGAAATTGCTCATTATGTGCAGAAATTAATTATGAAATGAAAAGTTAGAAGAGCATCATGGATTCATAATGATAAACTTGTGAGAAAATGGATCCTTTCCCATACCAGAATGTTTTCAAGCGTAATCTGCTGCAGAGGCATTAACCATCCCCCACATACAATAAGTCTGCAGCAGACAACGTTTATTGTCTATGCAAAAATAAGGAAAATGTAAAAAAAAAATCTTTATTGAATAGAGTTAAAAACATTGTGGCAAAAGGAACGAGAAGCCCAAAAGGACCAATATTGATCTACAGCCATTCGGCAAAAATTAAATTACAATTAAGTCCTATAAGACAAACAGCTCCCCAACTGTTTTTCGACCAATCAACATGGCTTGAATGAATCTTATAGAGAGTTACCCAAGGAACATTTCTACAATTTTTTTTGATATGGTCCAAATGGTTTTGGAGGAAAAGACTTTAAAAGTTTTCATTTCCCTGGATCACTCACTTGAGTTATGAAATGTGATTTGTCATGCCATCCACAATGTCAATCACAATCACTCATTTTGTGATCCGGTAAGCTAATACAAAAGGTCCAAGGAACAAGTATAGCTCAATAACCCAACCCTATGGTGTCTGTCTTTTGCCAAATTAATTTGACTTAAGCCTTTCCCTCATATAGACGCTTTCTGACGCCTCTGCAGCAGACGGCTTTTTGAAAACATAGTGACAAAAGAAGAAATTGCACAAAACGTGCAATTTCTCCTTTTGTCACTTATTAATGTTTTCCACTTTTAGTCATAGGTTATCCATTCAATTATTGAGATTTTCTATTTTTTGACAAAATATGTTCAAAGTCGTCTGCTGCAGAATTGTCGTATGAGGGAAAGGGTTAAAGAAACGGATAGAAGGTCACCAAAGAAATGTTTATGTAATAATTACTATTCTAACATGACGTTGTTTTCCTTGCCTATAGAGAGCGAAGAAAATAACCGTTGATTATTCGTCAATAACTAATGGAAATGCACTACTTTTCACATTGGCTATTCCAGTTATCCCAGGCGTATAAGCCTGTCATTCAGCGTCACGTGATGTAAAGAAACATACATGTGTATACTACGTCGTCTGCAATGGCTGACTCGATATTTTATTTATTTTATTTTTATTTATTTTACATCGATTGCGAAACAAGCTTTCAGCTTGGATTAATCATGCTCGATGTCTGCTTCCTGGAGACTTAACCAGTACTCGTGCCGTTTTGTGTGGAAAAATCTCAAAGACATGACCCGCTCATCACGGGACGCGAACCAGGGACCTTTGATACGAGAGGCCGACGCTCTACCTCTGCACCACTGTAACGTTATGACGTCAACCCGCTCACGTGACGTCACTTTCCTAGTCACGCCCACAGAAAAAAATTAAGTTAAGAACCCCTATTAAAAGCTTTCTCCAAGAATCCAAACTAAATGTATGAGAAATCTAAACACACCGTTGTTTGCACTGGATCTCGGACAAGTTTTAGGTTGAATTTCAGGTTTCTAGCTGATTCCGTTATTTGCTGGTGCGAGATCTACAGAAATATGTTGTGGAAATGTCGATTTTTCAGGTTTTAACCTCAAAAATCTCTGAAACTAGATTTTTCCCAGATATAACGAACACGCCCAGACCTAGATCACATTGAGTTCTATAAGTGTGGGGAATTTCAGCAAAATTTCTTTGTCCTCAAATCGCTGAATTTTCGGACACATTGTGACACAATAGACCTGTAGACATTCGTTCCGTAGAACAGAATAGAATAATTCTGCTCCACTACACTCATTCTATACATATTGTTAACTTGTATAGTACAATGAAAACTAAATAATTAATTAAATAAAATTACATTGTCTTGTTGCTGAGTCTACCCCTCTTTGTCGTTTTTTTCTACAGTTATGCGTATAATGCAGTGGGTAGTCACAATTGATGGAACAGCAAACTGGTGGGTAAACTGGTTTGCTAAATAGTGCATTTATTTCCCTTTGTTAAGGTGTCGGGTCATGTTAGAATCGAAATGAAACTATCAAAAACCTTGGTTTATTGACGAATAACCAATGGTTTGTCGTTCTGATGCGTTGTAATTAACCACTCAGGCCATAGGCCTTCGTGGTTAATTCCTGCGCATCAGAACTCCAAACCATTGGTTATTCGCCAATAACCCACGGTTGTTGATAGTTTATTTCTTAATTTCAAAATCAGACATTTATTTTCTTAGGAGATCATTTTTTAAAACTTACTCTGTGCATAAAGAGTAAAACAACGCCAGCCCCTGATGTCCATATCTTTTGATTAACCCTTTCCCTCATACGACAATTCTGCAGCAGACGACTTTAACCCTTTCCCTCATACGACAATTCTGCAGCAGACGACTTTGAACATATTTTAACAAAAAGAAGAAAATCTCTATAATTGAATGGATAACCTATGACTAAAAGTGGAAAACATTGTGTCAGAAGGAGAAATTGCTCGTTTTGAGCAATTTCTTCTTTTGTCACTATGTTTTCAAAAAGCCGTCTGCTGCAGAGGCGTCAGAAAGCGTCTATATGAGGGAAAGGGACATATTTTGTCAAAAAATGGAAAATCTTTTTAATTGAATGGATAACCTATGACAAAAAGTGGAAAACATTGTGGCAAAAGGAGAAATTGCATGTTTTTCATCCGAGGAGATGCCTTTTTAAAGTTTTCACTATAGTCATTATAATGCAAGAAAGCCATGCCCTCTGGCTGGAAGAAGTCTTGTAGACAGTCAGCCACAATACATTTCGGCCAGATACTTTTGTAGATGAAGATTTTTAAATGTTTTACTTAAGCCATGTAATTCACCTTAAAAAAATCAGCCTGCTACTTTCGAAGGAAAAGGTTTTTTAAAGTTTAACCATAGCCCTATAAGTCAAAGGAACCTTTCTACAAAATTATTTGAAAATAGGCCAACAAGAATTTTGCATGGATTAAAAAATATTGAAGGAACATTGGTGAGGACATTGAGGATGCTGCCTATAATTGAGGAATCCGCCTTGGTTGTGTGGTTAGCCTCGGGGTTTGAAAACGGGCATCCCGGGTTCGATCCCAGTCGTGGCATGACGGCTCATGGCGGAGTGATCTTTTGCAAGGCTCATTTCCTAGCCCTAAGTACTGGTTTGTTTACCCAGGGATCATGAATAAATAAACTGTCGCCATGATATAACTGTAATAATGTTGAAAACGGTGTAAAACCCAAATAAAACAAGCAAATTCATGAAATTTATATCCCCCGCTTGCAGGAAAGTTTGAAAAAAAAAAGGTTCACATTTGTGGCAGTTATTGTACGGAAACGAAGTGTGACAGACAGACAGACAGACAGACAGACAAACCTATATAATAACCCACCTTTTTTCTTCGAAAAAGCGGGGGATAATAAGAAAGAAGGTCAAAAAGTCATAGTGAAGGTCATCCAAAGACAATGATGATATTTGATTGTAAAATCGTACACATGGTGCAAATTTTGTTGCTGTATAGTAGCTTTATAAACAAGTTTCATGAAATTCTACAAGCTAGTTACTGAGAAATGGCTGCGGACATGGATTTTTCAATATATCAAGGGCAATAACTCTAAGGAAAATTGACCAATCCAAAAGAACAATGGAAGGGCATCATCCCAGTATGTTGGTTCATATTTATTTCAAGTTTCATGAAATGTTACCAGCTAGATACTGAGAAATGGCTGCAGACGTGGATTTTTCAATATATCAAGGGCAATAACTCTAAGGAAAATTGACCATCCAAAAAAACAATAGACGGGCATCATCCCAGTATGCTGGTTCATCTTTATTTCAAGTTTCATGAAATTTTACAAGCTAGTTACTGAGAACGCACGCACGGACGGACGGTCGGACAACGCCATTTCAATATCCCCCTCCTTTTTTCTTCGAAAAAGCGGGGGATAACAAAAGCTGTCTATGAAGTCTCATCCCAATTAGCGAAGTGGTGACAGAGGAGAATTCTTTGAAACTAAAAGTTCACGAACACACAACTGACAATAATTCACCATGACATTTAATTTAGCTTAAATGGCTTTCTGCCATGGAAATAAAAATTGCTCATCATGATCAATTTACCCTTTCGTCTCAATGTTTTCAAAAGTCATCTGCTAAATCAGATCCATCAAAATATTGGAGAGACAAATGTCCTTATGAGGGAAAGAGTAAGTTAGTGTTCTGTGACACAATCAATAGTATTCAATCTCCATATATTAACCCTTTCCCATAAAGATGACATTAAAAAAAAATGTGTCAAAAGGGAAAATTGCTCATAGTGAACAATTTCTCCTTTTCTTTCTCCATTTTCAAATATTTATCTAATAAATGCAGTTTTGTTAACTTTTTTGAAACCTTTTGAAATATTTATGGTAAAAGGAAATATTACTCAAGTTAAAGACTGGTACTTTCATTTACAACAGTACCTTTTTTTTTTTTTAAATGTGTTCAAAGTTGTCTTTTAACATTGGACATTTACTGGACCAATTAATGACCTTGAAAATTGGTATATAAGGTTGCCTTTGTGATTGTTCATTAAGATCTTTTTCATATTAATTAACCTTTCCCACATACAGACACTTTCTGACGCCTCTGCAGCAGACGAATTTTGATTTTTTGGTCTTTTTTAACTTTATTCAATATTTATTCTTTCATTTATATAGAGATTTTCCAGAATTTTGACCTTATGTTTTCAAAGTCTTCTGCTGTAGATTTATTGTATGTGGGAAAGGGTTAACATAGTTTGTTCTACCTAGTGAGATTGGAATGTATGAACATTACAGACAGGTATTGTTTCTACTTATTTTCAAGTGCAACGGTTATAAATAATATTGTTGAAAATCTCCCTAAATGTGAGTGTATTGAATAGATTTGAAAACATTGTTACAAAATCATGAGCAATTTCTCCTTTTCAAGTTCTGTCACAATGTTTTCAAATGTCGTCTACTGAAAGCGTCTGTATACACATGTGGGAAATGGTTATTTTTCATAATCCCAAGTTAAGGATTAAGACATGTTATGACTAAAAATCATCTCTATTCTATTATTTTACTTTCATTTAAAGACATATTTTGGCCTACATGTTTTCAAAAGTCATCTCCTCTAGATTTATTGTATGAGGGAAAGGGTTAACATAGGTCTGTATACCTAGAGAGACTGGAATGTATGAACATTTAACACAGACAGGTATTGTATCAACCTATTTTCAAGTGCAGTGGTCCAAAAAATATGTTTTCAGTTGTCCACTCATTGTCAATAAACCCTTACGAACATATATACTACAAAACTGCGGCAGATTACTTTGAAAACATCCAGTTAAAAAAGTTGAAAATCTCCCTTAATGTATACGTGTAAATATTAAATAGATTGGAAAATATTGTTAAAAAAAATCATGAGCAATTTCTCCTTTTCAAGTTCTGTCACAATGTTTTCAAATGTCGTCTACTGAAAGCGTCTGTATACACATGTGGGAAATGGTTATTTTTCATAATCCCAAGTTAAGGATTAAGACATGTTATGACTAAAAATCATCTCTATTCTATTATTTTACTTTCATTTAAAGACATATTTTGGCCTACATGTTTTCAAAAGTCATCTCCTCTAGATTTATTGTATGAGGGAAAGGGTTAACATAGGTCTGTATACCTAGAGAGACTGGAATGTATGAACATTTAACACAGACAGGTATTGTATCAACCTATTTTCAAGTGCAGTGGTCCAAAAAATATGTTTTCAGTTGTCCACTCATTGTCAATAAACCCTTACGAACATATATACTACAAAACTGCGGCAGATTACTTTGAAAACATCCAGTTAAAAAAGTTGAAAATCTCCCTTAATGTATACGTGTAAATATTAAATAGATTGGAAAATATTGTTAAAAAAAATCATGAGCAATTTCTCCTTTTCAAATTTTGTCACAATGTTTTCAAACATCGTCTTGCTGAAAGCGTCTGTATGTGGGAAAGAGTTACTTTTCATAATCCGAGGTTAAGGATTAAGACATGGTATGACTTAACACAATATAACAAACCCAATATTGGTAAACAGAACTTACATGGCACTCAAAGATATTTGTGATGTTTTGTTTTCTAAATTTAGAATAAGATACAAACAATAAAATAGAGGGTCACCCTAAAAACATTTCTGCAAAATTATTTGAAAATCGTCCAACCATATTTTGAGGAGAAAATTGATTATGTTTTTTTCTTCCGCTTGCCATGAAAACCTGAATTCTGCATGGATAAAAACCGAATTGAAGGAAATTAAGAGAAAGTTCCATCCGAAATGACCCACTGGTAACAGAGGAGTAGATAACCCTATGATAACCCTTTCCCTCATACTACAAATCTGCAGAATAACCACATAAATCTGAGTAAGTTGATGCTAGGCAGAAACGTCTGCATCAAACCTTTCCCACCAGGGGCGTGGCTCCCTTTAGGCACTGTAGGCACGTGCCTACACATCTTTTCTCAAAATGCCCCAAAATGCAGCTGCGGCGATAGACATCTGCGTAATGTATCGACCAGATCAGCCTGCGCTGTCCGCGCAGACTGATCCGGCCGACACGTTCCATCTTAGGGGGATAGATGTATAGAGTAGTTATTCCTGAAAGAGAAAATCCACAGGAGGCAAAAAGTGTCTATCCGGGTAGGCCTGTCTGGCAGGCTTAGGCTGATCCGGGTCGATACTTTATGCAGAGTCCACAATGTTGATTTTCTCACGAGACGGCCTACACATTAATTATTGCAAAGCTACTCCCCTGCCCACATACAGCAAATATGCTGCAGACAACTTTGCAAATATCCAGGAAAAGTAGAAACGTTAATTAATGCAAATGTGATTATTGAAAAGAGTCGAAATATAAATGCGAAAAAAAGAGAAATCGCTCAATATAACCAATTTCTCCTTTCGCCACAATGATTTCAAATGTCGTACGTCTGCTGCAGAAGTGTCAAAATGTGTCTACAAATGGGACAGGTTAGATTAATCCATAATACTTAGATTGTTGAAATTGATGAAACAGCAAACAATTAATTGTGATGCGTATTAAAGATTCACGTAGGGGTCAAGTATAATTAAATTATCATAAATTGTATTTCTTTTTTCAAGGAAGTGAATTGATCACAAAAAGTTTTACAATTGAGTCATCGTGACAATCAAATAAACATAATAATCCCACATTTTTAAACTAAACTTTGTTTAGTTTTTTTTCCATGAATGTTTTCATTTGCAACAGAAACAGTGTAGCAGGGTTCCGTATATTTTGCTGCAGATTTGCTATTATGTGGGAAAGGGTTAACCTGACATTGTCTGTGTCAAGAAATGCTGTCATATATGCAAAAACTAATTCAAATATTAAAAGCATGGTTTTCATTTCCGCCCAACAACTTTTTTGTAATGACATGTACATGAGGCAAAAAGAAAACCATTCCCTACAGGCCATGTTTTTTGACCAACCGACATGGCTTGAAGTAATCTCACAGAGGGTCACACAAAGAATTCATTCCAACAAAATTATTTGGAATTTGCATAGATTCTTTTGGAGGAGAATTTTCTTTTAATGTTTAACAATAGCCATCATATAAGGCCAAACACTTCCACCAATGGGCTAAGTCTATGTGGAAAAGCAGCCAGTTGCTTGGGAAGATTATTGTGTGGAGTACTGGTGTGAGAAAACCAGGAAACACATGAGTATACTAAGGTGAACTGGCCGCCGTGATATGATTGAGCAATTGTTAAAAACGGCGTTAAACCCCAATCAATCAATCAATAAGGCAAAACAACCACACACACCCTGATGGCCATGTATTTTTACCAATCAACATTGCTTGAATGAATTTGATAGAAGGTCACCTAAGGAACATTTCAACCAAATTGTTATCAAGGGTTAACTGCCAGATTATCTTGGTTACTAATACTAAGTAGATCAGGTTTAATAAACAAACATGTTGTAACCTTGGTCAACTTAATTATTAGAGTGTTTTGTGACTTATTTATAAATTATCCAATAAATATGTCTTGTTTTTATTAGAATATACAATTAACAACAACAAAATTGAGTTGTCTGTATAGCATTCAACCAATCTGCAGTGAAAACATCAAAGCAAAATTATGGAAAAGTCTCTATAAATGAAAGTACGATTAGAGCATTGATAATCAATTTCTCCTTCTGTCACAATGTTTTAAAAAAGAGTCTACATGGTAGAAATAGATGAAGCAGGATAAGATTTAGGAAAACATTCTTTGACACTATTTATTTTAATTTAACCCTTTCCCTAAAATAGACCTTTTCTGAGTCATCTCTGCAGCAGACAGCTTTTATGAAAACATAAGAATGAGCAATTTCTCCTTTTGTCTCCATGTTTACAACTCTATTCAATTTTCGCACTTTCATTTAAAGATAGTTTCAAATTTTGATTGGGTATATTTTCAAAGTTGTCTGCTGCAGATTTGTTGTAATAAGATAAGATAAGATAAGATAATTTTATTATAGTGACATGGCGACACGTACAAAATATGAATAAAAACGAAACATCAGGCAAAGACACCCGGCCATGTTTGGCCTATCAGTCACTTTAACATATCTACATAATGAATTGAAATGTGAGATAAATATTAAATATTATACTGGGTTCACGCTTTACACCCATCTACATACATATATACACACATACATACATATACACATATATATGCACATACATATATACATATACATACCCACACACATACATACATATATACATACATGCATACACACATACATACACATACACACTCATACATGCATATGCACAAACATACACATCTGGAATAATGTTAACACATTTGTTTAGTGAATGATAATTTGTAATGATACAATAACAATTTTCTCTTCGACATAGCACTAACTAAATATTTTGACAAGCATATAAACATATTGTTTGTAATATAAATCAGTTTATTTGAAAGCGATAGATTGGTTAATTCATTGTTTCTCAGGCATGCTTTAGAGATCATTGGCCTTCTTACATCATTGTATATTGGACATACTAAAATGAAATGTGTTGTATGTGGGAAACTTAATAGCATTATATACTGAATTTAATTAAATTGAATATAAAAATTGAATTCTTGTTGATTTTATATTCCCAAGTAGAATGATTCATCTGCCATATTTAACCCTTTCCCACCTATAGAAGCATTTTGATGCATCTGCAGAAGACGGCTTTTGAAAACATTGTGACAAAAGGAGAAATTGCTCAAAACGAGCAATTTCTCATTTTGCCTCAATGTTTTCAACTAATTCATCAATAAGTAGACCTTCATAAATAGATTTTTAGTGTTTCTGATGGATCGTCTACTGCAGATATGTCGTATGAGGGAAATAGGTTAAACCTCGCCAGCATGCAGTTGAGTCTTTGATGCCTCTCAGTCTACAGCAGATCACTTTTGAAATAATTGTTAGAAAAGCAGAAATCAAATGGTTATAATAACTCATACTTTATAACCATACTCCAATTTTCCTAATTAAAAAAAAAAGTTAAGAATCATATTACATGTAGATGTTAGGTCCTTTGGCAAAGGAGAACACTTTTCCAATAGATATTAATGTTGAAACTATATTACATGTATAGAAAGCCGGCGTGCCATGCGAATTGCGAATTGCGAAATGCACTATGCTTTTTGCTAAATGATTCTTGCTGAAAGCAAAATGCTTCTTACTCAATGCAAAATGATTCTTGCTTAGTGTGAAATGCTTCTTGCTGAATGCGAAAAGCTTCTTGCTTAGTGCGAAATGCTTCTTGCTTAGCTAAATGCAAAATGCAAAGAAGCATTTCACATTAAGCAAGAAGCATTTCGCAATCAGCAAGAAGCATTTCGCATTGAGTAAGAAGCATTTTGCAATAAGCAAGAAGCATTTCGCATTGAGTAAGAAGCATTTCGCAATAAGCAAGATGCATTTCGCAATTCGCATGGTGCACCGGCTTTCAATATACATGTGTATAAATTGAAGCCCTCAAACAGAAACAAAGTTATGACCAATTATATCAAAGCAAGATGAATAGGTCCCTTTAACCCTTTCCCTCATACAACAATTCAGCAGCAGACGACTTTGAACATATTTTGTCAAAAAATAGGAAATATCCATAATTGAATGGATAACCTATGACAAAAAGTGGAAAACATTGTGGCAAAAGGAGAAATTGTACGCTGTCTGCTGCAGAGGCGTCAGAAAGCGTCTATATGAGGGAAAGGGTTAATTCCTCCTTTAATTCCTCCTGCCTTTATTAGCTGGCATCACTAAAACAACTTATTCAGATACTCCAGAGGACTAGATAAGGAGGTGTAAACAGTTTTTTCTTCCATGATATCTCTTTCAGCACTCATTGAAACCTATAGTGTGGGTACTCAAAATAATCTTCTTTGTTTTGAGTAACCACAACATAGGTTTGTTGAAGGTCCAATGAGCATTTTAGAGCATGAAAAAAACACTCCTCATTTAGAGCTCTGTACTCTACCCAGAATACTCCAATAGAGTACAGGATTTTAAATCTTATAACTGCGTGGTAATGTGCAATTTCCCCTTTTGCAACAATATTTATAAAAAGTGTTCTTACCTGTTTTTCAAGTTCCTTGATTCACATGATACTTGATCTCTGCAGATCTCTTCTGATCCTTCTCATGTGTAGACAAGAGAATAACACTCACTAGCAATCTTGAATCCGGAAAATGGATCCCTCAAAAACGAATTTCTTCACAACAATAATCAACCTTAGTTTTTGCCTGTATTGTTTCTCAAGTTCAATTGCCTGAACAGAGAAGACACTTCACTGGATTAGTCTCACTCTATTAAACAAAAATACACTTCATTGAATATGTATTATTTGACAATATGTGTTAGACTTTATTAAATAACCCTTTCCCACAAGCAGACACTTTCTGTAACCTTCTGTCAATAATACATTCATTTATAATTTTTTCCAATTTTTTTTTTTTTTTTTCTATTATTATTTTTCAGTCATTTGCTGCAGATTTGTTGTACATGTCAGAAAGGGTGTAAATCTTATCAAACCTTTGTGCAAAAACATAAACATCATATATTGCCATGTTTAAACTTGTTTTTAGCAATTCCTCCATTTCCCACAATTTTTCAGAAGATACCTGCTACTAATCCAGGTTTCTGTACTAGGAATGCTATTTTATATTTTGACTGTTCGCATTGCAATATGTAACGGCGATATATTGAGACTACCTGCTACTAAGAAAGCAAATGTAACTCCATCAAGTTAATTTTAACCCTTTACCTCATATAGACGCTTTCTGACGCCTCTGCAGTAGACAACTTATTGGAAACATAGTGACAAAAGAAGAAATTGCTCAAAACGAGCAATTTCTCCTTTTGACACAATGTTTTTCCACTTTTAATCATTGGTTATCCATTCAATTATGGAGATTTTCTATCCTTTGACAAAATATGTTCAAAGTCGTCTGCTGCAAATTTGTCGTATGAGGGAAAAGGTTAACCCAAAGTAAGTGACCGCTGATATCAGGAAGGTAGATAATATCTTATCTACGTACCTGCTGATATGTAGGCAATGAAAACAAATTAAAAACACAAAATATCTACATAAAAATAAAGGCAATACTCATGTACATAATCGAAATTCCAGTCAAGTATGTCTTAAACTACCTAAGCTAAATGTACATTGTACCTGCATATCTGTGTACAATCATGTATCGACCATTTATATACAGGAATAATGATAAATACAGCAGATTTGTGTACATGATGCAGTGTTCACTTACAAGGGTCCTATAAACTATAACCCTGTCCCTCAAACGACAAATCCCGCTACAGACGACTTTGAAATCACCAAAGCAACTGGTATTAACATTTAAAATCTTATTATCTCTTATAAACATACTGCCTACCTTATTGATCTTACACCACTGGTATAGTATTCCCATCTGACACACATCCAGTTGACACTAACGGATTTTTACCAATACTGTTAGCTAGTATATTGGCAGTGAATTATTGATTTATCCTAAATAAACCACCTTTACATGTCAAGGTAAATTTCTAACCCTAGTCAGAGACATGTATTTATATGTCTCTAACCTGGTATGTCAAAGATCAGATTTAATTTTTCAGCTAAATGACCTTTGATATTGAACCTCTATGTTTGGTGTAGTCAGGGTGACTTTAATGTAGTATAGTCACCCTGGTGTAGTCTATACCTGTACCATGGTCTGATTGCACAACAATATAACCTACTTAATTTATCAACAAGACCCAATTTTGATTCAAAGCATCAAAGACGACACGCATGATTTTGAAGCACGACTTTAAGGAAGCAGATTAGTACATTTAAATAACCTGTGCAAACATACTTAGGATCTAAATATTTTTAGCAATAATGCCAAATGTTCCTTTATTTTAAACATTGATTGATTGGGGTTTAACAACGTTTTTCAACGATTTGTCAGTCATATCACGGCGGCTAGTTCACCTACTCTTATGTTTCTTGGCTTTCTCACACCAGTACTTCATACAACATTATTTCCAAACAACTGGCTGCTTTTCCACATAGACTGATAGCCCATTGGTGGAAGAGGAATGACGCTTGTCACAATGACTTTTGTCAAACGTCGGAAATAATGGTGACCAAGCTGGGTTCGAACTCACAACCCCTGGATGACAGCCTGCGTAGCTACCGACTGAGCTATCGGGTCTCGGCTTATTTTAAACAAGAAGGCAAAGATGTGCCTATATATATATTGCTCACCTGGCTACCATAGTCTATAATAAAAGGTTATGAAGAGCAAAAATTTAAGGGTCATTTTTGGGACGATTGTGGTAACAATAGCCACAACTATGACACATAGGGATATTTTGGCAGTACTTCAGAAATGCTTAATGCAGAATATTTTCCGCCAAATAGTTCCATCATTTCTGCAGAGACATGGTTAACAATCTAATGTCAGTGTTACTTTGGTACAAGATTGATACTAAGATTTTAAAACTATCCAACTAACATGTAATTGAGTTAAAACATGTAAACATTAGCCTTCTTCGTGTCTGGAGACAAAGAATATTATTGCGCGAGTCATACGCACATTTTGGAATGACGTAAACTAATAAGCAGGTTTCCGTTAGGTCACCCGACGTTTGGTTTGGCAAAACAACCTCTATTGCAAAATAGAGCGTGAATGGAATTTTGATATAAAGGGAGATAATTCAGAAATCATTACATTATTCTTAGATTCTATGTTGATAATATTACAAATACATTTATTTAACACTTTTCGAAGTAAAATCCTACTATAGAGTTATATTTTGTAACATAGAGTTTCTGAGATATTTTCTTAAAATACTTCATATATTTGAAAATAACTGAAACTAATTCTACCTGACAATAAGCAGCAGCTTTTCACTTTATCTTCCTTCTTGTAGATGCTCGGCCCATACATTTGAGAAGAAGAAGCAGGCATCACATGCCTGTGCCGGAATTCTCATACATTTAAACTTTCTAACAAAAGTAAGAAACCGGCTAACGTCTGGATGTGGGGAAGGTCTAAGAATGAGAAGTTATACGCTTAACATGTTCCTTTCTTACTTGAGCAAACCTGTTTTTAAAGGCAATCCTTGGGAAGAGAACAATCAGGTGGTCTTTAACCCTTTCATACATACAACACATCTGCAGCAGATGACGTTGGGAATATCCAGGCAAAAACACGGAAAAGCTCTATAAATGTAGGTTATTACTAAAAAGAATTGAAAACATTGCGGCAAAAGAAGAAATTGCTCGTTTTCAAAAGTTGTCTGCTGCAGAGGCGTCATACAGCATCTGTATGTGAGAATTGTGTGCAGTAAATGTGTAATTTGGAAATAAAAAAATGGTTGCTATAGACAGGGTATTGCTAAACAAAGACTGACTTTAACACAGGTTTGACTGTATATGAGAATAATTTCAGGGACAGACTCACTTTCAAGTCAACTTTCTCCAGTTATGCCAGAGCTATATCCCCTTAATTAGTGAAATTCAGTTTGATAGTATGTGTCTGATCTCTAACTGGAGCACTCCTAACTCAACCCAGGGGTTGTAAGTTCGAACCCTTGCACGGCCAACATTCTTTCCGACGTTTGACAAAGGTCATTGTGACAAACGCCATTCGTCTTCCGCCAATGTGCTAACAGTATTTGTGGTAAAGCAGCCAGTTGCTCGTAAAGAATGTTTTGTGGAGTAGTCAGTACTGGTGTGAGAAAGCCAGGAGAATTTTCTTCAATTTTGCAAAGTGACTTGATCGGTTTTTTTTTTTGTGGTTTTACACCAATTTCAACATTATTTCAGTTACATCATGGTAACAGTTCACTTATACGTGCATCCTGGGTAAATAATCTAAGTTTTGGAAAGTAAATTGTCCAAGGACATCATGCCGGCCGTGACTGAGGATCAAACCCAAGACATGCAGTTTGAAATCTCCGACAATAACCACTCGGCCACGACGGATTCCTGTTTCGGAAGAGGCATAGTCTATTTTGAACAAAGACCTGATGTCATCAGTTGAGAAAAATATTCTGACACAGGGTTTTAACATGCTTAATTCTAATTACGGTTTTCAATAAAAGTGTACTCTGGTGCGGGTAAATTTGAGTAAAGCTCCATCATTTGACAGAAGAATAATGTTAGCTTTCCAGAATGTTTGTCTTTGTGATATTTAAGTTACTTTTTAAATGGGTCCTGATGTGTTCAAAATAAGGCCATACCAAATTTAAGAAAAAACTAGTTATCACATTTGTGGCATTTATGAAATTTATAAAAAGAATCATATGTATAGTCAACATATAGCAAAGAATATAATGGTCTGAATGAACTGTATGGAGGGAACGTTTTAAGTTTAGAAATACAACAGAATTTTATAAATAGACAAATTTTTTGTCTGAGCTTTCATCAATCGGGTCGTTAGGGCACTATTAAACTATTAAAAAAGCGTAGCCTAGGAAGTTGGGCGAAAAGTTATTAAATACCCATTAAATGTGTCTAAAGTTTTGTAACAACGATTGAAGACATACTTATTTGACGAATTATTTTTTCTCAAAAATTATATGAGTTCTTGATTTTAGTACGTGATTTGACCTTCAACCTTTGGCGTTTTGTTAAACTACACCTTTGTTGAAAATAGTCCTAGTATCTTATCGATATTTTATCACTTTGATGTGTTATTTCAATTAAGAGAATTCATATTTATACTATCGAATCAACACAGAGAATCAATTCTCAAGAAAATATCAAATTAACAGTAAAAGCATATATTTCATGTGTCGGTAGGCACGTATGCATTCGGAGTTTAGGCCAATTGACTAATGACGTAGTAAACAGGTGCCCATTATGCATACTATACGCAATAGGAACTCACTAGACATAAGCATAGACTGTAATAACGTGTGT
Organism: Serripes groenlandicus; assembly: GCA_031761405.1. Taxonomy (NCBI): domain Eukaryota; kingdom Metazoa; phylum Mollusca; class Bivalvia; order Cardiida; family Cardiidae; genus Serripes; species Serripes groenlandicus. Next base: position 12,819,796 of record JASEVX010000005.1, on the reverse strand, counting down.
TAAAACATACATGTGTGTTAACGTGTTATAAAATGGATTTGTAATAATCATAGCAGTTGCCACCAGAGCTAGGGGACGGAATACCAGGCGTCTCGAGCTCGATGTCCGCTCATGGCGTTCATACTTGAGTGCCTTTAAGATAGGCGCATTTCCTAGCTAAGAACTGGTTTCTCACCTCTGGATTATTGATAGGTGTTATTTAGACGTAATAAAAACCAATTAACTACTAAAACGTAAACACAAATGAAATAAACAAGCGATAGCGTATATATACCGTACATGCAGATGCATGTGCAAACAGCCTGTAATATGTAAACATCTGCCATGTTCATTATAATGCCAAAACAGTATGTTCAAAACTGTGATATTGAGAAAATGAATATTCTCACAATGTTTCAAAAGATTGACTGCTTTATAGGCAGCACAGGTTGGCCATAAAATGGAAATTGTTAATTGGTTTGTTTAAGCTTTAAGTTGCCACGTAAGAACAAATTTATTTTGAACGGATAATACTACTCATTCGTGTTCAGAGAAGTTTGACACATTTCAGTCACAAACTGTCGTCACAAGCTAAGGTACCCTACGAAACATTATCATATAAAATAACCTTAGGGTAACAATAAAGTGTGCAGCTGACTCTGATGCACTAGACTATTTGCATACACACACTATAGTCAAGTCGGTCATGAAGACAGGTTGTTTTTTAAATAGGAACAGTAAACAATATCAGCAGAGCGGATATTGAGCAGTGTTGAACCTTTTAATAGTGACTGAAGGAAAACGGTTTAAGTAAACAATGAATAAACTCAGGCACATACCATTATATCCATTTATTATCAATTCTATTTAAACATGTTAAAACAAAAACAGCAGTTAATGGACGTAATTCATGACGTTAAGTCCAATCAATTACAATGTAGTAAATATCGGGTAGGACCTCCATTAACAGCACGTACAAGGATGCACCTTCTCCGCATGCTTGCTATCAGTTTTCTAACAGTGTGCAGTAGAATTATGTTCCACCCTTAGTGCAACATACGATCCAGGTCACGTACGTCGTTGACGTCAAATACGTTCTCTGACCTACAGCCCTAGGTAGTTCCACATATGTTCAATGCGCGAAAGGTCTTGAGACCTGGCAGGCCATTTGAGAACGGCAATGTTGTTCCGGTGAAGGACATCCTGTGTGTATCTAACAGTATGTGGACGGGTAATATCTTGCTGAAACAGCGTCGCGTGATCTTTACGCAGAAAAGGTATCACCACGGCCTCGACACTTTCATCGCAATATCGCAAATATCACATTGCATTGAGATTTTCAGCAATGTTAACAAACACAGTTTTTCCACGTAGACAAATGCCCGCCAAAACCATAACACTACCGCCAACGTAACGATCACGCTGAATGACATTTTCAGGATCGTTTCATGATCAAATGCAATTATTAATTCTATTTTCCGATACATGTTCAAAATAATTCGTTACTGTACTTTCAGTACTTTGATTTGTATATTGTCGTTTCTTAAATCAGGTTAATACAAAAAAAATTATCCATAAAGGTTGGGTGTTTTTTTTTTCAAACATATTAGAGTTTTTCTTTACAATAATAATTGTTGATTGCTCCCTATTCGATTACGCAACCCCATGACTCCGCGTATACATGTATCTGCCATGACGATTCAGATAAAAAATACCCGATTGTTAATGAAAATTTCGCTGGAATATTTTCAAAGTAATTACATCATTTTTAATTTACTAAACATTTACCCGAGAGATTTCTTTAAGAAATACGTATCATTACAATCACCCTTTCTACTACAAGTTACCAGAATTTCAAGAAAATCTGTGGAGCCAATTTTTTGTTTTACCGATGTCGCACGTCGGAACGCACATTGCGATATTTTAGCTGAAACGCAGTTAGCGGAATTAAAATTGACAACCTTTTTTCCCCCACAATAATCTTCAACTTTATGATATCATGAAATCTACTCCCTACTAAAAATGGATATTTTAAATTATTTCTTCCCGGATAGTATCTTTATTGCAAATGATACAGTATACATAGACGTAATACAGGATACAGGATAATCATACTTGGAAATCTGTTTATATATTATTATACGAGGGGTAACCTTAATTATATCACAACGTAGACAAAAATCAAAATAGTAATTGAAATGTTTATTCAGTGGAGTTCACCAGGAGTCAAGCAGTCACTAGCGATGTATACATACACTTTTGTTTATGGTTGGAGGGGAGAAATCAGTGGAAAACTAATGTCACTTGCAAAGGAGCCAGTTCTGACTCAAAGCTAGAAGGGATAAACTGTCATATAATTATTAACTATGTAAGTTTCACAAAGAGGCGTCGGACAAAATCAGATTATGTATCCGTGAAAGAATCGTGTTTTTACAAGGAAAGTAACTCTTTCCTTGTAAAGACACATACAGACACAATTGTATTGGACAACTTATGAAAACAATGTGGAAAAAGGAGAATCAACTCATTTGTATAATGTTAGCGTTGGGGATTTCGAAACCGGGTATCCCGGGTTCGATCCCCAGTCGCGGCCCCTCGGTCATGGTGGAGTGCCCTTGGGCAAGGCACGTTTTCTAGCCTAGTACTGGTTTGTTTACCCATGAATAAGTGAACTGTCGCCTTGATATAACTGAAATAATGTTGAAAGCGGCGTAAAACTCCAAAAAATAAATAAATGTGAATGTTGTATTACTGATGCACAATTCTCACGATAGCACTTATCGTTATTGTTGAAAATATTGTATTTTTAATGTATATTCTATATAAATTGCAATATCGTAGCTACTTTGAATCTTTAAAAATGAGCAAATAATACAACCTATCATTATTTACTAATGCTATATGATACGTCGAAGAAAGGGGGTACTTAAAATATTGAAATTGATGATTATAATGGAAACATCACTTTATTACCTACCCTAGATGCGTATCTACTATCTAGCTATCATTCTGCAGTGAACGTTCCGAAGCGCGACAGACGTTTAACTGCATGGTGATTTATTAAAAATAGGCTCGATATATATTATTGAAATTTCGGTAAATGGTAGACGAACATGTGTCCTAAATTATAGATCTTTTAAATAAAAATATCTCGGGCGAACTTTTAATAAAATCAGAAATAATCTTATAACTGTTAAATGTTTTGGCGAGACTTTCCTTTTAATTCGCATTTTGTTATCTAATTTGTCATGGCAGATGTATGGAATTCACATCAGCACGCAGGAAATTATATTCCCTACTGTCTGCCGTCTATGTTATCCGAATACCACTTCAAACGAGAAAAGAATGGCGGTTTCATTAACCACACTATCATTGTCGCAACAACATACCTTTGAAATAACGTTGTTTTTGACGTCAAAACGTATGTTTTTGCGACAATGATAATAGTGTGGTTTAAGAAATGGAAACCATATGCGTGCCCTAATACGATTGGATTGTAGCACATCTATACATCTCTGGGAAACACAATGAAAGTGTCATATCTGAAAACATTGTGAAAATGGAGAAAAAAATACTTATAACTGGTTATAATGAGCACATATACTTTCTCTTTCTCAACTCCCACCTGCTGCAGAGGCATACATTCATGTAAATGCAGAAGACGACATGTAAAAGATTTGTGTCAACAGGATAAATTACACCTTGAGATAATAATTGTACTTCCATTAACCCTTTCCCTCATACGACAATTCTGCAGCAGACGACTTTGAACGTATTTTGTCAAAACATAGAAAATCTCCATAATTGAATGGATAACCTATGACCAAAAGTGAAAAACATTGTGGCAAAAGGAGAAATTGCAATTTTTGTGCAATTTCTTCTTTTGTCACTATGTTTTCAAAACGCCGTCTGCTGCAGAGGCGTCAGAAAAAGTATCGACGCAGCCTGTTGATCCACGGTTGTGAGTTCGAACCCAGCTCGTCAAACATTCTTTTCCAAAAAAATGGATAAAAGTCACAGCGACAATTTAAGCGTCATTCTCCTTTCCACCAATTGGCTAATATTATATGTGGAAAAGCAGACAGTTGCTTTGAAAGACTGTTAGGTGCCTAGCTCCCTTTAGGGCACTGTAGGCACGTGCCTACACATTTTTTCTAAAAATGCAGCTGCAACGATACACATCTGCGTAATGTATCGACCAAATCAGCCTGCGCTGTCCGCGCAGACTGATCCGGCCGACACATTCCGTCTAAGGAGGGATAAATAGGGCAGTGATTCCTGAAACAGAAAATCCACAGGAGGCGAAAAGTGTATATCCGGGTACGCCTGTGTGACAGACATGCTTAGGCTGATCCGGGTCGATACTTTACGCAGGGACCACACTGTTGATTTTCTCACGAGACGGCCTACACATTGATAATTGCATAGCTACGCCCCTGACTCAAAACGAGCAATATCCTCCTTTTGCCACAATGTTTTCTACCTTTAGTCATAGGTTAGCCATTCAATTATGGAGATTTTCTATTTTTTGACAAAACATGTTCAAAGTCGTCTGCTGCAGAATTGCCGTATGAGGGAAAGGGTTAACCCTTTCCCACATACAACATATCTGCAGCAGACGACTTTGAAAACATCTAGATAAAAAATATGGTACACTTTTATAAATCAAACTTTCGACGTTGACTAGAGTTGAAAACATTGTTACAAAATGAGAAATTGATCGTTTTGAGCAATTTCTTCTTTTGTCTCAACATTTTTAAAGTCGTCTGCTACAGAGGCACCAGAAAGCGTCTATATGTGGGAAATGGTTAATATAAGCTGAAAGCTTGTCACGCACTCGATGTATAAATAATTTAGTTTAAACAAACTAAAATATAAATGTTACGATTGTTTATCCAGACAAGTCTACACATGTGACAGGTTTGTCACAAATAAGGGCATCACTGAAGTACAATAGTTACTTAAAAGACTAGATAACAGGTCTCAACAAAGATAATTGGCATAACTGGAAAGGATTTATCAAGTCCTATATGAAACGCCTCTTCAACAGTTCATACGTGATATGTTCAATGTTAAATCTTTCCCACATACAGACGCTTTCTGACGCCAACAAATGTTCTGCTCTATTTTTTTTAAGATTTTTTTACTTTGTGGCAAGATGTGTCCAAAGTCGTCTGCTACAGATTTGTTGTTTGTGGGAAAGGATTAAATTGTCTGCCCCGGAGAAACAGACAGATACAGAGACAGACGGGACACACCGTATATGTTCCCTCGTTTTATAAACTGCAGTAAGATAAGACGAAACAGGGTCTCCTTAAAAACTGAGCAACTGAAGTTTATACTCGGCTTAAATTTTATTGGTGGGTATACAAATAAAAGCTAGAAGAGATAAACTATCATATAATTATTAACTATGTATGTTTCACAAAAAGATGTCTCCGCAGAGGCGTCGGACAAATTCAGATTATGTATCCGTGAAAGAATCGTGTTTTTACAAGGAAAGTTTCCCTTTTTACAGATACATTTGTAGCGGACAACTTATGAAAACAATGTGGAAAAATGAGAATTAACTCATTTGTATAATGTTTACAACTAGATATGCTAAAATTGTACTTTCATTGAGAGAGAGATTTCCCATCATGGTATTTTCGAAATCGCGTGCTGTAGATTCTTTCTATGTGGGAACATGATGGTTAAAATCTCCAATTGCAGATTACCATAGGAGTGACACTACAGGATATCAAGCAAAGGGCAGTGGGAGTCAGTGAATATCCAAATCAAACTGCACCTTGATTTGGCTCTGCGCTGTTCGCATATATAAGTGACAGAAGCATTCAAGACATCAGTGTACATTTGGATCGCATATTTAACCCTTCCCCAAATATGCAGCAGACGACTTTGAAAACATCTACTCAAGATACGAAATATCTCTTAGAAATGAAGGTATGCTGATTGGAATAAAAGTTGAAAACATTGTGGCTTAAGGAGAAATTTCTCGTTTTGAGCAATTTATTCTTTTATCACAATGTTTTCAAATGTCGTCTGCTGCAGATGCGTCAAAATGTGTCTATAGGTGGGAATGGGGTTAAAGGACTATGCAGACTGGTCTGCAGCTTCACTTCTCTCAATACTCTACGGTATGGGTCATATACATATCTCCACGAGTATTCTGACTTGAAAACATCGCATGAAAAATAGCTGACTACATTTGAGTTTCCAGGCTATGTGCTCGTATGTGACGAAGTGAAAGTGTATGTTTAAGTTGAATTTAACCCTTTCCGACCCCTCTGCAGCAGACTTTGTTTTCAATTATTTGTCAGTAAATACACTTTCATTATGCAATGATGCTTCCAAAGTCTGCTGCAGGTTTGTGGTTAACCCTTTCCCTCATATAGACGCTTTCTGACGCTTTTGCAGCAGACGGCTTTTGAAAACATAGTGACAAAAGAAGAAATTGCTCAAAATGAGCAATTTCTCCCTTTGCCACAATGTTTTCCACTTTTAGTCATAGCAGAGACATATAAACACATATGTGTTTATATGTCTCTGGTCATAGGTTATCCATTCAATATAGAGAATTTCTATTTTTTGACAAAATATATATGTTCAAAGTCGTCTGCTGCAGAATTGTCGTATGAGGGAAAGTGTTAAGGGAGTTTGGCGGACAACACACCAACGTCATTATATTGCTACTCTCAATTTCCCTCATACGACAATTCTGCAGCAGATTTTTCCAAAAATAGAAAACCTTATAATTGAATGGATAACCTATGACAAAAAGTGGAAAACATTGTGTCAAAAGGAGAAATTGCTTCTTTTGTCACTATGTTTTCAAAAAGCCGTCTGCTGCAGAGGCGTCAGAAAGCGTCTATAATGAGGGACCCGTGATAGCCGAGTGCGGTCTGAATGCAAAAAGTGGTGCTACTAAGTCATTCGACACGTTTGAGAAAGTCCCCACACGGCCAAGGTAAACAAACCTACGTGAGAGGAATCACGTCGCCAGGCGGTATGGTCAGGTGTGCTAAAGGACGATTGACGAGCTTACATAAAACAGTCTTGAAAACGGACCGCCGATCGAAACAAACACGATTTAAACCAATTTCCATTCATAACACAGCTAGTAAGTTAATTAATTATGTTGTAATTAACGGGAGGAAAAATGGGCGTATACTAATTAATAATGTTCTAGATCTGTACTCTCAAATATGTACATTACGAAAACAGAACGACTTGTCAGGGTCTTTCAAATAGTAGTTACTATTTGAAAGACCCTGGACTTGTTGATAGTCGTCTGAGTTTAAAACATTTTAATGCTTTACCAATTTTCACCGAATCTTTTCAAAAACAGGTAGGAAATCATTGTGGCAAAAGAAATAAAATCTATTCAAAAGAAATTTCACCTAATGCTAGGTTTTCTTGCAGTTTGCCTTGCGTGTATCGGTGCCATACAATGGGCGTGTTAAAGAACCTAGGTGTCTTTTCGGAAAGAGCTAAAGATCGTATGGCACCCGGACTCCCTTGTATCTAACTCTGTCTCTTAAACTTATCTGCACCTGTCAGATGATTGTACATGTCTAGGTCCCCAATAGGGGTTTGACTTTAATGGAAGATAAATAGATACTGTTTTCAGATTGTAACTATAGAGGCATCAGAAGTCAACCCCTTCCCTCTCCCCCCCAATATAGAAGATATAATAATAGTCCAGGTTTTCTGAACTTGAAGTTGAATGCAATTATATAATTTTGACTGTTTGCATCTGTTATGTATACAATGTAACATAGAAATATTGGAGGAGACCAGAATATTTATGACATTGTGTTCAAAAACCGGTCTGGTGCAGAGGCGTCAGAAAGCGTCTATATGAGGGAAAGGGTTTATGCTAACATAGATATCGTGAAAGCGAGACCTGTTGACTCCACATCATCTCGTCCTCTGGAAGTGGTCTTTTACCCACAAAACACCATGAAACATCATTCAAACAAACACAATCACATATCATTTCATATTATTATGTGAATAGGAAAAATTGCTTCAATTTTCTTAATCAATTTTTCTTTTTCCCACATTTTCCCCCAAACTTTCTTGCTCATGTGTTTCCACTGGACATGACCCTGAAATATCATGTTTACCTTTTTAACATACAACAAATCTGCAGCCGATGATTTTGAAAACATATAGGCAAAAATATGGTAAAAATCTCTATAAATGACAGTGTAATTTTGAACCCTTTCCCTCATACGACAATTCTGCAGCACTTTGAACATATTTTGTCAAATAATGGAAAGTCTCTATAATTGAATGGATAACCTATGACTAAAAGTGGAAAACGTTGTGACAAAAGAAGAAATTGCACAAAACGAGAAATTGCACGTTCTGTGCAATTTCTTCTTTTGTTACTAATGTTTTCAAAAACCCGTCTGCTGTAGAGGCGTCAGAAAGTGTCTATATGAGGGAAAGGGTTAAATGAATACATTATAGCAAAAGGAGGAATTCCTCATTATGAGCAACTTCTACTTTGCCGCAATGTTTTCAAAAGTTGTCTGGTGTAGAGACGTCTAAAAGCATCTATGTGAGGGAAAGGGTCAATTAATGTAAAAGTTTTTACTTTAATTGGTATGATCAAAGAGCAGTCTGTTTTGAAAACATTTGATCAAAATGGAATGACTGGGAAATTTAACCTTTTCCCACATACAGCCGCTTTTTGACGCCTCTGCAGCAGACAGCTTTTAAAACCATTATGACCAAAGGAGAAACTTAAATCAACAATTATACTTTCCTTCATAGAGCTGTTTCATACTTTTGTCTAAATGTTTTCAAATTCGCCTGTTGCAGATTTGCTGTATGTGGGAAAGGGTTAAAGTATAACTTTGAAACAGATGTGAAATCATTGTTGTAAAAGGAGAAATTACTCATTTTAAGCAATTTATCTTTTCCTCACTATGTTTTCAAGGGTCATATGTTGCGGAGGCATCACAAGTCATCTGTTTTTGTATGGCACTAAATCTTTTTTGTCTTTTCTATCAGGAAATCCATTGTTGACACAATAGAAGATAGCAACCCTTGGGATTCCAAAAGTTGAAACAGACATAATGGGTAACTTTGGTGGCCACGCTCTTCCAGGTTCATTCTTCATTGTTTTCTCATTATGGTGGACCATTCAGATGTTCAACCGATACTACTGCAGTCGTCACAGAAACATGCGCTTCACATCTACAGCCATATTCAACTGCCCATGTTTGTGTGGAAAAATGAAACAATTACCAATGGAAGCATTTGTTAAGTTATTTTTCGTAACAATCGGCTTTGGACTTGAAATATACACTGGATTTGGTGGAGGAAGGTTCGTTAATATAGGAAATGGGCAGCACGCTACAATGTTCTTTTATTTCGGTTTTACAGGAGTTGTGGATATTTTAATGCATTATAAGGCACCGCTGCCACCTGACATGGACTACATATCAATGCTTATGGCGGTGATGTGCGAGTTTGTTTTGTTCCGCTTCCATTTACACGGACGAAAAGACCTCGATGTTTTACTTCATACGCTCCTGCTTTATGTTATAGCAGGAGGGATTGTCTCCATTATATTAGAAATGAAGTATAGAAACAATATTCTGTGTTCTCTTTCAAGAGCTTATTTTATCCTGCTCCAAGGGACATGGTTTTGGCAAGTTGGATGGATTCTTTATCCGCCATTTAAAAGCTCCTTCCGTTGGGACCTGGAAGATCATGAACAGATGATGATTGCAACAATGGCTTTTGCCTGGCACGCTGCGGTTTGTTTATTGGTCATTTTAGTGATAGGTGGCGCAGTGGCATATATTCATCGTCGGTTGGGTCACTACAGTTATGTGAATCAGGATGAGATGTCGATGAAGAGTCTAGTACATAATGGTGAGACTGTGATCAGTCTGCATGAGGAGAGTGACAGTGATCTCTGAATGGGTCCAGAGAGCCATATAAGGGGGATTAACCCATTTCCCACATACAACAAATCTGCAGCAGACAACTTGGAAAACATCTCGTTGAAATGTAAAAAAATCTCTCTTAATAAAAGTGTTGAAAACATTTTGGCAATAGGAGAATTTGTTTTTAACGAGCAGTTTTTCCTTTTGTCAAAATGTCTTCAAAAGACGTCTGCTACAGAGGTATGAAAATGCGCCTGTATGAAGGAACAGTCTAAAATAGATTTTTGTCCCTCAATATTTACCGCATATGAATGCATCTGCACAATGTTTTTAGAACTATTCAATAACCTTACTTTCATTGACAGAGATTTCACATATTTTTGCCGGGATGTTTTCAGTCTTCTGCTGCATGTGTGTTAGTCCCAATGTTGTTTTACAATATTTTACAGACCACAACAAAGGATTAAATGAAGATTTCAAAACGTGAAATATGACATATCAAATGCTTTAGAGTTGTGAGGGATATATTGATGACGCAGTTTTCTTTTATAGGTTTGGCATATCGAGAAACTGGTTTGAGTTAACCCTTTCCCTCATTTAGACGCTTTCTGATGCCTCGCAGCAGACGGCATTTTGAAAATGTAGTGACAAAAGAAGAAATTGCTTAAAACAAGCAATTTCCTCTTTTGCCACAATGTTTTCCACAAGCTTCTGATTTTAGGTAATCCATTCAATTATAGAGATTTCTATTTTTTAAGAAAAATATGTTCAAAGTCGTCTGCTGCAGAATTGTTGAATGAGGGAAAGGGATAAACATAATAGTTGTCGCATGCTCAAATAGCAGTGAGTCAACTGTACTTGGATCATGCAAAATTTCACAAATGCTTCGTTAAACCTGTACCTGCCTGAAAAAGGAGAAATTTATCGTTTGGGACAATTTCTCCTTTTCCCATAATGTTATAAAGTTTGTATCTTAAGTAATCTGTTAATTTTCTAAATGGTTATTACTTTATACATAGATATATACATGCATATGTAAAGCAGATAACCATAATATCGGTTATCCCCTGTCAAAGGTAGGTGGGATACCGGTTTGTGTTTGGCATTGTCTATCCATCTATAAACAATACTCAGAGATTTGTTTCAGGCCCCACCCTGCTGTGTTTAATTTAACCTTTAACCAACTTTAACGGAAATGAGACATGGCCAGTTTCGCTAGGGGTGTTCCTAGAACACTAAAGTTATGTCTCCTTAAATTTGTAAATTAAAAGGAATGTTCTAGGTTTAAATTATATGGAAAGAGATATAACCCTCTTTAAAATCTAATTTATTTTTTAATGGGTTATCTCCCTTAAGTCTTAGTTTGTACCATCTATACCTTGTGAACAAACATGCTAGAGGTCACATTTTGCATCCAAAGTTCATCAGAACATTCATCTCCATCAAATTTTCTGTCCAGCTCTAGACAACTTTTGTCATAATGTTTGTTTTGATGATATATCTAGGCTTATTTAAAATTTGTGTCATGTTGGGTCAAAAACTAGGTCACTTGGCCAAATTTGGGGGGAAAAATTGGGACACTCTAGAAGATGTATTTTTTTTACTCTAACTACTTCTTTATGATTTATTTATTAAACACCAGACAGGGTTCTCATGTTTAAGTAACTGGGTCCAATTCCACCAACGATACTTAAATACTTAAAAGCATATTTCATCATTTTTGTTTCTCTAATATTTTGTAAAACATTAATGGTTGAATATATTTAAAAAGATCACTAAGTTGACATAAATAGTTACCTTGTTGACTAATAATAGGTTAAGAAATGAAATATTATGGCCTTTTTATCAGGAAAACAAAAATGAGTATCGTTGGTGGAATTGGGGCCAGGTCTACCAAGGTAGTCTATGCGTTCTTTAACAATTTTCCCTTTGGTGGGGGATCTCACTTGTATATTAGTTTTCTGTGTTACTGATATTATGTAAAATAGACTGGTACATTATTGACTATATTTTCTGTGTTACTGAAATTATGTAAATTAGACTGGTACAATATTGAGAATGTTTTCTGTGTTACTGTTATATGTAAAATGGACTGGTACAATATTAATTCTTGTTTTATGTATAAAGGTTATACGTGTAATGCAATTGCTTGAAAACCATATTAATTTATTTAATAGTTTATAATTTGTACATTATGTAAATGCTTTAAAATATTTTAAGTGAATATTTCTGTGATTGTCTTTTACTGTGAATCCTTGAAGTCCATGCTATAACTTTGCTTGGAATGTTGAGCTGTGATTGCGCTATTAACCCTTTCCCTCATATAGACGTTTTCTGACGCCTCTGCAGCAGACGGCTTTTTGAAAACATAGTGACAAAAGAAGAAATTGCTCAAAACGACCAATTTCTCCTTTTGACACAATGTTTTCCACTTTTAGTAATAGGTTACCCATTCAATTATAGAGATTTTCCATCTTTTGACAAAATATGTTAAAAGTCGTCTACTGCAGAATTGTCGTATGAGGGAAAGGGTTAGCCTATAAAGAAAAAATGATAAACACTGAGGAGCTGAGCAAATGGTAGCTCAGTCGGTAACGACGTGGGCTGTCAATCCAGGGGTTGTGAGACGAATCCAAGCTCGGCCAACATTCTTGACGACGTTTCACAAAAGTCACTGACAAGCGTCATTCGTCTTTCACCAATGGGCTAACATTCTATGTGAAAAAGCAGCCAGTTGCTTGGAAAGTATGCTGTGTGGAGTACTGTGGTGTGAGAAAGCTAGGAAACACATGAGTAGGTTAACTGGCCTCGCGATATAACTGAACAATTGTTGAAAACGCAGTTAAACCCCAATCAATTAATCTATAAACGCTGAGGAGAATTTGTATGCCATGGCCATTTTGGTCGCAACTGAAACATTGATGTTTTGTTATGTAGATATCGTGAAATACGAAACTAGTGCTTTAAAAACCTATTATACATTGAACATTTTTTTCTTTTATAGTTGGTATGTTAAAGATATATCGGTGACAACATGTGTATGAATTAGGGTTCTTTATCCTTAACCACATACAACAAATGTGCAGCAGACATCTGGTTAAAAAAATGTGTTAACCACTACAAATGAAAGTTTAATGATTGAATAAAGTTGAAAACAAGAAATTGCTCATTATGAGTAATTTCTCCATTTGCCATAATGGTTTCAAATGTCGTAGGCTATAGGCATCAGAAAGTGTATGTATGTTGAAAGATGAATTATAGTTGATATGTTAAACCTCTTTTTGTGAACACAAGCTGCTGATTTACCATTCTTAATTATTATTGATATGTTAAACCTCTTTTTGTGAACACAAACTGCTGATTTACCATTCTTAATCATTGTTGATTATGTTAAACCTCTTTTTGTGTCACAAGCTTCTGAATTATCATTCATAATTATTGATATGTTAAACCTCTGTTTGTGAACACAAGCTGCTGATTTACCTTTCTTAATCATTGTTGATTATGTTAAACCTCTGTTTGTGAACACAAGCTGCTGATTTATCCGTTCTTAATCATTGTTGATATGTTAAACCTCTTTTTGTGAACCAAAGCTGCTGATTTACCTTTCATAATCATTGTTGATATGTTAAACCTCTGTTTGTGAACCAAAGCTTCTGAATTTATACCATTCTTATTTATTGTTCATATGTTAAACCTCTGTTTGTGAACACAAGCTGCTGATGTATCCATTCGTAACCCTATCCCACATTATTATGACAATTCTGCAGCAGACAACTTTGAACATAATTTGTCAAAAAATAGAAAATCTCTATAATTGAATGGATAACCTATGACTAAAAGTGGAAAACATTGTGTCAAAAGGAGAAATTACGTCTATATGAGGGAAAGGGTTAATCATTGTTGATATGTTGAACCTCTTTTTGTGAACAAAAGCTTCTGAATTACCATTCTTAATTATTGTTGATATGTTGAACCTCATTTTGTGAACAAAAGCTTCTGAATTACCATTCTTAATTATTGTTCATATGTTGAATCTCTTTTTTTTAACCAAAGCATCTGAATTACCATTCTAAATTGTTGTTGATATGTTAAACCTATTCTTGTGAACACAAGCAAAAATCTGAGGAATAAATAATTTTCTTCTGGGTAATGACACTTTCTCCTTTTGCCAAAATGCCGGTTACATAATTAAACACCTCCCTCCTCTATCATACATATTATGTTACAGAATTAAAACTATTCACCCTTTACCACATACAAAACAAAACATATATTTTGAAAACATTTTAGCAAAGATGTAGAAAACCTCTATAAATAAAAGTATAATTATTAAATAATGTTGAAATCATTAATTATGAGCAATTTCTCCTTTTGCAACAATATTTTCAAGAGTCGTCTGCTGATAAGGCGACAGAAAGCGTCCGTATGAAGGAAAGGTTAAATTATTGTATTTTTCATTTTATGGGCATGTTTATAAGGCTTGTAAATATCAAATGAAAGTTAATATTTTATATTCATGTATCATGGATTAACATGGTTATATTTTTCAACAGATCTAGAACATTCCAGTTTGCATAATTCTATTTTTACATTTATTTTTTCAACATGTGCGCTGTTATTGTATTAATGTTATGTACATGTAGTTAGTTATAAAACGCAAAAAGAAATATACTCCTCCTGCACAACTTAACTTTTCCCACGTTTTGACGCCTCTGCAGCAGAAGAGAAGACGAACCAAAGCCATAGTGTTTAATGTGGGAAAGTGTTAACCCTTTCCCAAAAAACATTAAGTCCAAAATTTGGAAACTATTATTTTGCCACAATGTTTTTAAATGTCTGCTTCAGAGGATTCAGAAAGCGTCTGTATGTGGGAAAAGGTTTAAACATGTGTGTTTTTATGGAAACAATTTAATGTTATTAGATAGTTATAGAAAATAAATGCATTCTTCTTGTTCATTGAATTATTCCTGCCAGTATATTTCTACTATACCTAAATAACCCTTTCCCTCATACGAAAATTCTGCAGCAGACGACTTTGAACATATTTTGTCAAAAGATAGAAAATCTCTTTAATTAAATGGATAACCTATGACTAAAAGTGGAAAACATTGTTGCAAAAGGAGAAATTGCTTGTTTTGAGCAATTTCTTCTTTTGTCACTATGTTTCCAAAAAGCCGTCTGCTGCAGAGGCGTCAGAAAGTGTCTATATGAGGGAAAGGGTTAACTAGTTTTGTATTTAATCCTCCTTTCCCACTTACAATTTATCTGCAGCAGACACCATTACAGACACCATTGGGGAATATCTAGGCACAACAATGGATTATCTCACTAAATAAAAGTATAATTATGGAACACAGGTGACCAAAATTTGGCAAAATGATTTTTTCTCTTTATCAGCCAAAGAAGGCTTCAGAAAGCGTCGGTATGTAGGAAAGAGTTCACATTTGAAAGTGGGAGATAGTTGCTGTGAGTTTGAGGATAGCCTCATGGTATGAAAGATACCAGGTTCGATTTCTGTGACAGAGGGAGGCAAAATTAGGAACATCACGGCACAATTGATGTAAGTTATGTATCCAGGAAGCAGAAGAGATAGGGAGTGATTATTACAAATTATAAGAACTTGTTTTTAGAGTAAAAAAAATCCCCATGTAAAACAAAACAAAAATGAATTTTTTTCCCACTTACACACATTTTTTCGCAGCTGTATCAGGCGACTTCTGAAAACATTGTGAAAATTGCTCATAACATGAGAAATTTCTCATTTTACCACACTATTTTCAACTCTATTCAATAATTATACATTCATTTACAGAGAATTTCCATATATTTGCTTAAATGTTGTTCAAGTTGTCTGCTGCAGATTTCTTGTATGTTGGAAGGGGTGGAACCAACATGTGACAGATAAAGTACCAGTAGTATTGTAAGATTTTATTTATTGTCTAGCCCGGATTGCCTTAATGTCACAAATAAAACGGGTGTGTGAATTAAGTCATAAGATTAGAGTTTTAGATAAGTTGGGGATTTAGTCTGGAGTACCCTGCCCTACTATTACATTATTTGGTCAGGCATAATTACGAAAGTTAGCTCGTCTGTTTTTCAAAGAAAAAAAGTTGGGGTATTGTGATTCCCTTGGCGTCGTCGTCTAGATCGTAACAAAACTTTAACCGTACCTCATTTTTCAAAAAAAAACGGTCAACATTTTTATATGACACTTGGTACACATGTCCTTACCAAGTCACATAAATTTGGCTTTAATAAGTATTCAGTCATGCCCCTTTTTTTACTAAGAAAAAAGCAGACGAGAGTTGGCGTTCACTTACGGCGCTCTTGTTCAAGTATTGATTCCAAATGTCAAATTGTATTGGTTCGCTGTTATGTTTACGAAAAATTTGATTGTATATGTACTAGTTAGTTTTCTATATAATGCTAGCGATATATAAGGGGAGGTGACCAATCTAGTCACAATCGTAAGTTCATGCCAGACAAACTAATCTACTATATATACAGTATGCAGGGTATCAGACTAGCAGGACGAGTCTTATTAAATACCCACATTGGGTGTTTGAGGATAGATTAAAAAACACAGATGCCTTAATTTTAACTTTATAAAACCTTTTCTATGTTGTTAAATGTTGATGTATTTAAATGTTATTTAACCCTTTCCCACATACAACAAATCAGCAGCAGATGACTTTGAAAACTTCTAGGCAGAAATATGGGAAATCTCTATAATTGCTGTCAAAAGTTGAAACATTGTGACAAATGGAGAAATTGCTTGTTTTGAGCAATTACTCCTTTTGTCACAATGTTTCCAAGTCATCTGCAGCAGAGGCATCAGAAAGCGTCTATATGTTATTCCAGCGCTCAACCATGCATATCAATCCCAGCAGGCCTTTTCCTGTAAATCTCTGTCTATCATTTTATAATAAAATTATACTATTTCTTCATTTGCTTTGTGCTTTATAGTGATGGCTATGATTCCAGATGATTAAGGATATAGCGTATTCCAAGGGACTAGATAAATATCTCTACAACTTTCTTGAAATAGAAACCAACTGGGAAGTGTAGGACGGGAATACCTAATTGATTGATGGGGTTTAACGCCGTTTTTAACAATTTCTCAGTTATTTCACGGCGGCCAGCTCACCTACTCATGCATTTCCTGGTTTTCTCACACCAGTACTCCACACAACAATCTTCCCAAGCAACTGGCTGCTTTTCCACATAGACTTAGCCCATTGGTGGAAGACGAATGACGCATGTCGCATTGACTTTTGTCAATCGTCGTAAAGAAAGTTGGCCGAGCCGGGACGGGAATACCTTAGCAGACACGGTGTAGAACAATAGAGATATACAGGGAAACTTTGAAAATCTTCTTGTCTAAAACCGAAAAGCCTAGAGAAAATCTATATTTGGAGTGCAGTATTTTCTAGTGGTTCTCTAACAAGATTGTTAAATTATGCCCCCAGGGGCAAAATTGGCCTTGCCCCCTAAGTCACCTGTTTTACAAAGAGATATAGTGAAAGACTTTGAAAATCTTCTTGTCTGAAACAGAAAGTCCTAGAGCTTAGATATTTGGTGTGTAGCATTGTGTCCTGGTCCTCTACCAAGATTGTTCAAATTATGTCTCAGGGATTCATCTGTTTTACATAGAGATTAAAGGGAAACTTTGAAAATCTTCTTGTCTGAAACCAAAAGGTTAGCTATTTCGTATGAAGCATTGTCTAGTGGTCCTCTTCCAAGATTCTTCAAATTATGCATTGGTCAAATTGGCCCCGCCCCTGGGGTAGCCTGTTTTACATTGAGATATTGAGGAAAATTAATTTTACAAAAGACAGACAACATTGGTTTGGTTATTTTGCCTTGTGGTAAATGGAGCTATACTTGACATAGGGCCTCATGTATTTGCTTAGCTGACAGCATTACAAATCATATTTCTTAACCCCCCTTTCCCTCATATAGATGCTTTCTGACGCCTTTGCAGCAGACAGCTTTTTGAAAACATGGCAACAAAGAAGAAATTGTCCAAAAATGAGCAATTTTTCCTTTTGTCACCATGTTTTCAACTTTTTTCAATTATTGTACTTTCATTTAAAGGGAGTTTCCAATTTGTTTGGGGTATGTTTTCAAAGTGGTCTGCTGCAGATTTGTCATATGTGGGAAAGGGTTAACTCAGGTCAGCGATCAAGGGCCATCATACCCCTAAAGACGCATTTTGTTGCAATAGCAGCAGATTACCTCTGAAACAGCGATCAAGGGCCATCATACCCCTAAAGACGCATTTTGTTGCAATAGCAGCAGATTACCTCTGAAAACATTGTGACCAACATTTCACCTTTAGCCACAATATTTTCAAATTTATTTAGAAGTTAACCCTTTCCCTCATACGACAATTCTGCAGCAGACAACTTTGAACGTATTTTGTCAAAACATCATCATAATTGAATGGATAACCTATGACTAAAAGTGGAAAACATTGTGGCAAAAGGAGAAATTGCACGTTTTGTGCAATTTCTTCTTTTGTCACTATGTTTTCAAAAAGCCGTCTGCTGCAGAGGCGTCAGAAAGCGTCTATATGAGGGAAAGGGTTAAGCTATCTTTTATGAAGATTTTTCACGTTTTTGTCACTATGTTTTCATAGTCGTCTGCTGCAGATTTGTTGTATGTGGGAAAGGGTTAATAAATATTTTGAAATTCTTCTGCTGTGGATAAGTCCTATGTGGTAAAGGATTTTAAACAACAAGTCATACCATAACAGTTTTGTAAATACCTTTACCATTTAATACTTTTGATTCATTATATCTGAACAAATACACAAGAGTGTTTGAAGGAATCCCTATTTCACCTTCCATTTACGCTTTCCCACATAAGACAATTCTGCGGCATACGACTTTGAAAACATATTGGCAAAAATGTGAAAAAGCTCCATAAGCAGATTATATTATGTAAAAGAGTTGAATACATTTTGGCAAAAGGAGAAATTGCTTGTTTTGAGAAATTTCTTCTTTTGTCAAATTGTTTTCAGAAGTCATCTGCTGTAAAGGCGTTAGAAAGCATCTATATGTGGGAAAGTGTTAAGAAATGACTATAAGTCAGTGCAAACTGATATACAGGTAGACAGATTGTGGAGAAGTGTTCCCTATGTGTCAGCCTACCAAGAAAGTCGACATAATACATCAAGTTAACCCTTTCCCTCATACGACAATTCTGCAGCAGAGGACTGAACGTATTTTGTCAAAACATAGAAAATCTCCATAATTGAATGGATAACCTGTGACAAAAAGTGGAAAACATTGTGGCAAAAGGAGAAATTGCACGTTTTGTGCAATTTCTTCTTTTGTCACCATGTTTTCAAAAAGCCGTCTGCTGCAGAGGCGTCAGAAAGCGTCTATATGAGGGAAAGGGTTAAGTGTTAACCCTTTTTCCGACTTGCAGATGTATTTTGACACATATGCAACAGACAAAAACTCAAAAACATTGTGACAAATTGCAATGCTCCTTTTGACACAATGTTTTTTACTCTATTCAGTAAATGTACATTAATTTATGGAGATTTTTCAGTTATGCCTTGAATGTTTTCAAAGTTGTCTGCTGCAGATTTATTGTATGCGGGAAAGGGTTAAGTGAAAAAGGTTCTTGTTGCATGACCTTACAAAATGCATAAAAACACACACACATGTGCACAATCATGAAATTGAATAAATTTTTAGTTGATTTACCCTTTCCAATATATAACATTACTACAGATGACCCAGAAACTTAATGGTAAAATAATAGACGTATAATTTTTGAAAACAGATAAATACTTTGAGACAAAAGGACAAACTGCACACTTTGAGTAATTTCACCTTTTGCCACAACGCTTTAAAAAGTTGCCTGCTGCAGATGGTTCAAAATGTCTGCATGTGGTAAAAAGAGTTAATTTGTGCCCTGACAAAACCCCATCTGATAAGGTACTTTAGTAGCTGACATTTTAAACAAGAGGGCCATGATGGCACTGGATCTCTCACCTGAGTTATGAAATATGATTTGTAATGTGGTGGGGTAGGCTTATACACGAGACCCAATGTCAAGTATAGCTTCGCTTGCCACAAGCTGAAATAACCCAACCAATGTTGGCTGTCATATGTCAAATTAATATGTCGTAAGGAAACAGATAGGTCTGTTTCAGACAAGAAGTTTTTTAAAGTTTTTAATATATCTCTCCTTGTAAAACAGGTTACCCAAGGGGTGGGGCCAATTTTGACTGGGGCATAATTTGAACAATCTTGGAAGAGGACCATTAGCCAATGCAACATACCAAATATCGTAAGCTATAGGCTTTCAGTTTCTTACAAGAAGATTTTCAAAGCTTTCATATATATCTCAAGAGTTCAGGAATATGTAAAAAAGGTAACCCCTTGGGCAGGGCCAATTATGACCCCAGAGGCATAATGTGTTCAATATTGGTAGAGGAACACTAGACAATGCTACACACCAAATATCTTAACCCTTTCCCTCATACGACAATTCTGCAGCAGACGACTTTGAACATATTTTGTCAAAACATGGAAAATCTCTATAATTGAATGGATAACCTATGACTAAAAGGGAAAAACATTGTGGCAAAAGGAGAAATTGCAAGTTTTGTGCAATTTCTTCTTTTGTCACTATGTTTTCAAAAAGCTGTCTGCTGCAGAGGCGTCAGAAAGCGTCTATTGAGGGAAAGGGTTAAGCTCTAGGCCTTTTGATTTCAGGTGTGATGATTTTCAAATATTTTTTTTTAAATCTTTACGGTTGTGCCATTTCAACCATAGTATTAATTCCTTGAATAATTTTGAAAGGGCAACATTCAAGGAACATCCATGAAAGTTGGCCTAGCTGTTTAGGAAGAGACCTAGTTTGAAGCAATTGTTTATGGACGATTAATGAGGGAAGGCACACATCAGACGACAGACGGAAAGTAATCATGATAGCTCACCTTTGAGCACTTTGTGCTCGGGTGCACTAAAAAGTTACAACATCCTCAAGTTAAAAATGCAGCCACAAGTGATCACAAGGGTTTTCTTTAAAAACAATTGGCCTGATGACCACATTTTTGATTTATATTTGAACTTAGTCTAGATATCACTATGACAAAATTCCAAATGACATGATTTTAAACCAGACATTTATCAATGTGTTACAGCCAAATATAATATTATCAATGTGTTACAGCCAAATATAATATTATAGACTCCTAAAATGTCCTAAAGTTTTGCCTAATGGCCTACTTTTTGACCCAACATGATCCCTGATGTTAAGACATGCATTCTGAAAAAATGTTGTGAAGATCGATTGAAAACTATGACTTCTATAGTGTCCACACGCAAATGGACAGATAACACTCACCTAGACTCAAGACATGGTGAATGTAATGAAAAGAAATACACATTACAAAACTAAAAACCAACCCAATTTATTTATGTATGTATGAAAAGGTGTGACGGAATGAGAGATTACATAGAAACTGGCACCAAAACTAAGATAGCCCTGTAGCACTCACCTTTCGGTAAGAATATAACTAAGTCAGAAATGAACACTTTCTCAAATACAGGTATAAGTTGATGCATCCAAAGTAGAAGACTTTTGAAAACAATGTCGCAAAATAAATTACTTTTGATGAGAAATTTCTCTGATTTCTCCAAGGTCAAGGTTGCATTGGACCCATTTGATAGCAAATTTGTAACTGACAAGTACTTTGCTAAATAGGGTGAGAGGTCAAGGTCCTGTTAAAAGCAACCTAATTTTGGTATGCAACCAACCATCTATCCAAAAATTTATCTTTTTGTCAAAATGATTTTAAAGTTCTTCTGCTGAAAATGCGTCTAAAGGCACCTACATGATGGGAAGGGTTAAAGCTGAAGTCACATTCATTAACCTTTTCCCTCATATAAATGCTTTTGGACGCCTCTGCAGCAGACGGCTTTTTGAAAACATAGTAACAAAAGAAGAAATTGCACAAAACGTGCAATTTCTCCTTTTGTCACAATGTTTTCCACTTTTAGTCAAAGGTTATCCATTCAATTATGGAGATTTTCTATGTTTTGACAAAATACGTTCAAAGTCATCTGCTGCAGAATTGTCGTATGAGGGAAAGGGTTAAACAGTTTAATGTTGGTTCCAGGACTGTTGACAAAGTATGGTTCTGCTGTGTATGAAATTCTAATAATATATAAAATATATGCTGGTATAAAAATGTGATATAATTACTAAATACTATTTTATATAAACTATATACTTACAAGTATAAAAATTTGAGATAATTACTATATACAATGATTAAATAGATGACTTAGATACATCTCTGTAAAGAGAAAATCTCCCGGTATATCAACTTTGATTGTTTCAAATGTGTAAAAACATATTGAACTCTACTGTGCCCCTTAACAAATGTACTATTTTGTAAATGGGGGCATC
This sequence comes from Serripes groenlandicus, assembly GCA_031761405.1. Lineage (NCBI taxonomy): Eukaryota > Metazoa > Mollusca > Bivalvia > Cardiida > Cardiidae > Serripes > Serripes groenlandicus. Next base: position 12,797,468 of record JASEVX010000005.1, on the reverse strand, counting down.
TCTTGGGTGTAATATCATTAGGGTGTAAGGGCATATAACAAGGAGGGATACAATTATAGCTCTTTTCCTCATACAGAAAATCTGCAGCAGACAACTTTGAAAATATCTTGCCAAAATTATTGATAATCCTTATATATGAGGATATAATTATTGGATAGAGTTGAAAACATTGTGTCAAAAGGAGAAATTGCTCGTTTTGAGCAATTTCCTCTTTTGTCACAATGTTTTCAAAAGTCGTCTGCTACAGATGTGTCAGCAAGTGGGAAAGAGAAAGTTGTTTTTTCACAATCTTCCTCTGGGATAGCATTCACCAATTATTCTAAATATCATGCTTATTCTAAATTCATAAAGTAACACAGTTTATGATTGACTAAACAATATCTTTTAGCCTAATAATTCCTTGTGTTAATTCGAAATTCAGAATTGGAATTTAAAATGTTTGGTGAATACAAAACATAAACAAGAGCGCCAAATGTCACAAAATACGCCCGTCCTGTTTTTTTGAGACCAATTAAGTATAGTGATAATTGGTTGAACATCAGGCAAATTTAGAGAGCAGACACTGTTAGTACAGTTTTGGCCATTTCGAGGGACATAAGTGTGTAGTGACTAAGATAACGTGGTTAGTTATCAAACTTGTCCAAGATATTATGCCAATACACATTCTAACCAAATTTGGTGATGATTGGACAAAGGCTTTTAAAGTTATTGAGCTGACAACATACTGGACGCCGCCCGCCCACCCAACCGCCCGTACGCCGCAGGTAAAACTATAATACGATCCGTTTTTTCAAAAAGGGCGTATAAAAATAGCATATCAGGGTAAGGATTTAAAGTGAGACAGATCACATTCCTTAATCACATTATCATCATCACATCAAATTATCACTTCACTCTATCACACAAAATTTTCATCACTGTTGGAGCACATGAGAAAGGAGTCCATGAGTTTCGGTTTGATTAGTTGATGGTAATCGACTGCTGTCATATCGGTGTTTGGGCACAAGGCAAAGATCTTTCTCAAGGCAGCCTGAATAACAAGAAATTAACACTTGCCCTCATGTAGATGCTTTCTGACGCCTCTGCAGCAGATGACTTTTGAAAAACATTGTGACAAAAGAAAAAATTGCTCAAAACGAGCAATTTTCTCCTTTTGTCACAAGGTTTTCAGCTTTTTTCAGTAAATATAATCTGATTTAATGGGATTCTCTATATTCTGTCCACATGTTTCCAGATTTGTTGCATATGGGAAAGGGGTTAGACCATGTAACCAAATCTACAGAGGACCACTCAGAAATCATTTATGTAAAGTTTAATAAATCTCTATAAATAAAAGTATAACTTTTATACAGAGTTGAAAATGTTTGCATCGTGTCATATTGTGTCACAAGGAGAAATTGTTCATTATGAGAAATTTCTCCTTTTCCAAAAATGTTTTCAAGAGTCGTCTGCTGCTGCATGAAGGAAAAACAACCATTTTCTTCTTCAATGACACAAGCAATTTATTCTATGGAATATACCAGTTATAGAAAAATCACTTTTGATTTTATTAGACAAGAATAAGAATTGTAGACAACCAATAGTCCCCTACAAGGGGAGAGGCTTTCAATATTCATTTAGGACACAACCCAGTATCATGAACCCTACTCACATACAGCAAAATTAGCAGCACACAACTTGGACCCCAGTTGTGGTCATGCCATAGACTTTAAACATGGTAGTAATGGCTGACATCCTTGGCGATCAGGGTTGCAAGGTTAATATTCAACTGACTAGCTGGTGTCAAGATAAATGGACCAGTAGTACTGGTAACTTACCCAGGGAAAGCCGTAATATAACTGAATAATTTGTTGAAAAAGGCATTAAACACCAAACAATCAATCACAACCTTGAAAACATGTACTGGTAAGCAAAAGCATAAACAAGAGGATCATGATGGTCCTATATCACTCACCTGATTTAATAGAACTTCAATAGTTTCCAAGTTTGACTATATAAGTAAAACCCCTGGTGGCCATGTTTATCAACGATCAGAATAATTTGAAAAATGTTGTGCCAAATTGTTTTCAAAGCAGGCCTATGCTTTTGGTCAAGTAGATTTATAAGGTTATCACTACATATACCTATGGTGAAAACGAGCCCCCTGCACTTTGGCAGCCATGTTTCCATCCAAGGAACCTTCGTGCCAAATAATTTTCAAATTAAGCCAGTGCTTTTGCACAAAATGATTTTTAAAGTTTTCACTATACATTTGTACATGTACATATTTAAATATTTCATGAAATTGAAAAGTCCAAAACAAAATTCCATACCAAACTTGCGACTAATACAGCATCACTGTTATTTCTTTCTTCACTACTTCTACACAGCTGGACTAGACGTGGTATTCCTGAAATACATGGACATATGTGTTGATCATTGATGTAGTGCATCACATATCTCCTAGGTTTTTTACACCAGTACTCAACACAATAAAAAAGTATTTCCAAGCAACAGGCGGCTCTTCCACATAAGACATTTAGCCCATTTGTGGAAATCAAATGACACTTGTCGCATTGACTTCTTTCAAATGTAGGAAAGAATTTTGGCTGAGCTGGAGTTCAAACCCACAACCCCTGGATTGACAGCATGCGATGCTACCAGGGATCAGCATATGTCATAAACTTTCAATACACCTTCCAGTCAACAGAAATATTTCATTATGTCACCTATGGCAGCATATAGCTTGTGCATATGCGAATCCAGTCCATTAAAATTTCGTAACATCCCCTTGCTAAAGTGAAACTTTATTGAGAGCTTCAGTACAAAGAGAAACTCTATTCATCAATTTGTTCATATTCAACATTCTTTGTTTCAAATGTGATGCTCTGTTTCTGTCCCGAGTTTACATACACTGTTTGATTTCCCTTATTTAATTTAAGTAAGCAACACATAAGTCAATTTACGCACATTAGTAATGAATCCCACATATACATTATCTTAATCTAGCTGCTAAAATGGTAGATTTAATTTTCTTTCTCACGAAAATTCACATTAGTTTTAGTCACATGTTTAGAAGTAGTTTTATATTGGAGAATAAGACTTTGACCACCAGTGCCAAATAAACCCTGCAAATGTTAGCCTTTCCTATATGTAGACCCTTTCTGATGCCTTTGCAATAAATTACTTTTAAAAACATTTGGGCAAAAGGAGCAATTTCTCCTTTTGTAACAATATTTTCAACTTTATTCATAATTATTCTTTATCTATAAAGAGTTTTCAATTTTGATTTCAAAGTTATCTGCTGCAGAATTGAAGTACATGGTAAAGGGTTAACCTGCTATACAATAATATCCTCATAACACTATCTCCACATATAAAGTTACATAACCCTAGATCTTCTACCTTTGAAGCTCAGTAATTATGTTTGATTTATAAAGTTTCCTTACGTTTGACTTAATATGTGAAAAGTCATCTGTTGCAGATTTGTTGTATGTGAGAAAGGGTAAATATGGCCAGTATTTACCATTCTAACTTTATGAAGATAGCCAATTTAATTTTTTCAAATATACAGAAGGGAAAAACTTATGATTGGAAGAGCTGATCTTCATATCTTTTAATGAGGTGGTCTTGGTATCACATTTATGTGTCAATGGTCTGTGAGAATAAAAACAGAATTACCTCCCTGTTCTGCAATAACCTGTGCAGTATTCTTATCTTTACATATTCTCGTAAGCGCAATGGCTGCCTTCTGCTGCACCCTCTCACATGCAGAAACTTCTGCCTCAAATTTAAACTGTGAAGGTCGTTGCTGTAGGTGCTCAATCAGTAACGATATCCCACTGTAGCGCAAGATGTCTTGTCTCGAAGATTCTATAGTAGCCATGTTGGCCAATACTGTGGCGATCTGAAACCGATGTGGTGCATGTCAAAAATTATCCAAAGTGGTTGAAAAGAACACCAATTAACACTTTATCCTTTCCCATACACAACAAATCAGCAGCAGACGACTTTGAAACCATCTAGGATAAAATTATGGAAAATCTATAGAAGGGAAAATATTGAAAAGAGTTGAAAGAGCTGCAATTGATCATTATAATGAATTTAAAATTTTGTCATAATGTTTCCAAGTTTACTTAATAATTCTTCTTTAATTTTTTTTAAATCAACATTTAAATATTGCATATTTATAAACTCCAAATTAAATTGACTTTTGATTCTGCATAAAAAGGAGATTTCTATGTTCAACTGGGAAAAATGTATTCAAAACTGCTTTTGAATTCCAAATTATTCCAGGATAAACTAATCTTAACCCAAAGAAAAAAAGACAATGAACCCTTTTCCACATATAGACACTTTCTGACGTCTTTTAAAACCATACTGACAAAAGGAGAAACTGCTCAAAATGCGCAGTTTCTCCTTTTGCCACAATGTTTTCAACTTTTTTTATTAGTTTTATTTTCATTTACAGAAATTTTCTTTATTCTTGCTTAGATGTATTCAAAGTCGTCTGCTGCAGATTTGTTGTATGAGGGAAAGTGTTAAGCAGTAAGACAGTATAAGAATGCCCTTAGCTTCTCACTGGTATATAAATTTATGGTACAGAACAGGCCACTCTTCTACATTATCCTAATTCTTATTAAGATTCATTCTAAAATCCTTCAATTTACAAAAACTAATAATTCCACCTCTCTCATAAGACTGATGGTCATTTATGGTAATACACCAGAGCTCTAGATAAGACGAGAAGTTCACATCCCCAAATCCTTATTTGACCATCAAACCCTATGTTGTGTTTCAGTGAGACAATTCTTTTGAGCACCCATAACATAGGGTTTGGTTGAGTCATAAGATAGATATTGTTTGAAAAATACCAATTTACTCCTCCTTATCGAGTCCTCTGAAAACACCATTCTAATACCATTCACTATAAGCTCGGATTGAACTGGGAAACTCGCCTACTGGAGTGGAGCAGTATAATAAACATGATAGGACATACCTGGTCTTTGACAAAGAGGGAGTTTGATTTAGGCAGTTTCGAGGCTTGGATGAGAAGTCTGGGCGTATCAAATTGCTGCAAGATCTCACATGCATGGCTGTCCATAAACGTTATATTAGCAATGGCTGCCGCAGATAGTAGAAATGTCTCATGGGATTGAGTATGGTAAAACAGATCTGGAAAAAAATAGCACTGATTTGAAAACTTCCACCAGAGGTTTTGAATTTAAAGCATTCTTAGTTTAAACTTATTCTATTTTACATCAATTGCGAAACAAACTTATATCTTATATCAATCACTCTCAAAGTCCGGTTCCTGGTGACGTTACAAGTTCTCAGTACACCATTTGCATGGAAAAATACTAAATTCTTAATGAGTGAGTAATAGCGAAATAACTTGACACTAAACATTACTGATTAAATAATATCAACACTTTCCCACATACAGAAGCTTTCTGATGACTCTGCAGCAGACACATTTTTAAAACATTGTGAATTAAAGAGAAATTGCTCCAAATGTCTAAATCTTCAACTCTATTCTAAACTTTTACCTTTTATAAAAGGATAATTTCCACATTTTTCTCCATATGTTTTCAAAGTCATCTGCTGCAGACTTGTTGTAAGTGGGAAAGGGTTGATGATTTAAAATAACTATTTTTGATGTGATATTTCTAGAGTCATCAGCTATGAAAAGATCTGGGGAAATCTTGTAATGCATTTTTTATGGAGAATTGAAAGAGAAATTTGGCTACAGACTTTCAAACATTGTGAGAAAATGGAGGAACTGCTCATTTTCAGCCATTTCTACTTTGCTGCAAATATTTTCAATAAGTCTCTGCTACAGGAGTATCAAACAGTTTCTATATCAGGTAAAAAGACAAGCTTTGGACAGCTTTTGAAAACATTGTGACAAAAGAGAAATTGCTCATTATGAGCAATTTTCCCCCACAATATCTTCAAATCTATTCAATAAATTTACTTTCATTTACAGAGATATTCTGTAATATTGCATAGATGATTTCAAATCAAAGTCTTCTGCTGCAGATTTGCTGTATGTGCCAAAGTGCTAGAAAGATATCAACACTTACGTATGAGTGCTTGGAGAAGATCACTGGCATTGTCCAAAAACCCCGCTATATGGTGAAAGTTGTCAAGGCAAGGAGAGGTAATCTGAGCAATAACACCCGCTGCTTCCCCACGCACAGCTTCAGGCACATTTTTATCACAGAGAATTTCGGCAAGAATATCAACACCACCTTCTTTTTCAAGTTCAAGTATCGACTCAGCGACACAACATATGGTAGCCAAGGCTCGAAGGGACTGGATGTGGGCAAATGCCAGTGTGTCAGTCCTACAGATCTCAAACAGTGCACGGATACATCCTTCCTATGGAGAAACAAAACAGCCATGCAACATATAAGACGTTTTAGAACTTTGCAAACAGCAAAAATCCAAATAGTTTTGTGCTTTAAAACTTTTCCATTCTTAACCGTTTTCCACATACAACACATCTGCAGCAGACGGCTTTGGCATCAACTTGAAAAATCTTCATAAATGAGACATTAATTATCGAATAGAGTTGAAAACATTGTAGCAAAAAGCTAAAATTGCTCATTACGAGCAATTTCTCCCTTTGCCACAACATTTTTAAAAGTCGTCTGCTGCAGATGCATCAGAAAGCCTTTGTATGTGGTAAAGTTAATGTATGACTTGAAATTAATACAAGAGGGCCATATTGGCCCTATAACACTTATCTGAGTCCCATGTCTCTGTATGGGATTTTTCTTGTAAAGGGTCACTCAAGGAACATTTCTACCAAATTATTTTGAAATCGGTTAAGCAGATTCAGAGGAATTTTATCCCCATTCTAATGCTGCAGCAACCAAAGATCTACATATAATTCACATCTTTGAACACTTTGGAAAGTGGACCCAAAAAGAAATATTCCTGTGAAGTTGGTTGATATATGTTCAGTGGTCTAGGAGGAGAAGTCAATTGAAGCTACAAGTAAAATACAGACAGTGGTTGACGAACAGAGAGTGATCAGGATATATTACTTTGAGCGTTTTGCTCAGGTTATAAAATATTGAATAACAAAATGTGCATTACCCTTGACAATAGAAAACACATGTGTTCACCCTCTAGTCCCAAACTGATCACAGTACTAATACAACTAGTCAGAGTCATTGGAGTATGGGATTCATCGAGTATCTCCACCAGTTTCTGAAATATACAACACAACTTTTTATACATGAATAAAATTGTGTAAAAGGACACATATGGTGCATGCCAAAAACCAATTGTAATGGAAACACTGACATAAAGATAACAGAGGAGTGATCATGTGGGACAGGGAACACAAAAAGGAAGACATGTGACATGCTCGACAACAAGAGGGCCCTGGATCACTCACCTGAGTAATGCAATTTGATGTCATTCCAACAACAAAGAACATTTCAACAAAATTATTTGGAAATTTGTCCAATTATTTTGGAGAAGATGTTTTGTAAAGTTTTAACTATAGCCATCATATAAGGCAAAACATCCCCGACCCTGGTGACCACATTTGTTCAACCAATCAACATGGATTGAAGGAATCAGTAAGAATGTCACCCAAGAAACATTTCTACAAAATTATGTAGAAATCGGCCAGATACTTTTAGAGAAGAAGATTTTAAAAGCTTTCAATATATAGCCATATATATATATGATGATATAAAGCAAAACAGCAATGCTCCCCGCCCCCCCCCCCCCCCCCCCCCCCCCCCCCCCCCATATATATATATGATGATATAAAGCAAAACAGCAATGCCTCCTTTTAAGTTTTCCTTTCGGCTGCCATGGAAACCAGAATTGTAAATGGATCAACAAACTTTGAAGACTTATAGTGAGGACTTTCAGAGGATGCTTTCAGTGAAGTTTCATTCAATTGATTCACTGGTTACAGAGGAGAATATGTTGATGCAAGAACAAAGGGTGATCACAATAACTCACCTTGAGCACTTTGTGCTTAGGTAAGTTAAACATCAACCGTAGGACCTTATTTTGCAACCAGTGTAGTTCCTGATTGCCATATTCGTCAGTGAAGTTTCACTTGTGTGTCAATTACAAACAAGAGAACCATGATGGTTCAGTATTGATTCTTTTGTCATTTGGCCTGTGGTTTTCGAAGCGATGTCATTTGAAGATATTTCTATATTTAGATCTGAAGGCCATATTGTGCAGCTGAGCAGAACTATTTGTTAATTTATTTTGAAATTTGACAAGTGGTGTAGAAAGAGATGTATTTTTTATTGATGCTTTTGTTATTGGAACAGTTTGAACAATATTTATAGAGGGTAACATAAGGAACATTTTTTGTTATTTGAAACAAGGGCAGTGGTTTAGGAGGAGATGCGATTTAAAGGTTATACTATTTACAGCTCTGGCAGCCATTTCTGAAAACTTTTGGTACAGGGCCAACTAAGGTACTTCCCTATGACATTGGGAAAGTGGTTGAAGAAAAATGTGAATCGATGTACAGGTGACAATGGATTGTGAGTGAACACAATAACTCAACCTGCAGGCTCACTTTTTGCCAAAAATATGGAAAATTCTTACAAATAAAAGAATTATTATTATTAAACTAAAAATATCACTGAAGGTGATGAATACACCCAGCTGGTGCCTGACAATATACATATGTATGAGAAATTCAAGGGGCCATAACTCATTTAAAAATAATTCCAGTGCAACACACCGACAATATGCACAACTAGGCTTGGTATCAATCATTCTTGTGAAGTTATATTGAATTCTGACCAAGGGTTGCTGAGAAATAGTGTTCACAAGAAATGTCTACAGACCAACGGACCGACCGACCGACAAGCGTGACTCCTATATAGCCCCCATATACTATGTATCTGGGGGTATAATAAAGTAAAATAAGAGGGTCATGTAGGCCCTGTAAGGCTCATCTGAATACCATACCTCTATATAAGGTGTTCATAAGAAATACTTAAATTAGCAATTTGATAAACAAGGGAAAAAATCAATGCCATCACAGACTTACCTGTATGAGATATCCGAGTGCCATGTCAACTAATCTACTAAAGGACTGCCCCAGAAACGTCATCTGATTGACCAACTGTACCTTCTGCTGGGATTTCTCACTAACATGGCTGGTCAGAGAGACAAATTATTAAAAGTATAACTTACGGGTTTTAATGTATTTTTAGTTGAAGTTATAAAAGTTGCAGCTGCCCTAGTACTTAGCAAATATGGCCCTGGCATTATGCCAGCTGTGTACGAAGGCAATTGTGTGTTACACATTTATAACTGCACCATAAATGTCATTATGTGTATTTTTCATATAACCCTTTTCCACATACAGCAAATTTGCAGCAGACGACTTTGAAAATGTCTACTCAAAAATATGGAAAATCTCTATAATTGTAGGTATAATCACTGAAAAAAGTTGAAAACATGGTGACAAAAGGAGAAATTGCTTGTTTAGAGCAATTTCTCCTTTTGTCATGATGTTTTCAAGAGACATCTGCTGCAGATGCGTCAAAATGGGTCTGTATATGCAAAAGGGTTGATGGCATGTAACATTACCCATATAGAATGTATTCTAATTATTTACTTGTTTCTTTGTATGGTGTTTTATGCCAATTTCACCAATCACAGGATTTCCTGGGTAAATTGCCAGTACTACTGGTCCATTTATCCTGCCATTAGCCAGTCAGTCGTTATGCTCCTGAGCTCCAATGCATAACTATAAGTCTTAAAGTCTTTGGTAAAGTCCTGGTCGGGGATTGAACCCTGACCTCATGTACCGAGACACTCAACAACTACACCATCGAGGCCCCTACCAATTTATAAAAGTGATACTCAGTGATGCACAGTGAAAAAGGGGAACTCTAGTTTTTATACGTAAGCGAGTTTGAAATATTCAAATTCAATGAAAATTGTTACATGTTTTCTATTTGTTTTACATTTTTAACCTTCAAATTTTCCAAAATATTAATAAAATAATCTACAAATAGAGAAAGGGATATAGAATATCAAATAAAAGAAATTATTATATAACCTATAAATAGACGCTATTTCATTGGCTAAAAAGTAACTTTTTAGAAAAAATATCTTGCGATATGCACCGTTTTTTTCTGATATGCACCAGTTTTATAAATAGTAACAGGGGAAGACCGGGGAATCCCATTAGCCGCCTTTATCTGTATGCTACGGAATTTTCCGAGACGCGTTCCGCATTACCACAGAAACTTTCAAAGCTCGTTCGGATGATCATGATTAAATGCAATCAAGCATTTGACTTCCATTGATCATTTCCTGTGTTTCCAAACGAATTGGTCAATATAACTCAAACTGTACAGAAATGTTCCTTGAGTGGTCCTCTGTTTTCTTTTAAGTTGATCAATATCAAAACAATATTATAAATTGAGGGTTATATAATAAAACAGTTATGGGCTTTTCAGCTGTTATACATGATGTTGATATGTACCAAAAAAATCATTATTGACCTCGGCTATCACCTCAGTCAATAATGATTTTTTTGGTGCATATCACATCATGTGTAACAGATGAAAAGTCCATAATTGTATAATATTACCTTTCTACAAGTTGAGCTAATTTGGCACATTCTCCCATCACAACTTCTTGTTGCTGAAATAGATAAAAGACAAATGTATTACGATGCAGATATTAGTCAGCATTATTACATACCTGCCTTTTATGTGTCACAACACTTTGCCCATTGTCGGACACCAACGGTTGTTGACTACGCTATGCTCCAACATTACCCGTGGGATTTTTCACTGTCGTTTCGCATTTTTGACAGAACAGAAAAGAAAATACTTACCGGTAAACCAATCAAATGGAAGCTTACATTTCCTTCAACCCTTTCCCTCATACAATAATTTTGCAGCAGACGACTTTGAACATATTTTGTCAAAAAATAGAAAATCTCTTTAATTAAATGGATAAAATATGACTAAAAGTGGAAAACATTGTGACAAAAGGAGAAATTGCTCATTTTGAGCAATTGCTTCTTTTGTCACTATGTTTTCAAAAAGCCATCTTCGGCAAAGGCATCAAAAAACGTCTATACGAGGGAAAGGGTTAATGAATTTATTACAAGGGATCTGATTGGCTGTTAGGTGCAGTACAACATTGTTCTATATCCAATAAGAAACAATATTTGCTATCTGTCAAAACGGTGAATCGGCAGTGAAAAATCCCATGGTAGATGTTTGAGCATAGAGAAGTCAACAATCATTGGCATCCGACTATGCGCTTTGCCTAAAACATTTACTGTAAGATTATAAAAATATATAGAGTTTATTTACAATTGAACATTTGATAAGGAAATTCTATATTGTGTGTGATATTTGCAGGCGTTAATAAATGTGTGCTTCTTCAGAGGTTTGTTAATAGCAGGTAAAATCACAAGGGATGATATTTCTCATATTAAATGTTCGATTATATAAATGATATATACTAGCGGAAAAAAGAAACTGTGCATGCCTTTAATTTGTATATTTTTTAAAATACCATTTTGATTATCATAAAATTTAGTACATGTTATCAATATGCTATGCGAAACCTGTGTACAACTTTTCGCTCGAATCGCACATGCAGTTTGTGCTGTAGCCGATGACGTCGGTTTACATGTTTATTGGGTCTCGCACTTTACACAGTCGAAAGTTTACACGTTTAAAAGCATTAAACATTTGTTAAAGATTCATTCAATCGGAAAAACATCGAAAGTTTGTGTTGTGTTGGATTGTTACGATGCCACGGCTTACCGAAAATCAGTGTTTGCGTGCCATCGGGATGCTGCAAGCTGGAAGGCAGCAAAACGAGGTCGCTCAACAATTTGGTGTGCATACGAACACTATAAGTTCACTGTATAGATGTCACCAGCACACTAGCAATACTCTGGACTACCCTCAACCTGGGCACCGCGTGTGACGTCACGTCTACAAGACAACCATATTCGGCTCACTCATCTTCGTAACCGTTTCCAATCTGCAAGTTTGACAGCTAGAACTATTCCTGGACACCAAATAATTAATCCGAGAACTGTTCGGAACAGTTTGCGTGCCGTTAACATACGCCCGTGACGTCCTGCAATACCTCCAGTTTTGACAAGACGTGTTGCACGCCTAGGATGGTGTCGAATTCGCCTTAGGTTTACCCGTAGACTATGGGGGGAAATAGTTTTCACGGACGAGGCAAGATTTAGCCTTGACTTTCATGGCCTTCTGTTTCGCCCGATTTATCGCCGATCGAACATGTTTGGGACGAAATGGAACGTCGTTTACGTCAACTACCCAATCAGCCAGTTACGTTGGTGGAGTTGGGAAATGCCTTGGTTCAAATATGAAAAACCTTCCACAACCAATATTTGCAACATTACGGTAGTTGGGTCTATGAGACGACGGTTACGTGCAGTCATCAATGCATTAGGCGGACATACCAAATATTGAGTTTGTGACTTTGGATTTCACTCCACCAGTCTTTGACGCGATGCCAAGATTAAATGAGTAATATTTTTGGTGATTTCTTTTTGTGATTATGTAAAGGATAGATTGATAAACTATTATGTTGTTTAAAATATGTACCATGTTATGAAATAAAAAAAATACAAACATTTTCCCGATGCACAGTTTCTTTTTTCCGCTAGTATATATAACAAATACAATCAATGAAAACTCATGTCATTTCTCTCGTAGCTGACATTGCATTTTGATAAAAGTAGCTCCGCTGATGGCACTTTTTTTCACGCAAAAGTGTATTGTGACATAGATAGAAACATGATATATAATGTGACGTCACTTTATATCATTCAGGCTTATGATAACATCCCATGGGAATTATTTTTCAATAGGAAATTATGGTTTTACTCGTCCTTGGATATTTCTATAAATCTTTGCTGTATATGTCATATATTGGGTATCCAACCATGAAACTTACTGTACGAATCGGATATTTAGTATGTTCAAAAAGAATGTTTATTCTTTCAATGATACAAAAAACTTGCTGTGCCTCTGCATAAGACAGCATTTCAAAGATATTCTGAGTGAAAGGTAAAAGTTTGCTCACAAAGAGTCTAAATTAACTCAGTCTGGCAATAGCTTATGTGTCTGTAATAGAAGTACTCTTCTAGGCCAAATTAGAAGCTAAATGGTAGAACTTTTACAGGACAAATTATAATCTAGATGGCACAACTTTTCTAGGACAAATGAGAAGCTAGATGGTAGAACTTTTCTAGGACAAAATGAGAAGCTAGATGGTAGAACTTTTCTAGGACAAAATTAGAAGCTAGATGGTATAACTTTTCTAGGCCAACAAGAAGCTAGATGGCACAAATGAGAAGCTAGATGGTAGAACTGTTCTATGACAAAAAAGAAGCTAGATGGTAGAAGTTTTCTATGACAAATGAGAAGCTAAAAGATAGATAGTAGAACTGCTCTAGAACAAATGAGAAGCTAAATGGTAGAATTTTTCTATGACAAATAAGAAGCTAGATGATAAAACTTTTCTTAACTAGAAACTAGATGGTAGAATTTTTCTAGTACAAATGAGAAGCCAGGTTGCAGAACTGTTCTAGGAGAAATACAAGAAGCTAGATTGTAGAACTGTTCTAGGACATATGAAAAGCTAGATGGTAGAACTTTTCTAGGACAAATAGAAGCTAGATTGTAGTCTAAGGGGCTATTTATCATTTCCCCACATACAACAAATCTGCAGCAGACGACTTTGAAAACATCCAGACAAATATATAGAAAATCTCTGTCAGGGATTTCAATTATTTCAAAGAGTTGGTAAAATTGTGGCAATATCATCCACTGCAAAGAAGTTAGAAATCATCTGTATGTGGGAAAGGGTTAAACTGCATTCATACTGACGGAGCTAGCCTTGTAGCAACTTGAAAGCAAGTTCTCCTACAGGACAAGAGGTCCTAATTCCAGCTTTTTTAAAGAGCAGGGTCAAATGACACTAATCTTACCTCCATGAGATAAACAGGTGTTTGATGTATACATCGATTACATTCTTGTATCAGAGCTCGAATATGGCAAGTTAATTGGACAGTCAGGGATTGCACATGCTTCCATTTCTCATTCTCGACACACCTAGGAAAAAAAATTCAACAATTTAACAGGCATTAATCATGTTTCCCACATACTACAAATTTTCAAAATGAGTATAATTCAATTAACCCTTCCCTCATATAGACACTTTCTGACGCCTCTGCTGCAGACAGCTTTTTGAAAACATAGTGACAAGGGAAGAAATTGCACAAAATGTGCCATTTATCCTTTTGACACAATGTTTTTTACTTTTTGTCATAGGTTATCCATTCAATTAAAGAGATTTTCTAATTTTTGACAAAATATGTTCAAAGTCGTCTGCTGCAGAATTGTCGTATGAGGGAAAGGGTTAAACCCAATGACAACAACAGCAGCAGAAGTTCTGTTTTTCTATCAATAAACATTGCTTGGTGGCAACTGGTAGAAGGTCAACCTAGGAACATTTCTATACAATACATGTGTCATTTGAAAAATCGAGCTATTACATTCCAAGAAGAAGATTTTAAAGATTTCACTTAAGGTATAAAGGGTAAAAAACCCGACTAGTAGACATGTTTTTCGACAAAGACTTTATTTTATGAGGCTACACATTTGGGTTGTCCCAATCTTCCATGTGGGCCTCAGAGCTAGCAATACATTATTTACACAATGTAATATATATATAAACAATTCCAAATAAAAGCAAAATTATTACAAAATAAAAGATTATTCAGAAAATTACTTAATTTCAAGAATTAACAAAAATGTCCATGCTTAATATAATTTCTTAAAAGAATTTATGGATTTGCAGTTCTAATTTGAAAGGGAATATCATTAGAGGCCATGTTTTTCTTTACAAAACAACATATCTTGAAGGAATCAGGTAGAGGGTCACCCAAGGAACAATTGTACTAAAAAATCGACCCAAAATATTTTGAGGATAATTTTGTTATAATTTTCCATTTAAGCAATATAAGACAAAACAGCCCCATTCCGTGTCGGAAATATCTGATTAACACGTTAATTTTTATGTTAACAGATATTTATGCAAACACAAAAAAGTATATGTTACTTCCCACTGCTGCCAACAGATACCCACATAATGCCATTTAAGATATATATTATGTGGTTAACGTGTTATGTAACTAGTTTGTCAGATAAGTATCATGATATTTATGTGGTTAACTAGTTAGTCAGATAAGTATCGTGATAATTATGTGGTTAACTAGTTAATCAGATAATTATCGCATTTATCAAATAAAAAGTTTATGAACATATTGTTACTCACCTAAATAATTTAGAGAATTCTTCACTAATGCTATGAGAGGTATTTCTGACTGTGTCTATACCACCTGAAAGTGTATAATATCATAGGTTAGTGATGGTGATTCTGTCATATATTTGCCAAGTTATTTTTAAATTAAAATGCTGCAGATTCATTGTATGTGAAAATGGGTTAAACACTAGGGATGGGAACGAGTATTGATAATATTATTACTTGGGTACTCATATACTCTTCCGATGGAGTATTCGGGTACTCGCAAGAAATCAAAATGTGTTCACTTATTCATCAAAAGGTCTTGTCTGTCGTAATATTCTGGCCATAGTTCACTTACTTTTAATTGTCTTTATAAGTACCAAGTGCGCTTGTGTTGGCCTCTTTATTTGACATTTGATATTTGAGGGAAACAAGTTGTTTTACTTTTAATAAAAGAAAACACCAAATAATTCAACAACAACACCCAGAAATTGTATTGGCGTATTCGCGTAAACATCCAAACGTTTGGTGCAGACTTTCATACGCTTTTAAAGGCGCAAAAAGAAAGCAATAACCAACAGCTAGTTGAAAACGAATAGCTATGATAAACAAACAAATTTAATAAGTGAATATTAATATCACCTATGAAAATGAGAAATATAGATAAACAATTAGAAGTGGTTTGTACTTTCGGTTTATAAATTAACCTGTGTCCATAATATTTACATGACTAAAAATATACAAGAAATATGCTGCGTTCGTATAAAAGGAAACCTAGATCTCACAATTGTTTATAATATTAATATGTTCCCATTTCATTTGAATAAATAAGAATGATAGAAGATAAGTCTAATGCTTTAACGAACAAGTTCTTATTCAATAATTGTGACGTGTATTTCTTACAACTATCCAATTAAAACCCGATGACAATTGAGAACACAATTTTACAACAAAGGTGTGAAGTTTTGACATATTGTTTCAAATTGACTTGAGATAACATTCAAATCGCTACTTGTTTGTCACGGTGATTTTCATTGACTCGTGATTGCAATCAAGTCGCCATTTAAAACAGATTACAATGGATCAGAGAGAGAACAACCAATGCATTAATTTTTAAGTTTTTTAAAATTAATTTACTTTTATCGGATGAAAAACAGAAAAATGGCGAAATTATAATCGAGTACTTGAGTACCTATCTTAATAACCGGTACTCAAAAGTCCAATCGAATACTTGGGTACTCGGGTACATGGTCTATCCCTAGTTAACACTTACCCCTTGCAGACGCATTCCGACGCATTTGCAGCATGATGAGCAATTTCCCCTTTTGCAACAATGTTTTTAACTCTATTCAATGATTAAACTCTCATTTATGGAGTTATTTCACATTTTTGCCAATACGTTACATGTAAATGTTGTAATGATAAGAATAATATTTCAAAACAGTACTTTTACATGATCCTAAGATGCTTATAAGACAAGATTGATGACAAACCACGAAGATCCTCGACAGAATGTGCAATAGCCTGATCTAGATCTTCACTGGGGTGACCTGGCCCTAAAAATAATATCTCTGGTAACCTTACAGGCGACACAACACTTAAATATAGGTGGCTTATGTTATCCAACTTATGGTACAGTAATTCATTAGTATTAATTAATATTAAACTATTGGCCTAGGCAAGTATTGCAAAAATGTCACCTGATTCAGATTTGTTATATGTTAAAAGGTAGATTAAACACCATGAACTTACTTTTAATCAGAGTTGTTGAACATTGCTGCAGATCTTGACTGAGTGATTTCCCCTGTAGTACTGACATACATTCTGGCTCTGTGATGAGACGAATCTCTGACAACCATCCTTGTACTGAGTCAAAGCTGGCCATCTCTGTGTTGTTTTTATCACATTTCTGGAAAGTATTGTATTAATACAGCGTTGGAAAATGTTTCCATGACATACACTTCCTGCAAGATGAGTCAAGGTTATTCAAGTTAAATAAAACTATAACTAAACGAAAATAAATACAAGTTATTCCTACGAAATTTAAGTCCGGAATCACCAAAATAAATTAGTTACATGAATTACACATCATCTAGCTATACCAATTATATTTTAGCGACATTTGTTCTTTGAGTAATCTGAGTTGCGCATCTTTTATGTATTTAATATATGTTTGTTGAAAAGAGTTGAAAAACATTTTGGCATACAAGGAATTTGCTCGTTCTGAGGCACTTTATGGTGTTTTTGTAAATATGCTGGCAGGGTTTAGCAATTTCTCCTTTTGCCACAATGGTTTCGAAAGCATTTAGCTGCATAAGCGTCGGAATGTGGGAAATGGTTAACCGTTAAATCTGTCTAGCCTAGCTGCCTAACTCAATAAATCAAAGTCCACATTTTAACCTTCAATTGTTAATGTGATCTGTGCACAGACGTTCACCCCACTACAAACAGTGTCATACATGCACATACACAAAAGTGCAAACATAACTAAATAGTGTTGCACTCATTGGTAAAAGTATACCATGTTGTGAAGGGTAAGACCAACCTCACTTTTTGTGTCATGGTTTCAGAATTACCAACACAGATAACATGTTTTCATTGTTTAATGGTCTGATTAGGTTTGTCACCATTATATTGAAGCTTTACTCCGATAAAGTAATCGTTTATAACATCAAAACTAATCACGAAAATTCTTACCTTCAAGTTTTGTCAACAAGTTTAGAAATGGCGACTATTTTTGATAAGGGAAGGAACTCTTTTTCCAACTGTACAGTCGAACGTTGTTTCGTCCAAGGTATTTTCGCACTAAATAAAATGAATTTAATTTAGTTGTTTGTGGCACTGTGTCTGTCTTAGATAAGTCTTTAAATTAATTAAAGTTTATTTATTGAATAGATTATAAAACATTGTAGCAATTCCTCCATCTAATTAATGAAAGTATATTTATTGAATAAATTAAAAAAACATTGTAGCAATTTCTCAATCTGCCACAATGTTTTTAAAAGTTGTGTGCTGCTGATATGTCCGCATGTGGAGAAGGGTTAAAGGTGCATTGCTAAGATTAATTTAAAGATACTAGTATGACAAGTATACATATGTATTACTGTTACTGGTATATTCCTCCTTTCTAAGGAGCACTCCCTAGGGATTATTAAATTAGATTATTTCTATGTCCCTATAATTTGGTAGCTTCAGTTAAAATAGATCGTTAAGTTTGGTAGCAGAGTAATCCAGAATGAAATGAATTAGTAATCCTTGTTTTCTGAAATGTATCTGGAGGTGTGATGTTACTCAAATAAGATTTGAGAACAGTTACATGTCTATCTTGCTCTGTACTAAGGACGGGGTACTGTAAAAGGAAGTGATTTGTATCCTCTCTGTTTGTTTACACATAGCAGACAAGTATCTCCTTCTCGACCTCTTGTAAATTGTGTAAATTTTGCTCTGTCCGATTGCAGGGTATAGGTTCTTGTAACGAGTCTGGTTTTGATTTCCGCCGTTTTCACTTCAATCGTTGTACTTGGTACTAATTGCCATATGTGGTGAGGCTTTCATGCAGAAATAGGTTTAATGTCGAGGTAAAGCATAGTAGATTTAGTTTCTTTCTCTGCTGTCCACTGTTTTTCCCAATACATGTTTATTGCCTGTATTATAGGTTTTTTTTCCAGATCGCTTTCGTTGGTTTTCTGTCTAGTATTTCATTCATATTTTGATAATATTGATTTCAACCTGTTTATAAAATTGTTGTTGTTTTGTGGTGACATGCACAGTTGTCTGTGTAGGATTTTTTAATGGTGGTATGATCTTGTATACATAATTCCACCGAAAGATGTCAGTATAAGTCGATCAACAACTGCCTGCATCGGCTCCACTCCGAGCATGACGTAGGTAGCAGCGTTGGCTGTACGGTTTGGCAGTCCGTGTATCTGTCGGCAGACCTGTAGTTGTAAAACGTTCTAATTTTTGGATGTCGGTTGTTGTATAATTCAGTATCTCTATACCATATATAGGCTCCTCGGTATTGCATATGTTTGCCATGTTTTCAGGGAAACAACTGGTGACATTCCCGTACGTGCATGTAATCATGGTCCTAACATTGCATTGACAGTATTCCTTGCTGTTTTTAGTCTATCTTCTATATATTGGTTCGATTCATAAAGTCTCTATTTAGGCCTAAATGTTTTGTTTCAAGTTTTTGTTCTATTTCAGCACTTCCTAATTGAACTGAAAATTTCTCACATTTGTTTTGTAAGAGGTACTAGATTTATTTGAGTTTATTGTTTCTAGGTCTTTCTGTGTATAGTCGTATATTATATCTAGCAATGATTGTACTTCATGCTTTTTGCTGGCAAGCAAGGCTATGTCGTCTGCGCAGGTTGGTGCCACTACATTAATGTTGCCTATTGTTGCTCCAATATCTGCTCGTTCCAGGGCCTCTAGAATATTGTTGTTTTATCTTTTGTAGCACATTTGATAGTTTCACACATTGTCCCTGAATAATCATCTGATAATGTAGTATTCCATTTCACTTTTACTGTTGCGTTTTTGTACATGATATAATTTGTTAAAGAGTATTTCGTGGTTAAGTTGTCAAATGCTTTTATCTAATGTCAAAAGAACTAGCTGTGTACGTGTTTCCTTGTAGTAGTCAGCAGTTTGTGTAAACGCAACGTTCAGTGAAGATGATTTTTCTGTAAAACCCCGTTGGAGTTTACTTTGTTGTTGTAGTAATTTGGGTTCTATTCTGTCTTTCAGTATGCTCTCTATTAAGGTGGAGAAACAGTTTGTTACGGTTATGCCCCTGTAGTTTTCCGGGTATGTCTTGTAACGTGCCGGGCTAAAGACGCAGAAGATCCCTTCAGCGAAAAGTATACTCAACCCTGAAGGGGTCCACTTGTCTTATATATGTAACCCTAAACCCCATCACCCCGAAACGGTGATGTAAATTTGCATATCAAATGCAACGTATACCGAACGTTTTCGTTACAGTCTTATCTTTCCCGCTTTTCAGGACAGGTGTGATTACTCCTTCTTTCATTATCGGAGGGACATCCTTCTCGGTAAAGACGAGGTGTATGATGTTAATAATATATTGTAGTAGTTCTGTTGGCATGTGTTTGTAGCGCTAAAACTGAGATTCCATCAGCTCCTGGGCTTTTTCTGGATTTGAGTTTCTGTATAGACATTTTAACTTCCTCTTTAGTTGTCTGATTTATTTCCTCATTTCTGTTGGTTTCTAATTGTTCAATTATTTCATTCTGTATTGTGGCAAGGATTAGTCTCTCGGTATTGTGGTGGTAGAAAGTATTTTTATTTGGAAATTTTCTACTAGATGTAGTTGGTTTTCGTCCTTGAATTTCTTAAAGTTGGAGTCTCTCAGTCTGTTATCTCTTGTAAGTGAAGCGTTCATATCTCCACATAGCATATAATATCATATCCTTTCTGGTATTTATCTATTATTTCTTCTAGCTGAGACAGGTTATCTTTATATAGCTCATCGCTGTTTTTATTATCTGAGGGGCATATATAGGTGTTGATAATACACAATGGACGCGCTTTGATGTTAAGAGTTAAAACTGTAATTCTCTCATTTCCGTCTGGCATAAATTTGATAGCATGGTCTAAATTAGTTCCCCAGAAGACAGCTACTGCTCCGTAGCTCCTATTTTTTGATGAAAATGTCTGTGTCTGTTCTATCGTCTACAGACTTAGCTTCAACATTATGAGTAGAAGAGATGTCATGCAATTTATTCTTTTCAAAGGAATAAGGCCAGTGTTATTGTATACATAGAATGTCACATTTTGTCAGCACTTGCTTCAGATATAACTGATTAGAGTTTGCGTTCTGCTTATTTAAAGTTTCTATATTGATTTACTTTTCATTCCTTTGTTCGTCGAGCCTAGACCATGCCCTAAAAAATTGTCTCTGGTTGTTTGACTATTTTCTGGAATTGGTTTGTTATTATCTTGGGCATTCATGCGGTCTGAGTAATTATTGTCAGATATTGCAGGTTCATCTATTTCGGTAGGTATGGGCTGAGTGATTTCGTTGCTAGCTGCTGGGTTATTACGTATTGCCTTGGTATATTTTGAGCTGTGCTCTTTGTTGGTTGGTTGGACAATCTGGTATCAACTTGGTTATAGGAGTTCGTCCTCTGCCCGATATCTAGCTGGTTGTTTGTATGCATTTGCCTCTGTTGATATATATGTCCATTTAGGTTCCATGCTTGCAGTGGAGGATTATTTGATTGTTGGCTTGTATAATGAAAGTAAGGCTGGTTCAGGCGTTTGCCACTGTATTTGACAGTTTGTATTTTGCTGGGGTATTACTGGTGTTACGTACCGGTACTGTCTGGTGTCTTATCACTGGTGCTCTTGGTCTTACAAAACATGGTTGCATATATGTGTGGGGTGTCTTGGGTTTTACGTTGGTGTTAGACTTTGAGGTAGGATGTTTGTCGTATTGTGATAATATCCTTGTGCGTTATGCATGGTAGGTTGTACATATAGGTTGGTATTTGCTTGGCTGTAGGATATTGACTTGGTATTTCTGTCTTTTGTCCATGTCCTTGTGATAGGGTGTTAATGTTTGATTTCAGCTCGTGAACTTCTAGTTGATGCTTCATGATGAGTTCATGTATGCTAAGCTTGTGCTGCATCTCTATATTCATAATGTTCAGTTTATCCGACACTTCGCCTTCAAGTGTTTGCCTTCTATGATGCAGACTATGTATTTGTCCTTCATTATCAGGGTGTAATAAATTCATATTTTCATCTCCGTTTGGTACACTTCATTTCCTATTAGTGTTATTGTGTTTGCAAAGTCTTTGTTATCTCAAGCTTTGTTTCAAAGGCAGACAGTGAGGCTCCGTTAAGTCTGTGTGTTAAAATCAAGACCCCCTCCTTATTGCCACATGCCGCTTATATGTAAAATTTAATACATGTAATACATCTAGTTACCAAGAGTGCCAGACACTCAGGACAACTTGGACAGGCTAGCCTACTGGGAAAAGACATGGAAGATGGCCTTTCATCCCGAAAATGTAACGTCCTGTCCATAACCAGGAAGAAAAGGCCCATCAACCATGACTGTGTTAAAGCATGTACCTTCTCCTTAGTACGCTTGATGCTACAGTAAAATAGTTTTGGGAGAGCACATACGAAACATTGCCAGCGCAGCCAATCACACACTTGCTTTCGTCAGAAAGAACATTAACTTTGGTTCTACCCAAGTGAAGAAGAAAGCATACAAGTCCCTAGTTAGGCCCACACTGGAATACACAAGCAATGTATGGGACCCTTAAGACAAAAACGACATCAACTGGTTAGACATAGTACAAAGACGGGCTGCTCTCTTTGTGACAAACCGCTTCAGTGATGGAGAACCTTGGTTGGAGGACCGAAGGAGGGACACCAGACTTGAGATGTTGTACATGATTGCGGTGACCTGGTAGCGAATGACAAGCACAAACGGCTGGTCCCCCTACATAGACTCTCAAGATCTTTTGAGATACTGTCGTCTTGCTCCGATTACCGCAAATATTCCTTCTTTCCCAAACCATTCATGATTGGAACAACCTGTCACCAGATATTGTGTAAGCTGGGTCCCTTGAGTTATTTAAGACACAGGTGATCAAACACTTTATCTAAGTCTTGTTTTTAAACTACCACTGTACAAACTTCCACATTTTAATTCAATTGTCTCCTTATTCTCAATGTATCTTGCACACCTCCAGTGGCAGTTACTTCAAATTGTTGAAGATGGCCAGAACATTGGAAAAAGAAGAAGAGATATGGCCCAGAGTTGATCAAGATGACTGTTCTGATGAACTCTCATGAACATTGGAGGCAAAATATGGCATATAAAGTTTTCACAAAGTAGTTGTGATGAAAGCCCATGATATACAGTAAATATACAATATAATTTCAAAGGGACATAGCTTTGTTCTTACAGAGGCAATCGTAGTGAAACTTGGTGTGTCGTATTATCCTATTGTGTTTAACATTTCCAT
The DNA here is from genome assembly GCA_031761405.1 of Serripes groenlandicus. Classification (NCBI taxonomy): domain Eukaryota; kingdom Metazoa; phylum Mollusca; class Bivalvia; order Cardiida; family Cardiidae; genus Serripes; species Serripes groenlandicus. The sequence goes on along the minus strand of JASEVX010000005.1, from coordinate 12,774,150 downwards.
AACATTTAGAAAAAATCCTATGCATTGATATGGTTACAGATCAAAGGACAATTTACCTTCCTTTTTTTGGTTGGGGGTGCAGGGATAAAAATCGGCATTATTTGGCTAATCTACAAACCATTGGTTGACGTTATACTTATGTAAAGATTCAATCTATTGTCTTGACTGATTATATGACTACAGAGACTATGGGGTTGTACATCTTTAACCTGATATTTTAATTAAGAACTAGAGGGGCTATAAGGCCCTTGATCGCTCACCTGAGAATGTGCTTGTTAAGACAAGGACACAATTATGTATTGTTCATCTTTAACCCTTTCCCATGTACAAAATATCTGTAGCAGACGATTTTGAAAACATCTAGGCTAACACACTGAAAATCTCTATAAATGAGGGTTAAATTATTGAAAAAGTTGAAAACATTGTTGCAAATGGAGAAATTTCTCACTTTGAGCAATTTCGTTTTTTGTCAAAAGGTTTTCAAAAGTCGTCTGCTGCAGAGCAGTCAGAAAGTGTCTCTATGTGGTAAAGGATTAACTTGATATTTTGAGGTGAAAACAAAAACAGTTTAGAAAACACTTTTTATAGGGCCTCTCTCCTTTATAGGAACATGTCTGCACAAACAATTATGAAATAAGACAAATACTTTAAAAGCATCGTAAGTTTACTTCTTTTCTGAGGCTGCCACTGTTATTTTTTTCAACAAATACAAATGGCTTGAATGATTTATATAAAGAGTCTTCTGAGGAATATTTCTGTTGACTTATGTTCAAATCAGACCAACAGTTTCAGAGGATAAGAATGTAATTTTATTGTCATCCCCTCTCACCTTTTCTGATGAAGCCACAAACACAATTATGAATTTAATTTAATTCTATGAAGATTCTTGTGAAGTGTGGCTACTATGGACCCAATGATTGAACTCTTTCCCTCATATAGACGCTTTCTTACGCCTCTGCAGCAGACAGCTTTTTGAAAACATAGTGACATAACAAGAAATTGCTCAGACCAATTTCTCCTTTTGACTCAATGTTTCCCACTTTTAGTAATAGGTTATCCATTCAATTATAGAGATTTTCTACTTTTTGACAAAATATGTTCAAAGTCGTCTGCTGCAGAATTGTCGTATGGGGGAAAGGGTTAAGAAAAGTTGCTTAAAGAAATCGTTGACGACAACACACAACGAAGGGTGCAGGACACAAGGTATATGAATAAAGAGACAATTATTAAAATATAATGGTTTTATGATTATAATATAGCATTATATAAGCAAACAATTTGTTAACATTACAATACTTGCATTTCATTAATAACTTCGTTTTATCACATAAATTGTATAACTGATATGTTACTTTTAGAGTTGTCTGGTTTGAAAATATTTGAGATATACTATGCAATGTAATTGTATACTGGAGGCATAATTTTAATACAGAATTGAAAACATCATCATAGGAAAAGGAGAGATTGCTAAATTTTCCATAAATATTTTCAAAGACACATTCTGTTGAGATGTCAAGAGTTATCTGGGTAATAGTTTTCTGCAATATGTAGCAGGCAGTCCCAGGTTATCTCCCTCTTTGGATATGGGGAAGTCTCCAATTGTTTACATATATCTTACTTTTAAACCCATTCCCACATACAACACATCAGCGGATGAACTTGAAAATGTTAAGACAAAAATATGGTAAATTTTTACAAAAGAGCCATGTTTATCAAATGGAGTTAATAAGCATTGTGGCGAAGGGAGAACTCATTCATTATGAGCAAGCAATTTGGCAATTTGACACAACGTTTTCAAAAAATGTCTGCTGCAGATGCATCAAAACTCATTTGGAATTGGAAAAGGTTAATAAATGTCACAGACAGATCCACCTGGATAATAGGGGTCTACCATTTTTTACATTAAACCCTTTTACAAAAACTCTGCAGCAGACAATGAAAACATCTAGCTAAAAATATGCAAAAGCCTGTATCAAATGAACATATAATTATCCCTTTCCCACTTGCAGATGCATTCCGACGCATTTGCAGCAGACAACTTTTGAAAACATTGTGGCAAAAGGAGAAATTGCTCATGATGAGCAATTTCCTCTTGTGCCACAATGTTTTCAACTTTATTTAATGATTAAACTCTCATTTGTGGAGATATTTCAAATATTTGACACTATGTCAATTTAAGGTTTGCTGCAGAATTGTCGTATGTGGGAAAGGGTAATTGAATAGAGATGAGAAAAATGCTGTAAATGAAGATATCCCTCATATTTCTTCTTTTGCCAATATGCTTTTAAGATTTTTCTGCAGTAAAGGCATCTGTATACATGTGTTTTTCAAGAATTGTTCTTTCATTAAAAATGAGTTTACATAGTTTTGTCAAGTTGTTTTCAAAGGTGCCTACTGAAGTTTTGTTGTATGTTGGAAAATCTTTTACTCTTGATACAAACAACTTTAGAGTTAACCCCATCCCACATACACCAGATCTGCAGCAGAAGTCTTTATGTATTCCAAAAGTCCTTGAAGGTCCTGATCAGACTGCAAAGAGCCACTATCTGATCTGAATCTTTGGATCATTCAAAGTTTTTGTCACAGTGAGATGTGGCCCATTTACAAATAGTAATAGTATCACATTTCTATAATGTAGATTTTTAAATGTTCTCATATACATGTATATATCAGTAGATTTTTGATATCAGATAAACTTTTAGCACGCCTTTCAAATAAACAACACATCTGCAGCAGACAACTTTGAAAACATCTGTTTTAAAATCTCTATAACGGTAATTACATCTATTGAACAGTTAAAAACATTGTAGCAAAAGCAGAAATTGCACTTTTAGCCACAATGTTTTCGAAAATCATCTGCTGCAAAAGGAATTTGCATGTTGGAAAAGGCCAAAAAAAAAAGTTTTTACCACTTATCTGAGCTGAAACTTTTCAAGTTATCTATTTTGAAAATTTCTGAAAATTTCTGTTAAATTTGAACATTAATGTTAGTATACGGTTGAAAATGTATTGGGAAAAGGAGAAATTGATTGCTTTAATTAATTGCTCCATTTCCCACCTGCAGACATATTCTTATGCAACTACTACAGCAGACAACCTTTGAAACCATTGTGGCAAAAGGAGAAATAGGTCAAAACAAGCATTTTCTACTTTTGGAACAATGCTTCAACTCTAAATAACAATTATACCTTCATCAAAAGTTGCCTGTACAGGCTTCACAATTGTCACAAAAGGAATGCTACCAATGACTAGTCAATTCTTGAGTCTGTTTCGGTAAAACACATATATGTAGAAAGTTATCGGGATGACTCAAATGTTCTGAGAGCCACACAGCCGAAGTCTCTAACGGTGGTTCTATGCCCTGAACTAAAACTCGTAGAGTCTGGAAATCATCTGCAAAAATAAAAATAAAAACATAATATGAGCGGTTCAACGAGAAAACCAAGATTGTGGACATGTGTAAAGTGTCAAACTGGATCAGCCTAAGCATGCTGCGCAGGCTAATCCAGACAGGCACTTTTCGCCTCATGTTGATTTTCTGTTTCAGGAATCATTACTCTATACCTCTATCCCCCTGAGACGGATTGTGTCGGCCCGGATTAACATGCACAGATTGCGCAGGCAGATCTGGGTCGATACATTACGCAGAGTCCATAATGTTGGTTTTCTCGTGGAACAGTTCATAAAGTATATGCAATTGACCCTTTCCTACATATAAACACATTCTGATGGATCAGCAGCAGACTGCATTTTAAACTATTGTGGTAAAAGGAGAAGAGAAAGTGAGATTAGCAGATATATTTGCACAATATTGAGAGACAGAGATATATAGAGAAAATAACAGTTAGAGATTGTGTAATACATGTATTACCAAGTGTATCCCTTTTCCCACATACACAAAATCTGCAAGAGACGACTTTGAAAACATACTGGCAAATGTTAAACAAGAAGGCCATGATGGCCCTGAATAGCTCACCTGATTTGGTATATCTTGAAGAGTTTTTAATGTTCTTACAAGGAAAACAAGCAACGACCCCTGATGGCCATGTTATTCAACAAATCTGAATAATTTTAAGTCTTGGTAACTATAGGGTCACCTAAGGAACACTTGTGCCAAATTATTTTAAAATGAGGCTTATACTTTTGACAATTGATTGATTGATTGGTTTGTGTTTTACCCCACTTACAACAACTTTTTTAGTTATATCACAGTGTTTCCTGGACAAGTTACCAGTACTACTGGTCCATTTATCCTGATACCAGCCAGTCAGTCGTTACGCTAACCCCGCAACAATGAGCTCAAAGGAGGGCAGCCATTACTACCATGTTTTAAGTCTTTGGTTTTGGTATGACCCAGCCAGGGATCGAACCCATGCCCTCCTGCACCTGAGGCTGATGCTCTCATACTTTTGACAATAATTTGAACAATCTTGTCACCCAAGCAAAACTCTTCTAAAAAGCGCCTGCATGTGGGACAAGGTTCATCTGTTTTCTGATATTGTGGCACTTTACCTTGTTGAATGTGTAACACAAACTGAAGTAAATCTAATAAAGTGTGTTGGTGACCTTCCTCTGATATTGGCCTGAACAATTTTTGTATACAAGGCTTCTCTACCTAGAAAATAATAATACAGGTAAATGGATTAAACTTTCAAACATTCCATCAATTTAACAGCAGACATTTTTGAAAACATCTTGGCAACAGGAGAACCATGATGGTCATATATTCCTCATCTGATCTAAGAGAACTTCAAAAGAAGTCGCATACTTCCATCTACAAATATTATGAAGTACTCTACTTAGCAAGTCCGTTATTTACCTGATGTAGTTAAGTTATTGTGTGACTCAGGTTTGTACTAATGACCTTTAGCCACATTAACCCTTTCCCTCATATATACACTTTCTGACACCTCTGCAGCAGCATCTACATGTATAATTGAAATTACATTTACTGAACTTTGTTGAAAACATTGTGGCAAAATAAAAATTGCTGATTATGAGTAATTTCTCCTAATACAATAGTGTGGGAATGAGTTTGTTTGACTTGATATGACATTCTAGAGTAATCTGCTTTGAAAACACATGTCAGAGCAAAAAAACAGACATTTGAAAACATTGTGGAATAAATTGTCGGAACCTTTTCTCTCATGCAACAAATCTGCAGCAGACAACTTTGAAAAACTTTAGTTTTAAAAATAGATTTGAAAACATCAATTTGTGTCAAAAGGAGGCATTGCTCATGAGCAATTTCTACTTTTGGCATAACGTTTACAAAAGTCATCTGCAGCTGAGGCGTTAAAAAGTGTCTGTATGTTGGAAAGGGGGATTAATTCCCCTGCAGGTAACCAAATCCTACATTGCATAATCTACACAAATTGCAGCCGAGCCCCGGTAGCTCAGTTGGTAGCTTCGCAGGCTGTCGATCCAGGGGTTGTGAGTTCAAACCCCAGCTCGGCTAAATACGTTTGACAAAAGTCACTGAGATCAGCGTCATTCGTCTTCCACCAAAGGGCTAACAGTCTATGTGGAAAAGCAGCCAGTTCCTTGGAAAGTATATTGTGCGGATTACTAGTGTTAGAAAGCCTGGAAACATATTAGAATTGGCGGCCATGATATGAAAATTGTTGGAAACAGCGTTAAACTCCAATCATTCAACTATAACATTTTCAAATTCAAAAGGCAATAATCTGACCAAAATTGAATTCAAACTTGTAATGTAATAGAGATCAATTGCTCTTGTGTGTTTACCACTAGTACAGGCCCGTTGGATAATATACAATATATCACATACAAGTGTGTTTACCACTAGTACAGGCCCATTGGATAATGTACAATATATCACATACAAGAGTGTTTACCACTAGTACAGGTCCATTGGAAAATGTACAATATATCACATACAAGTGTGTTTACCACTAGTATAGGCCCGTTGGATAATGTACAATATATCACATACAAGTGTGTTTACCACTAGTACAGGTCCATTGGATAATGTACAATATATCACATACTAGTGTGTTTACCACTAGTATAGGCCCGTTGGATAATGTACAATATATCACATACAAGTGTGTTTACCACTAGTATAGGCCCGTTGGATAATGTACAATATATCACATACAAGAGTGTTTGCCACTAGTACAGGTCCATTGGATAATGTACAATATATCACATACAAGTGTGTTTACCACTAGTATAGGCCCGTTGGATAATGTACAATATATCACATACAAGTGTGTTTACCACTAGTACAGGTCCATTGGATAATGTACAATATATCACATACAAGTGTGTTTACCACTAGTATAGGCCCGTTGGATAATGTACAATATATCACATACAAGTGTGTTTACCACTAGTACAGGTCCATTGGATAATGTACAATATATCACATACAAGTGTGTTTACCATTAGTACAGGTCCATTGGATAATGTACAATATATCACATACAAGTGTGTTTACCACTAGTATAGGCCCGTTGGATAATGTACAATATATCACATACAAGTGTGTTTACCACTAGTATAGGCCCGTTGGATAATGTACAATATATCACATACAAGTGTGTTTACCACTAGTACAGGCCCGTTGGATAATGTACAATATATCACATACAAGAGTGTTTACCACTAGTACAGGCCCATTGGATAATGTACAATATATCACATACAAGTGTGTTTACCACTAGTACAGGCCCATTGGATAATGTACAATATATCACATAAAAGTGTGTTTACCACTAGTATAGGCCCATTGGATAATGTACAATATATCACATACAAGAGTGTTTACCACTAGTACAGGCCAATTGGATAATGTACAATATATCACATACAAGTGTGTTTACCACTAGTACAGGTCCATTGGATAATGTACAATATATCAATACAAGTGTGTTTACCACTAGTACAGGCCCATTGGATAATGTACAATATATCACATACAAGTGTGTTTACCATTAGTACAGGCCCATTGGATAATGTACAATATATCACATACAAGTATGTTTACCACTAGTATAGGCCCGTTGGATAATGTACAATATATCACATACAAGTGTGTTTACCACTAGTATAGGCCCGTTGGATAATGTACAATATATCACATACAAGTGTGTTTACCATTAGTACAGGCCCATTGGATAATGTACAATATATCACATACAAGTGTGTTTACCACTAGTATAGGCCCATTGGATAATGTACAATATATCACATACAAGTGTGTTTACCACTAGTACAGGCCCGTTGGATAATGTACAATATATCACATACAAGTGTGTTTACCACTAGTAGAGGCCCGTTGGATAATGTACAATATATCACATACAAGTGTGTTTACCATTAGTACAGGCCCGTTGGATAATGTACAATATATCACATACAAGAGTGTTTACCACTAGTACAGGTCCATTGGACAATGTACAATATATCACATACAAGTGTGTTTACCACTAGTATAGGCCCATTGGATAATGTACAATATATCACATACAAGAGTGTTTACCACTAGTACAGGCCCATTGGATAATGTACAATATATCACATACAAGTGTGTTTACCACTAGTACAGGCCCGTTGGATAATGTACAATATATCACATACTAGTGTGTTTACCACTAGTACAGGCCCATTGGATAATGTACAATATATCATATACAAGAGTGTTTACCACAAGTATAGGCCCATTGGATAATGTGCAATATATCACATACAAGTGTGTTTACCACTAGTACAGGCCCATTGGATAATATACAATATATCAATACAAGTGTGTTTACCACTAGTACAGGCCCATTGGATAATGTACAATATATCACATACAAGAGTGTTTACCACTAGTACAGGCCCATTGGATAATGTACAATATATCACATACAAGTGTGTTTACCACTAGTATAGGCCCGTTAGATAATGTACAATATATCACATACAAGAGTGTTTACCACTAGTAGAGGCCCATTGGATAATGTACAATATATCACATACAAATGTGTTTACCACTAGTATAGGCCCGTTGGATAATGTACAATATATCACATACAAGAGTGTTTACCACTAGTACAGGCCCATTGGATAATGTACAATATATCACATACAAGTGTGTTTACCACTAGTACAGGCCCATTGGATAATGTACAATATATCACATACAAGTGTGTTTACCACTAGTACAGGCCCATTGGATAATGTACAATATATCACATACAAGTGTGTTTACCACTAGTACAGGCCCATTGGATAATGTACAATATATCACATACAAGTGTGTTTACCACTAGTATAGGCCCATTGGATAATGTACAATATATCACATACAAGTGTGTTTACCACTAGTACAGGCACATTCGATAATGTACAATATATCACATACAAGTGTGTTTACCACTCAAAAACTTGATCTTACAACAACCCATCAAATATCGTTGCAAACTGACAACCCTTAACCCTTTCCCTCATACGACAATTCTGCAGCAGACGACTTTGAACATATTTTGTCAAAAAATGGAAAATCTCTATAATTGAATGGATAACCTAAGACAAAAAGTGGAAAACATTGTGGCAAAAAGAGAAATTGAACGTTTTCTGTAATTTCTTCTTTTGTCACTATGTTTTCAAAAAGCTGTCTGCTGCAGAGGCGTCAGAAAGCGTTTATATGAGGGAAAGGGTTAAAATTATTATTAATACAAAGCAAAAATCATAAACTCACCTGATATATTCTAAATGGGATATATTTGAATGTTTCATCACCAGAGTTCTCCATCAGTTTCATATTTACAGGCCAAAATTGATCAAACTTATCTAAAATGTAGAAAATACACACAACGAATCACTTGTCATAGTTTTTAGGTATACATTGTGTTTATTTGAGATTAAAAATCAAGTCATATATACCATATAAATACCATGGTATCAACAGGCATAAATGTTTTGGTGCAAGATCCAGAAAAATATAGGAAATCTGTCTAAATGAAAGTAAAATTTAAGAATAGAGTATAAAACATTGTTAGAAAAGGAGTAATCACTTGCTACAAGGTTTTCAAGAATGCAATATATCTTACTTATAGATCTTACATCTAAACAAACAATTGCTCTGTTTATTTCACACTTTTGCTCATTCATAAAATGAAGAGATTTGATATAGACAAAGTAAATGGTGAAAATTATTTCTTATTAACACTTTCCCACTTGTCCCTTTCCCTCTTATAGACGCTTTCTGACGCCTCTGCAGCAGACGGCTTTTTGAAAACATAGTGACAAAAGGAGAAATTTCTCAGAACGAGCAATTTCTCCTTTTGCCACAATGTTTTCTACTTTTAGGTTATCCATTCAATTATAGAGATTTTCTGTTTTGTGACAAAATATTTTTAAAGTCGTCTGCTGCAGCTGCAGAATTGCTGTATGAGGGAAAGGGAGACACAGTTTGACACATCCGCAGCAGAATACTTTTGAAACAAGAGGGCCAAGATGGTGTAGCAAATGTGTAACTGCTAATATTTGGGAAACTTTGATCAAGAGTGGGATTCGGTTGATAGCAGTCTAATGGTTCAGGAGATGTTATTTGAAGCTAAATATTCATTTTAGCACTTTTCTGACAATATTAAGACTTTTATTTATAAAGACTTTCAATATTTTTGCCTAAATATACATGTATTCAAAGGCGTCTGCTGCAGATTTGTTGTATGTAGGAAAGGATTAAATCATCTAAAAGATTAGGTAAAATTTTATCTATATATAAACCTATTAAAATATTAACCCTTTCCCTCATACGACAATTCTGCAGCAGACGACTTTGAACGTATTTTGTCAAAAAATAGAAAATCTCCATAATTGAACAGATAACTAAAAGTGGAAAACATTGTGTCAAAAGGAGAAATTGCACGTTTTGTGCAATTTCTTCTTTTGTCACTATGTTTTCAAAAAGCCGTCTGCTGCAGAGGCGTCAGAAAGCGTCTATATGAGGGAAAGGGTTAAGCCACACTGGAGTGAAACAACAGGCCCATGAAGGCATGAATTGCTCTACAGGTATTTTGTAAGATAAAAGAAGATAACTAAATTGTTTACTTTATATTTCTAATATGTAAGGTCATACTACAAGTCCCAGGACAAAATTTTGTCCCAGGTTCATCATTTGAGCACTTCATTTCAGCACCCAAAACATTTGGTTTAACCCTTTCCCTCATACAGACACATTTGAGGCCTCTGCAGCAGATGACTTTTGAAAACATTATGACAAGCGGAGAAGTTGCTCATAATAAGCAATTTTTTCTTTTACCACAATGTTTTCAACTCTATTCAATTATCGTACTTTAATTCACTGAGATTTTTCATATTTATTCCAAGGTATTTTCAAAGTCTTCTGTTTCAGATTTGGTGTATGTGGGAAAAGGTTTATATTGAGTTATAAAAGATCTGTTCGGATATGACCTGTTTAACCCTTGCCCTCATATAGACACTTTCTGACGCCTCTGCAGCAGATGGCTTTTTGAAAACATAGTGACAAAAGAAGAAATTGCTCAAAACAAGCAATTTCTCCTTTTGCCACAATGTTTTCCACTTTGAGTCATATAATAGGTTATCCATTCAATTATAGATATTTTCTATTTTTTGACAAAATATGTTCAAAGTCGTCTACTGCAGAATTGTCGTATGAGGGAAAGGGTTAATCCACCATAAATATGAGGTCTTCAATATTAACTCACCATTTGTGATTCCAAACCACAACTGTTTGTGGTCCTTTTTCTGCATACCATTTATGATATGACTTCGATGTTTCAGAGCATCTGCTTCTTTTACTGATGACATAAAATTTGATTCCACAGCTTCCCTACTGGGACAGTGTAATAATTCCTCCTCAGGAAAATTCTAAAAACAACAAATAGGGAATATTTTGTTTTGTTTCGGGGAATAATCAAAATTCACTACATCAATCAAGGTTTTGGTTGAAGATTGCAAAGCCATGACATGAAAGCATTCACACAAACAATGAAAAACATTTAAAATCAGGTTGATCTTTTGCTTGAATTTTGAAGATTGCAAAGCCATGACATGACATCATTCAAACAAACAATGACAAGAGGGCCATGATGGCCCTATATCGCTCACCTGATTAAGAACTTCAATAGTTTTCAAAGTTTTATACCCTATACATATAAGGAAAACAAGCAACCCTCCCTGGTGGCCATGTTTTTCAACGGATCGGGTTTATTTGAACATCCTTGGTAGAAAGTCACCCAAGGAACATTTGTGCCAAATAATTTTTAAATCAGGCAGGTGCTTTTGGACAAGAAGATTTTTAAAGATATTACAATGCACATATTAGGAAAACAAGCCCCGCCACTGGCGGCCAAGTTTTTCAATGGATCGGATTAATTTGAACAATCTTGGTAGAAGGTCCCCCAAGGAACATTTGTGCAAAATTATCTTTAAATCGGGCCAATACTTTTGGACAAGAAGATTTTTAAAGATTTTACAATGCACATATAAGGACAAGCTCTGCCCCCTGGCGGCCATGTTTAACAACGGATCGGAAATAATTGAACAGTCTTTGTAAAGGGTGCCCCAAGGAACATTTGTGAAAAATAATTTTTCAAATCGGGCGAGTACTTTTGGACAAGAAGATTTTTAAAGTTTTAACAATGCACATATAAGGAAAATAAGCTCCGCCCCCCTGGCGGCCATGTTTTTCAATGGATTGGAAATATTTGAACAATCTTGGTAAAGGGTGCCCCAAGGAACATTTGTGCAAAATAATTTTTAAATCGGGCCAGTACTTTTGGACAAGAAGATTTTTAAAGTTTTAACAATGCACATATAAGGAAAATAAGCTCCGCCCCCTGGTGGCCATGTTTTTCAACAGATCGGAAATATTTGAACAATCTTGGTAGAGGGTACCCCAAGGAACAATTATGCAACATAATTTTCAAAGCGGGCCAGTACTTTTGGACAAGAAGATTTTTTAAGATTTGGCAATTTTCCCCTTTTCTGATGCTGCAGCAACCAAAGTTCTACGTGGAATTAAATTCTTTGAACAACTTTGAAAGAGGACCACCTAAGGACCATTCCTGTGAAGTTATTTTGAAATCTGTCAATTGGTTTAGTAGGAGAAGTCATTTGTAGGAAATTGTTAACAGACACCGACGACGACGACGGACGGTGAGTGATCACAAAAGCTCACCTTGCACTTCGTGCTTAGGTGAGCTAAAAAACAACATTTAAAATCATGTCTTTGGATGAAATTGGTTTATTTGCTAGGTGTTTTATGCAACTTTCAACAATTTGGCAGTTATACATGTATAATGGAATTTCCTGGGAAAGTTACCAGTACTACTGGACCAGTTATCCTGACAGCTGCTAGTAAGTTTTAATGCTCACCCCACAATTCTGAGCACCAAGAAGGGAAAGCCCTAACTACCTTTATTGAAGTCTTTGGTATGATTCGGCCATGGATCAAACCCACAACCTCACACATTAGAGGCCCATGTTCTACCATTACACAAATGAGGAGGTCTTGGGAAAATAGGAAAGTTAAATAACCCTGGTATATCCCAATCATTGGACAATGAAATGAATGAGTGTCAGAATGAGAACCCTCCCATAGCTTCCATGAAATACATAAGATACACAGTTGAATGCAGCAGATCATTTTTGAAAACGTTTTTCCTTTTACCACAATGTTTTCAAAGATTATCTTCATTCAATTGCATATAAATGATTGATTGGGGTTTAACGCCGTTTTTAACAATTTCTCAGTCATATCACAGCGGCCAGTTCATCTACTCATGCATTTTCTGGTTTTCTCACACCAGTACTCCACACAACTATCTTCTCAAGCAACTGGCTGCTTTTCCACATAGACTTGGCCCATTGGTTGAAGACGAATGACGCATGTCGTATTGACTTTTGTCAATCGTCGGAAAGAAAGTTGGCCGAGCCGGGATTCACAACCCCTGGATTGACAGCCCGCGTCGCTACCGGGGCTCGGCCCAATTGCATAAAAAATGTAATCCAACTCTTTTTGTTCATTTAACCTTAAACCTTTCCCATGTGGGTACAAACTAACAACCCCCAGATTGACAATCGGCAAGGCAGACAACACACACAAAAAGATGATATACCTTAAAATTAACTGTTAATTTCCAGGGAAGTTCTTCCGATGTACATAACAAATCATATAACACTCCAATAGGGTAATGCCTGTAAAATATAGATACACAATAGATAATCACTTTAACTTTTCACAGGAGACAGTCAGAGGACTAGATAAGAGGGAGTGAACAGGTCTTTCCCCCACAATATTTCTCTTATTACTCAACCAAATCCTATGTTGTGGGTACTCAAAAGAATAGTCTCACTGAGACGATGTTTTTGAGTACCCACAATGTAGGGGTTGAATGTCAAATAAGGATTTGCAAACATGAAAAATGCCCCATATCTAGAGCTCTGTTAGCGCTCTAGATAAGGGGAGATTTTTACGTTCTAAAATCCTTATTTTACTCTCTAACCCTATGATGCGGGTAATCAAAAGAATCGTCTCAATGAGACGATTCTTTTGAGTACACACATCATAGGGTTTGTTTGGATGATAATAGAGATATTGTGGGGAAAAGAGCTGTAAACTCCTCCTTATCTGGACCTTTGGTTCCGAGTGGATTGTTTAATCCTCAACATGAAATGTTTGTTGTTTAGCCGTCTGCTTTGAAAAGTCTAAGAAGATAATGTAATATTGGTATGTAAAAGTTAAACTGGAAATGATGATACAGATTTGATAATGTTGTAGGAAAAATAATTGTTTGCCTTGCATAATTTCTCCTGTAACCACAATGTTGTCTGCAATATTGAAAAGAAAAAGCCATATGCATCATTAATTCTTTCCCACATACAACAAATCTGCAGCAAATGACTTTGAAAACATCTTTGCCAAAAAAAGTAACAATCTCTGAAATATAATAATTGAAGAGCAATTTCGCCTTTTGTCATGTTTTCAAAAGTTGTCTGCTGCAGAGGCATCAAAATGGGTCTGTATTAGGGGAAGAGTCTAATGGTCATTAACCCTTTCCCTCAGGTAGACGGTTTCCGACACCTCTGCAGCAGACGACTTTTGAAAACCTTGTGACAAAAGAAGAAATTGCTCAAAACAAGCAATTTCTCCTTTTGACACAATGTTTTCAACTCTAACCAATAAGTATGTCTTCATTAATGGAGCTTTTCCATAGTATTTTAGAGATGTTTTCAAAGTTGTCTGCTACAGATTTGCTGTATGTGGGAAAGGATTTACCAGGTTTCAGCCAGGAACAAAGTTACAAATGAGAACCAAATTTTTACTCACTACCTTTTACCTGATATGATTATTTTTAGAGTTGCCTTCTTTGAAAATGTCCAAGAGAAAACACAAAATAATCATCTGAAAGTTCAATTTCAAGAAAGTGTTTAAAACATTGTCGGGAAAGAATTTTTTTTTTACCATTTAAGTGGTTGTCCTTCAAAGTCTAGCCAGAATTCTCCAACTTCCTCTTTTTGAACATATTGTGATAAGGTTTTTGAAACTTTGTCCGTTACTAAAGGGAAATAACTCTGTCGTGGGACGGTCATCTGAAAAAAATGAAATCTTCCTGTCACTGTCAAAATTTCAGATTTTCCCCACATTAAAAGTCGCCCACTGCACAGGCATCAGAAAGTCCCTTACCTGTATATGGCAAATATATGCTTCTTTACTTCGTCTGAATTTGTAAAATCATCAAGTTTTTCCCACATTCGAAAGTCTGCAGCAGATGACATTGAAATCTATGCAAATATATGGAAATATATGGAAAATCTCCATGCTTACCAACCTTACCAACATTTTCTCATCCTCAAGGGGGAGTTTTATGATCTCAAAGATGGCGATTGGGGTTTGAAGTGAGAAATTTAGATAACTACATGTATGCAGGAGACAAAACTTTCAATATGTAAAGGAAAAGAATAAAAAAGAATAATTTGAGAATATTTTCGATTTAGCAGAATATTTTAAAATGTATGTTTATTTTGGCCTTTTTTCAAAATCTCTACAACTGAAAGTCTTCTTATTGAATAATGTTGAAAACGTTCTGGCAGAAAGAAAAATGTGTTCATCATTAGCAAATGATCCTTTTGCCACAATGGTTTTGAGGAGTAGGAAAGTGTCTGCATGTGGGGTCAACCCTTTACCATAACTATGAACATGCAATTTGATGCATCTGTAGATGTCATTTGAAAACATTGAGGAAAAAGGACCAATTATTAATCTTTAAGAAAAATATCTCTTTTTGCCACTATGCTTTTAACTCTATTAAATAATTATACCTTAATTAATAGAGATTTTCAATTTTTTTGCATAGAATATTTCTGCTGCACATTCTTGTATGTGTGAAAATAATAAATGGTTATTAACTCTTTCACACCAACAACAAATCTGCAACACTTTGAAAGAACTTAAGGCAACATTGTGGAAAATCTCTTAAAATATACCAGTAAGTAAATTCATTGAATACAGTTTATCCCTTTCCCACATACAACAAATTTATTGCAGAGGACTCAAAAATATGAAAATCTCTACAACTGTATACATGTATAATTAATTTACTGAAAAAAGTTGAAAACATTGTGGCAAAAGGAGAAATTGCTTGTTTTTCACAATATTTGACGTATGTGAGAATGGTTTTAACCATTGTAGCAATGGCAAAATTTCTGTTGCATCTACGGAACATATTGAAAGGGTTTAACGCTAATCATTTTACAATTACTCACAAAAACAGGTTCCGGAGTTTCTGAATTAATCTCCTCCACAGACAGTGTGAAACATACCGGAATCCTTCCATCCCATACCTCTCTTAAGGTCTCCCTATCACTCGCCATTATGATGTCTTTACACGATTATATAATTATCTGTCAAAAATAGAATTGTAACCCATCAAAAGATTCATCTGATTAAACCAGGCTCAAACTTGGGACCTATTCTACGATGTCACTTCAAAACTAGCTCAGTCCCAAGACAATATAAGTTTCCCCTTATAATATAAACACTCATTATCTATTTAACCCTTTCCCTCATATAGACGCCTTCTGACGCCTCTGCAGCAGACACCTTTTTGAAAACATAGTGACAAAAGAAGAAATTGCTCAAAACTATGTTCAAAAAATAGAAAATCTCTATAATTGAATGGATAACCTATGACTAAAAGTGTAAAATATTGTGGCAAAAGGAAAGCAATTTCTTCTTTTGTCACTATGTTTTCAAAAAGTTGTCTGCTGCAGAGGTGTCAGAAAGTGTCTATATGAGGGAAAGGGTTAACCCTTTTCCACATACACTATGATACAGACACTTTTTACAGCAGACATCACAAGTTCACAACTGCTGAAAACATTTTATAAAAGGATAAATGTCTCCCTTTGCTACAATGTTTTCAACTGTATTCAATAAATAACATACATGTATTAGTTATTGAAGATATTCCCTATTTTCGCTGAGATGATTCCAAAGTTGTCTCCTCTCATAAAAAACACCTAGCCACTCATTCTCTACCGTACCTATGGATTGATAGATTTATTGATTTTATTGATTTTAATTCTGTTTTCAACAGTACTTTAATTATATCCCTGCCAGATCACCTAATGTGTGTTTCCAGGCTTTCTCACTAACCATTACTACACACATCTTACCCAGGCTACTGACCTAACTAGGTTTATGAGACATGGTGTTTACCCCACATTATAAATATGGGATATTTATGTTTATCACATAAATACCCTTATTTTCAAGTTGAGAACAAATCACGGATAAACGATATCCAACATGTGTGATATCAAATACACGTCATACACGCGACTACTGATGACGTCATTTTGACCTTTATCTTTATTATGTTTATTGTTAAGTTGTTAAATTTTACACATTGAAAAATGCAATAATACGTTATTTTGAATAAATAACGAGTCTTAATTGTTTAAGACATTGTTTTTTTTTTTCTTCTTATTCAAAAATGATGAGGACTTAATCTTTATTATGTTTATTGTTAAGTTGTTAAATTTTACACATTGAAAAATGCAATAATACGTTATTTTGAATAAATAACGAGTCTTAATTGTTTAAGACATTGTTTGTTTTTTTCTTCTTATTCAAAAATGATGAGGACTACTTTTTTATGCGGTGAATCACAAGTTCTTAAGAAGAATATGTTATTCGGTCTTTGTTTTGATGTTGTCAATATTTTTCATTAAAACACACTGTTTAGGTGATAAAAAGAATCCATCACTCGTTTTACTTTAGAGAAGATTTCTTAAATTCGTCTCGAAAAAGAGAGTTATTAACCTCGCCAAGAGGCTCGGTTAATAACCGTCTTTTTCTAGACTCATTTAAGAAATCTTGATCTCCAAAGAAAACTCATGATGGATCCTATATATACCCTATTTCAACTCAAAGATTGTGTATAAAATCAAATTATCTCGGTCAAAAATGTGATCTTACAGACCTTTTTAATTGCAGTCGGCATGAATAAGTAAGTATATATACATAATAGATTTTTTTTTAACAGAGCTGTGCAGAACAAGGATTATGATCTGATGGATTCTTGCCGTAACCATGATAGAATGCATCTCAATATTTATATGTCAGATCTGATTTGGACTACCCTCATAACATCAGTGTTATTGAGTCAGGCAGAGTGAGACTCAGGCTCCCTAACAGCAATTCCAACAATCCAGTTTAACCATCATTATCGGCAATTTCTCCTTTTGTCACAATGTTTTCAAAATGGATCTGCTGCAGAGGCGTCAGGAAATGCATATGAGGGAAAGTTTCTCTTTCATTAATTACCAGCTAGATCAAAACTACTACATGACAAATTACAAGAATCATCTACTGTGATCTATCATCTAGTAAAATTTATATTACAATATTTACAGTCTGCCTGCTAAACCCTTTTATGAAGTAAAGATCTATACCAATATATGTATTAAATGGTCAAAAACATGAATTGTCCATCCATTACCTACCTGTTTAGAACTAACACAGTCTTATACAATAAATCTTGTCAACGAAACCCACAACCAAAATCTTAGGTTATTTTACTTTTAGTTTAGATGATATTCCGTGATAATTACAATGTCATAGAAAATACTCTAACATGGAAAATGTTCCTATTTTTATCTATGTGTTGCCAAACTTGAATAAAAGCCAAGAATAAAAGAAGCAATTAAATACAAATCCAGTAAAGAACGTGATTTAAATCTCCCATAACACATACATTAATAATCAAAGTTGAAAGCCAGTTGAAAACGGGTCCATTGAAAACTACCGCAATCCACTTTCAATTCCGTAAGTTAGACCATTTCCTTATTTACACCCCTTTTCTTTACTTATGCCCTTTTAGAAACGGGGCACCAACCAAATAAGGGGATCTGGTAACCTTTTTATGCCCTAGTTTGGTTGTTCGAACCCAGTTATTAATTCACCAGTCAATCTGATGCTTTAAATCTGCTAAATTACTTAACATAAGTTGACCTATTTAGATGCTGATTGTGTCACGTGATTTTACGGAAGGGTGAAAAAAGGGATGAAATGTAAGTTGACACTTCAAATCTGTCATGTTGACTCTGAGTTTGGTAAACCGGTCCGGTTCGTAATGTTACGGGTTCCTGCTAACAATATGTCTCACAATGTGTGTTGATCATGAAGATCAAACGTAATTATATAGTTTGTTTTTAGGAAGGCCATAGTAGAAAAAAGTGGGTGGGGTATGGAATTTTAAGAATCTTTAATTGATGTCAGATTCAAACCAAGTTATTTGGTTTCTGTAACCCAATTGGCATGTCATACATATATGACAGATAGTGTTTCACATTAAACCAGATGTCCTGATATAGTTATAAAAGTGTTTTTTTGTTTTTATCCAATGTTTCCTGAATGATTATCCAGAGGTTTTAAATAAAGGGGAGTATCAATAATAGTCTTTTCCTCACACTTTCTTTCTTATAAACAAAGCCAATGATGTGGGTACCAAGACCATAATGTTCATGGGTCATATCAAGATTTTGTGAACAACGCACATTATCTAAGGCTCTACTTATCTAAAAGAGCTTAAATAAGTTTTCACCGTCTTGATGTTTGTTAGATTCTTTATGTTGTCTCATTCATCTAAATCTTCCTGTTACAGTACTCCAATGATCATAGTGTACTATGTCTTGGTATAGGCTGGAGATGGGGCTGAGGGCACAACAACCTCCTCTCCCAAAGCTGTACACTAATTAGTGGTCAGTAACATACACTATTAGAACTAATAATTATACCCTTAGCCATCTACTCTAACCCTTAACCCTTTCCCTGATACGACAATTCTAGACGACTTGGAACGTATTTTGTCAAAACATAGAATATCTCCATAATAGAATGGATAACATATGACAAAAATTGGAAAACATTGTGGCAAAAGGAGAAATTGCACGTTCTGTGCAATTTCTTCTTTTGTCACCATGTTTTCAAAAAGCCGTCTGCAGCAGAGGCGTCAGAAAGCGTCTATATGAGGGAAAGGGTTAAGACAGGACAGGGCTATCGAGTGAAGTGCGGTCCGGAGGGCATTATTGTTTGATTTGTGCATTGAATGCTAGCTTTTAGTATATGTTCCTCGCTTGTTTTATTTCTGGGATGAAAGGTTTTTTGTTACAAATTAAAAACCACATTGTCGACTGGTGGGAATAGTGACTGACAACCTCTTGTATGTCAGGACTCAGGTACATCCTTCATTTGATTGTATTCAATTCTTGCCAACAAATCATATTGGTGACTTTTGGTCTGTTAAAGTGTAAGGCCTGTTTGGTATGGTATGCCAGGTAAGATCTATCGTAAATCATTCCAATTGTGCTGAGACCAGAGAGCTCTGTGGACTGTCAATCCAGTGGTTGTAAATTCTAACCCCAACAAGGTCAACATTCTTTCTGACGATTGAGAAAAGTTTACGCGACATGCTTCATTCATCCTCCATCAATGGGCTAACTTGTCTAAGTGGAAAAGGAACCAGTTTCTTGGGATTACTGTTGTGAGGAAGCAGTTACACTTATTCATATGAAACTTGGTACACATGTTCCTAGAAACGATATGCATGTTTATACCAAGTCACATAAATGTGGCTATACATTGTACTTATTATTCAGTTATACCCCTTTTTTAACATATAAATTCATTCAAAAGGTTTAACCTTGCTCATAACTAAAAAAAACATTCAACATTTTCAAATGGAACTTGGTACACATGTTCCTAGGAATAATACATGTGTCTATACCAAGTCACATGAATCTGGCTTTAATAATTGTTCAGAAATGCCCCTTTTTAGCTCACCAGAGAACATAGTGCTCGAGTCAAGGTGAGTTTTGTGATCGCCTTTTGTCCGTCGTCAGTCGTCCGTCGTCAACATTTGCTTGTTAACACTCTAAAGGCAACATTTTGCATCCAATCTCCATGAAAGTTTATCAGAACATAATTATATCTCCATCAAATCTAGGCCAAGTTCGAAACTGGGTCATGTCAGGTCAAAAACTAGGTCACTAGGCCAAATTTAATGAAAATCTTGTTAACACTCTGGAAGCCGCATTTTTGGCTTGAGCATGTTGAAACTTTGTCAGAATGTTTGTCTTAGTGATATGTAGGCCAAGTTTGAATATTGAAAATTTGTCTAAGTGATATCTATGTCTAGTTCGAATATGGGTCATGTCCGGTTAAAAACTAGATCACTAGGCCAAATTGAAGGAAAATATTGTTAACACTGGAAGCCATATTTTAAATTTGAGCATGTTGAAACTTTGTCAGAAAATTTGTCTTGATGATATCTAGGCCAAGTTCAAAACTGGGTCATGTCGGGTCAAAAGCTAGGTCACTAGACCAAATTTAATGAAAATCTTGTAAACACTCTGGAAGCCTTTTTTTTTTTTTACTTGTTCGAAACTGGGTCATGTTGGGTTAAAAACTAGGTCGCTAAACCAAATTTAATGAAAATCCTGTTAACACTCTGGAAGCCGCATGTTTTGTTTGAGCATGTTGAAACTTTGTCAGAATGTTTGTCTTGATGATATCTAGGCCTAGTTTATTGGTCATGTCCGGTCAAAAACTAGGTCAATAGGCCAAACATAAGAAAAATCTTGTTAATACTATGGAAGCCATATTTTTGGCTTGAGCATGTTGCAACTATAATGTCTGAAAATTTGTCTTGACGATATCTAGGCCAAGTTCGAATATGGGTCATGTCTGGTCAAAAACTAGGTCACTAGGCCAAATTTAAGAAGAATCTTGTTAAAACTCTGTAAGCCATATTTTTGGCTTCAGCATGTTGAAACTATGTCTGAAAATTTGTCTTAGTGATATCTAGGTCGAGTTCGAATATGGGTCATGTCGGGTCAAAAACTAGGTCACAAGGCCAAATTTAAGGAAAACCTTGTTAACACTCTGGAAGCCAAATTTTTGGCTTGAGCATGTTGAAACTTTGTCAGAATGTTTGTCTTAGAGATATCTAGGTCAAGTTCGAATATGGGTCAGGTCAGGTCAACAACTAGGTCACTAGGCTAAATTGTAGAACAATCTAGTTAACACTATACACTGCATTTTTATTTGTTTGGAACAAACAAATTTAGTTACTGCAATTTTGAAGCCGTTCGTCTTATGGAAAAGTCCAGAATTTCATACGCGTGAAAGTAGTACTCAATACTTGCTCTTACATTTCAAATGTATCACGATATTTGAAATAATGATATATTTATATCGTCTTTGTTTTCTTATGTGGTTCTTATATTCAAAGAGAATTTGGAAATAAAATGAAACATTGTATTTTAAAACATGAACGCGGAGAGATTTATAAATCTCAATGAGTGAACTGCTACAGGGAAAACTATTTCCGATTTAAGCTCCAGATACAGTATTTGAATTTTCAATCACGCATTGAAAATGTAGATAAAAACAGAATTGAAAATATTTTCTTTGTGCCTTGTCGGCCATATAAATATAGTATAAAGAATTAAAAAGCAAATATGTGCGTCATAAAATGCATTTAAAATGAGAGTAACACATTTGCAGAGAAATCGTGATCGTCGAATTCTATTTATAAATACGACGGTATGGGGGGAGGGTCTAAAGTGCGGACGCGATCTGCGGACAAATACATTATAGAGGGAAAATGCGGACAAATGCAATATAGAGGGAAAATGCGGACGCTATAGAATATAGAGCAAATCTGCGGACGCTATGATTTGTTGTAAAAAATGTTTAATTAAAGATGGGCAAATGTGTATAATTTGTTAACATCTGATCATATCCGGGGTTTTCTTTTTAAATATATAATGTGTTTGATTGCTTTTATCAGTGATATAGATTAACCCAAAAATCGAGATCATGCTGAAATGGAATCTCTTTGTAAAGTATGTTAACGACTTTCCTCTTTATATCATATCTATAGATATCAATAACGAGAATTGATGGATTGATTTTCCGACAAGTAAATGTCTTTTGACGCATCTGCAGCGGACGAAATTTGAAAACATTGCAAGAATAGAATAGGTTGCTAGTAACTAGCCATAGGTTTTGCTTCAATTATATCCTCTCCTTTACAATCGATTGAAGGGTCATGGGTTCTAGTTATTGTTTGGCATCTTCATTTTCTACTTTGTAACTTTCAATAGTTTTTCCATGTGCCATACTACGAGGCAAATGATCCATGCAACATTCTATTCTGTAGGGTACTTGGAAGGGGCAGAACAATTTAAACAAGCATTTTCAGTGAAAAGATATCTCCCGCCAACGATGGCTTGTTTGTGCATGAAGGTCTTTATGTTTAATGTGCAATTGACCTTTAAATTTCAACTTCTTCGCACAAGATCAAGGGGAAAGAATAAAGTTATGATACTGGTTTATCCCGTTCCGCGCCAAATTATAAAATATCGACTGGGATTACTTTATGATAAAATATTTTAACGAAATAAATCAGAGGGACGATTAAATAAAACTGTATTTTCCGAAACTGCTTACTCGGGAACATCAATTATTGCAAAATAGTGCAGTCCAAGATAAGACGCCACCTTTAAAAGCGGCGTCTTATCTGGAACTGCACTATTTTCAACAGAGTATTTATGCGGTGAAAGGGGTTAATAATCAATATTACAAAACTAAAGGGGTGTCATTTGTTATTTCTTAAATAAGACAGGAAAAACGTGAATACTAGGTTTTGCTTCTTAAACCAACAGTGACACAAATACAATAGATATCTTTACTCTTCTTAAAGTGGAACTAAAATGCATGGATAATTATGTATCAGACAGTGTTATAATAAATGTAAATGATTTGATACCATATTTATTCAGAAGTTCATTGCAGGATGTTGGTTCATATCACTTTCAAGTTTCATCAAATTCTAGCAGCTAGTTACTGAGAAATAACTGTAGGCGTGGATTTTTTAATAAATCAGGGGCATTAACTCTAAAAATATTAAGGAATCCAAAAAAGAGTTGGAGGGGAATAATGGCAGGAAGTTGGTTAATATTACATTCAAGTTTCATCAAATTCTAGCCGCTAGTTACTGAGAAACGGCTGCGAACGATTATTTTTTAATAAATCAAGGGAAATAACTCTAAGAAAAATTGACTAGCCGCTAGTTACTGAGAAACGGCTGCGAACAATTATTTTTTAATAAATCAAGGGAAATAACTCTAAGAAAAATTGACTAATCCAAATGAAAAATGAACAGGCATCATCCCAGTATAGTGGTTCATATTTATTTTAAGTTTCATGAAATTCTACCCGCTAGTTACTGAGAAATGGCTGAAAACGTAGATTTTTCAAAAAATCAAGGGCAAAAACTCCAAGGAAAATTGACTAATCAAAAAAAATTGGACGGGCATCATCCCAGTATAGTGGTTCATATTTATTTTAAGTTTCATGAAATTCTACCAGCTAGTTACTGAGAAAATGCAGGTGACGGACGCACGGACGGACGGACGGACAACGCCATTTCAATATCCCCCTCCCTATTTCATAGGCGGGGGATAATAACAAATAAACAATAAGTATATATATATATATACAACACTGTTTCTAGTAATTATATATATATACAACAATAATACTAATCTATAACAAATAAGTTAAATGTTTTTTTCTTGCTGTGTAAACAGTAAAAAGCAACATATATTGAAAACATTGTGGGCAAAGGAGAATTTGCTTATTTAAACAATTTCTTAATTCCCATAACCTTTCTTTACCGTCGTATAAACCAAATTTGTATTTGAAGGCTGTTATAAGTAAAAAACTTAAATGTTGCCAATTTAATCACATATCTTATCCTTATAATAGCCAAATAATTAACAAAAGTTACAATTAAAGTTCCGCATCTGTTGTCAACATATCCACCGGTGCATTAACACAAGATTTGTGAAACCAACTGTGCATATATCACATTGTACCATGACGGTATCGACACATCCCGGCAAGTTACCAATACATAAATGTATATGATAGGTTTATTGGGAAAAGGGGTTACATTTATAATTTGTTTGGAATGACACTCGTACACAATGGTAATTAACAGTGAATGGTCACGCATCCTTAATTAATTTGGTAAGCTTAAACACCCTTTAAAGGAAACAGCGGCCAGCTTAGGTGTATACTGTAGAGTAAAATGCGGACGGCAAATGTATTTTTCTTGGTTTTCTCTGGAGCATTTAATCCTTGTATAATGCAAATGAATTTAAAAGCCTCTGAAGTCTGAAGCATGTTTCTTTTAAAGTGCTCATATAAATATTAGTACTGCCTTTTTCCACAATATTTTCTACATGATTTCAATTACTCTTTCATTTGGATAGATGTTTCTTTTTTTTGTCTCACCTGAGCACGAAGTCCTGAAAGTTAGTTATTGTGATCTCCTTTTCTTCTACCAAACTGATTGGCAGATTTTCAAATTATTTTAAAGAAGTGTTCCTTGGCCGCCAGGGAGCGGGGCTTTTTTGCCTTATATGGCTATAGTTTAAACTCAAAAAAATCTTCTACTCCAAAAGTGTCAAGCTGATTTTCAAATAATGTTGTAGAAATGTTCCTAGGGTGACCCTCTATCAGATTCCTTCCAGCCAAGTTGATTGGTCGAAAAACATGGCCGCCAGTGGGCGGGGCTTTTTTGCCTAATATGGCTATAGTAAAAACTTGAAAAATCTTCTCCTCCGAAAGTGTTTGGCCAATTTTCAATTCTTTTTGTAGAAATGTTCATTGGGAGACCATCTATCAGATTCCTCCAAGCCATGTTGATTGGTCGAAAAACATGGCCACCAGGGGGCAGGGCTATTTGGCCTTATATGGCTATAGTGAAAACTTGAAAAATCTCTTGTTAAGCAGGAAGCTTTTGAGTAAGATTTTAGAAAACCCTTGGTCAATTGTGATTTTTTTTGTAACACAAATTGGTAAATACTTAAATGAGTGAGTCGGGGCCATAATGGTTATCCATTTTTATGCCCCCGGAATCACCGATTCGGTGGGCATCTAGTTTTTTGGCCTGTCTGCACGTCTGCACGTCTGTCTGCACGTCTGTCTGTCTGACTGTCTGTCTGCACGAAAAAAACTTTAACCTTGACCACTACTTTTGAACCATAACAGGTACGGCTACCATATTTCACATGTGTATTTCTTGTGACATGACCTTTCTGTCAGTACCAACATTTTTGACCTTGCGACCTTGACCTTTGACCTAGATGTTGCCATTCTCGAAAAAGACTTTAACCTTGGCCATTACTTTTGAACCATAACAGGTAAGGCTACCATAATTCACATGAGTATTCCTTGTGACATGACCTTTCTGTCAGTACCAAAATTTTTTACCTTGCGAATTTGACCTTTGATCTTGTTGTTGCCATTCTCGAAAAAAGACTTTAACCTTGGCCATTACTTTTGAACCATAACAGGTACGGCTACCATATTTCACATGTGTATTCCTTGTGACATGACCTTTCTGTCAGTACCAACATTTTTTACCTTGACCTTTGACCTAGATGTTGCCATTCTCAAAAAAACCCTTTAACCTTCACCACTTCTTTTGAACCATAACAGGTACGGCTACCATATTTCACATGTGTATACCTTGTGACATGACCTTTCTGTCAGTACCAAAATTGTTCAACTTGCGACCTTGACTTTTGACCTAGATATTGCCATTCTCGAAAAAAAAAATAACCTTGACCACTACTTTTGAACCATAACAGGTACGGCTACCATATTTCACATGTGTATTCCTTGTGACATGACCTTTCTATCAGTACCAACATTTTTCACCTGGCGACCTTGACCTTTGACCTAGATGTTACCAATCGGGGGCATCAGTGTTTCACAAACACATCTTGTTTTTACATGTCTTTTGAAACTTGGAAATTAAATATAATATTCACATGTATGTCTCATGATT
Organism: Serripes groenlandicus; assembly: GCA_031761405.1. Lineage (NCBI taxonomy): Eukaryota > Metazoa > Mollusca > Bivalvia > Cardiida > Cardiidae > Serripes > Serripes groenlandicus. The sequence goes on along the minus strand of JASEVX010000005.1, from coordinate 12,747,718 downwards.
TATTTTTTTATAGACAACTAAAATGGCATTTAATTTTAACGGATGCGTCATTTATTCTTTTACCCGAAGTTGTAATATTTATAAACAATGCAGTTTATAAATCACACATCTATGCAAATGCAAATGTTTGAACAGTTTTATGTACCCAAACAAATTCAGTGCCTTCAGCGCTTTGATTGACTTGAGCAGCTTGAAATTTTGTCAGAAAGTTTGTCTTGATGATATTGCCATTGGCGCTGAAAGAGTAAAGTCTTAAATAGCCCATTCTCAGGTGAGCTATTCCAGGGCCTCATGGCCCTCTTGTTCGTCTTGCAGACGAGCGTTCATTTTGCGGAGCTCTTGTTTCTTCATATATTTTGACCTCTGATTACATAAATGTTTCCAGAAATCTATTGTTGTGTAGTGTTTTGTTAGACATGGTTTGATCCCTGCTTGGGGCAGTCATGTGAAGTGTCCTTTTTCAACGAATATTTTCTAGCCTTGTCACCCAGGGGTAATGGATATGTGTGATAACATCTGAAATACTGTTGAAAACTGAAAAAAATATCCTAATGTTATAATTTGTATACATGTTTTCCAGGAATCCTAAAAGAATGATTGATGTGGGTGATGGCTAAGTAAACAAGGATAAACATACAGATATTTGGAGGAGGGACATGGGTAAGGATATTTTTATTCTCAGACCAGTACTCCACACAACAATCTTCCCAAGCAACTGGCTGCTTTTCCACATACACTTAGCCCATTGGTGGAAGACGAATGACGCATGTCGCATTGACTTTTGTCAATCCTCAGAAAGAAAGTTGGCCGAGCCGGGATTCAAACTCACAACAGCCCGAGCTACCGGGGCTCGGCTACAATTTAATAGAATTTTTTTTAATTTTTCACATCAAAATCTGTGGGGGGGAGGGGGGGGGCTGATCACCTTTTTAGCTCACCTGTGCACAAGGTGAGCTATTGAAATCACATTTTGTCCTGCGTCCGGCGTCAAAAATTGCCTTGTTAACACTCTACAGGCAGGCTACATAAGTACAAAGTGTATCAGAATGCTTATCTAGATGATATGTAAGTTACTGGTCAAGTCTGAATATGGGTCATGTCAGGTCAAATTGAAGGAAAATCTTGTTAACACTCTAGAGGCCGTAATTCTTGATTCAGCAGTTTGAAATATTGTCAGAATGTTTGTCTTAATGATATCTAGGTCAAGTTTTAATATGGGTCATATCTGCTGCAGATTTGTTGTATGTGGGAAAGGGTTAAACTATGCCAATTTGTATCTTCAGATGCCCTCACACTGGACGAATATGAAGAGCTTCAGAGGGTGGCTAAAGAAAGACAAGAAATTGTCTCTAAATATGACAAGGTATTGTGTAAATAATTTTGAATAAGAAAATTATTTTTATTGAAATATTTCAAAATGACAAACAAAAAAACCTAAGAAACTGTCACCTAATATGACTAAAGATGATACTTAAATTGTAGACCCTTCCAATTTGATAATATCTGAAGAACAGGAGATACATTATATGTAATGAAAGATTATACATTTTTATGCCCCCGGAATCTCCGATTCGGTGGGCATATAGTTTTTGGCCTGTCTGTTGGTTGGTTGGTCTGTTGGTCTGTCTGTCTGTCTGCACAAAAAAAACTTTAACCTTGACCACTACTTTTGAACCATAACAGGTACGGCTACCATATTTCACATGTGTATTCCTTGTGACATGACCTTTCTGTCAGTACCAAAATTTTAGACCTTGCGACCTTGACCTTTGACCTAGAGGTTGCCATTCTCGAAAAAAACTTTAACCTTGGCCATTACTTTTGAACCATAACAGATACGGCTACCATATTTCACATGTGTATTCCTTGTGACATGACCTTTCTGTCAGTACCAACATTTTTGACCTTGCGACCTTGACCTTTGACCTAGATGTTGCCATACTAAAAAAAAACTTTAACCTTGGCCATTTCTTTTGAACCATAACAGGTACGGCTACCATATTTCACATGTGTATTCCTTGTGACATGACCTCTCTGTCAGTACCAACATTTTTGACCTTGCGACCTTGACCTTTGACCTAGATGTTGCCATTCTCGAAAAAAACTTTAACCTTGGCCATTACTTTTGAACCATAACAGATACGGCTACCATATTTCACATGTGTATTCCTTGTGACATGACCTTTCTGTCAGTACCAACATTTTTCACCTTGCGACCTTGACCTTGACCTAGATGTTGCCATTCTCGAAAAAAACTTTAACCTTGGCCATTTCTTTTGAACCATAACAGGTATGGCTACCATATTTCACATGTGTATTCCTTGTGACATGACCTTTCTGTCAGTACCTTGCGACCTTGACCTTGACCTAGATGTTGCCATTCTCGAAAAAAACTTTAACCTTGGCCATTACTTTTGAACCATAACAGGTATGGCTACCATATTTCACATGTCAGTACCAACATTTTTGACCTTGCGACCTTGACCTTTGACCTAGATGTTGCCATTCTCGAAAAAAACTTTAACCTTGGCCATTACTTTTGAACCATAACAGATACGGCTACCATATTTCACATGTGTATTCCTTGTGACATGACCTTTCTGTCAGTACCAACATTTTTGACCTTGCGACCTTTACCTTTGACCTAGATGTTGCCATTCTCAATTTTTTTTTTAACCTTCCCCACTTCTTTTGAACAATAACAGGTAATGCTACCATATTTCACATGTGTATACCTTGCGACCTTGACCTTTGACCTAGATGTTGCCATTGGGGGGCATCAGTGTTTCACAAACACATCTTGTTTTTTAATGAAATGGGACATTATGAGCACTTTCCCCTTTCCTCACAATGTTTTCATAAATTTTCCGTTGGTGATCTTGAATCATAAATGTGTGAGACATATTTTTTAATCAAATTGGTTCAGGCGTTCTAGAGTTAAACCTTTCCCTCATACGACAATTCTGCAGCAGATGCCTTTGAACATATTTTGTCAAAAAATAGAATATCTCTTTAATTGAATGGATAACCTATGACTAAAAGTGGAAAACATGTTTTGGGCAATTTCTTCTTTTGTCACTATGTTTTCAAAAAGCGTCTATATGAGGGAAAGGGTTAACTCTTTTCTAGACACAACACATCAACAATAGACAACAGTTGTCAACTTTGAACTCATCTATGCAAAACTATGAAAATATTTAAAAGAATTTATACAGTTGAAAGCATTGTGGCAAAAGAAGAAATTGCTCATTGTGAGAAATTTCTTCTTTTGCCACAGTGTTTAAAAAAATAGCTCACTGCAGATGTGACTGCCTGTGAGAAAGGGTTTACTCACTTTTGGTGACAGTTCTACCTCTTAACCCTTTCCCACATATAGCAAATTTGCATTAAATAAAGTTGAAAACATTGTGGTCAAAGGAGAAATTGCTCATCATGAGCAATTTCACCATTGGCCACAAAGTTTTCAAGAGTCGTCTACTGCTATTGTGTCAAAATGCGTCTGCAGGTGGGAAAGGGTTAATTCATGAAAAGGTTGTATGTGTGAAACGATTGATATAATAATGAGCCCATTTACTCATTTGCTAGGGTAGAGAAGAAGGGGCCCAAATTGATGAATGGGAAGACCCTGCATTTGAGGTATACCATGTGACAGACCGATATGGATTCATACAGTAAGTAGCGCAACATGTCTTAATTAACCCTTACCCTCATATAGACACTTTCTGATGCCTTTGCAGCAGACAGCTTTTTGAAAACATAATGACAAAAGAAGAAATTGCTCAAAACAAGCAATTTCATCTTTTGCCACAATGTTTTTTTTTTCACTTTTAGTCATAGGTAATCCATTCAATTATAGAGATTTTCTATTTTTTGACAAAATATGTTCAAAATCGTCAGCTGCAGAATTGTTGTATGCGGGCAAGGGTTAAACACTTTTCCTCTTTTAGACACATGCAGCAGAAGACTTGTGATGAGCAATTTCACTATTTTTTGCCACCAAGTTTTAAACTCTATTTAGTTATACTTAAATTGTAGAGATTTTCCATATTTTTGTAAAGATGCCTTCAAAATCGTCTGCTGCAGATTTGCTGCAAGTGGGAAAGGGTAAACACTTTCTCACATTGAAATATAGCAGACTGCAGACAAAAAAAAAATTGAAAGAAATTATTGATAAAGAGTCCTTTTTCCATAATGTTTTCAAGAGTTGTCGGATATGGCATAATGTATTTTGCATGTGGGAATGGGCTAAGGCTTTCTATGATACCAATATATTATATCTTGCTCGATAGACAAATTTAAAAATTTAAAATTTAAAAAACAATGTTGCAAAAGAAGAAATTGTTCATCATGAACAATGTCTTCTAGTCTTATAATATAACTTATTTCTAACACAGGAGTTACCTTTATCAAAAAGAAGATTAAACAGAATGAGGGTTTGCTTGCACATGTATTAGTTAAATGCAGTAAAAACTGCAAAAGCCCCAATCTTCTCAGCGTCTTTCTCCATGGCTGTAATGTCTTATGTCAGTCAATTGTTCTTTGTCGAGAGCTCAAGTTACTTTTTGCATATTTTTACAACCGGAGGTGAATTCCAAATCTCATACAGTGTGTAGAAGTGCAGGTAAGGCGGGGTATACAGCTCTTTTCCCCACAAATATTTAAAATGCCCTTTATCTAGAGCTCTATATGGGTTACCCAAAAATTGGTCAGACTTAGAGGAATATTTTGACTACCCACAACATGGAGTTTAATTGAGATATAATATAAATGTTTGAGGGTAAAGACCTCTTTACTCATTATCGAGGCGCCTAAATTAATGTAATAATCAACTTCTAACTTCTGTACTTTTGTCTTGCAGTGACAAAGCCTTATCTCAAAGTAGGGATGCAGCTGAGTCTAAGGTATGTATTTGAATACTTAAAAACCTTTCTCATATGTAGAATCATTTTGATGCGTCTGCAGCAGACGACCTTTCAAAACAGTGTGGCAAAAGTAGAAATTGCTCCAAATGAGCAACTTTTCCTTTTGCCCCAATGTTTTCAACTCTCTTGTTAATAAGTATTCATTCATTTTTAGCTCACCAGAGCACAAAGTGCTCAAGGTGAGTTTTTGTGATCATCTCTTGTCCGTCGTTCGTCGTCAATATTTGCTTGTTAACCCTCTATAGGCAACATTTTGCATTTAATCTTTATGAAAGTTCATCAGAACATATATCTCCATCAAAACTAGACCAAGTTCGAATATAGGTCATGTCGGGTCAAAAATTAGGTCACTAGGCCAAATTGAAGGAAAATCTTGTTAACAATCTGGAAGCCGCATTTTAAACTTGAGCATGTTGAAACTTCGTCAGAAATTTTGTCTTGATGATATCTAGGCCAAGTTCGAATATAGGTCATGTCTGGTCAAAAAATAGGTCACTAGGCCAAATTTAAGGAAAATTTTGTCAACACTCTGTAAGCCACATTTTTGGCTTGAGCATGTTGAAACTATGTCAGAATGTTTGTCTTAGTGATATCTTGGCCAAGTTTGAATATATGTCATGTCAGGTCAAAAACTAGGTCACTAGGCAAATTTAAGGAAAACACTGGTTAACACTGAAAGCCACATTTTGGGTTGAGCATGTTGAATCTTTGTCAGAATATTTGTCTTGATGATATCTAGGCTAACTTCGAATGTAGGTTTGGTCAGATCAAAAACTAGGTCACTAGGCCATATTGTAGAAATATCTTGTTAACACTATAGAGATCACATTTTTTACTTGAGCAGATTGAAACTTTGTCAGAAAATTTGTCTTGATGATATCTAGGTCAGGTTTGAATATGGGTCATATCAGGTCAAATATTAGGTCACTAGGCCAAATTGAAGAACAATCTTGTAAACACTCTGAAAGCCACATTTTAAACTAGAGCATGTTGAAACTTTGTCAGAATATTTGTCTTGATGATATCTATAGGGCTAAGTTTGAATATGGGTCAGGTTAGTTCAACAACTAGGTCACTAGGCCAAATTGTAGAACAATCTAGTTAACACTATAGAGATCGCATTTTTGACTTGAGCAGCTTGAAATTGTGTCAGAAAGTTTGTTTTGATGATATTGCCATTGGTGCTGAAAGAGTTAAGTCTTAAATAGCCCATTCTCAGGTGATCGATGCCAGGGCCTCATGGCCCTCTTGTTTAAAATTTTCAATACTGTTGTTTAGATATTTTCATAGTCGTCTGCTGCATATTTAATCTTTGTTGAAAGGGCTAACACATATAACAAACTGCTGCATACAGTGTTTGAAACTTCTGTACACAAATTATGGGGAAAACTTGTTGAGGTAAAATATTCAAGACAACAATGTCTTGCTATGAAATCTTCAAGTCAATGGCAGAAACAGGATTCCGTAAGATGACCATCAGAGCTAAAAATAGGAAAATCTTACAAGACATCTCCCAAAGAACAAAATAAATTGTCACAAAGTGTCCTTTGTGGCTCTTTGCAAACATCATTACGGTCCTCTATTTTTAGCTCGACTTTGGAAAAAAACGAGAGCTATTGTCATGACCCTGGCGTGGTCGCTTTTTTAGCTCACCAGAGCACGTAGTGCTCAAGGTGAGTTATTGTGATCGCCTTTTGTCCGTCGTCCGTCGTTCGTCGTTTGTCGTCCGTCGTCAACATTTGCTTGTTACTACACTAGAGGCAACATTTTGCATCCAATCTTTATAAAATTTTATCAGAACATATATCTCGATCAACTCTAGGCCAAGTTCGAAACTGGGTCATGTGGGGTCAAAAGCTAGGTCACTAGGTCAAATTTAAGGAAAATCTTGTTAACACTCCTGAAGCCGCATTTTTTGTCAGAATGTTTGTCTTAGTGATATCTAGGCCAAGTTCGAAAATAGGTCATGTCGGGTCAAAAACAAGGTCACTAGGTCAAATTTAAGGAAAATCTTGTTAACACTCCTGAAGCCGCATTTTTTGCTTGAGCATATTGAAACTTTGTCAGAATATTTGTCATAGTGATATCTAGGCCAAGTTCGAAAATAGGTCATGTCGGGTCAAAAGCTAGGTCACTAGGTCAAATTTAAGGAAAATCTTGTTAACACTCCTGAAGCCGCATTTTTGGCTTGAGCATGTTGAAACTTTGTCAGAATATTTGTCATAGTGATATCTAGGCCAAGTTCGAATATAGGTCATGTCGGGTCAAAAACTAGGTCACTAGGCCAAATTGAAGAAAATCTTGTTAACACCCTTGAAGCCACATTTTAAACTTGAGCATGTTGAAACTTTATCAGAAAGTTTGTCTTGATGATATCTAGGCCAAGTTCGAATATGGGTCATGTCCGGTCAAAAACTAGGTCACTAGGCCAAATTGAAGGAAAATCTTGTTAACACCCTGGAAGCCACATTTTAAACTTGAGCATGTTGAAACTTTATCAGAAAGTTTGTCTTGGTGATATCTAGGCCAAGTTCGAATATGGGTCGTGTCCGGTCAAAAACGAGGTCACTAGGCCAAATTTAAGGAAAATCTTGTTTACACTCTAGAAGCCACATTTCTGGCTTGAGCATGTTGAAACTTTGTCAGAATATTTGTCTAAGTAATAGCTAGGCCAAGTTTGAATATGAATCATGTCAGGTCAAAAACTAGGTCACTAGACCAAATTTAATGGAAATCTTGTTAACACTCTGGAAGCCACATGTTTGGCTTGAGCATGAGAGAGTTATGTCTTAAATAGCCCATTCTCAGGTGAGTGATTCCAGGGCCTCATGGCCCTCTTGTTTCTTTTTTCTATCAGTCGAGCGTCTGTGCCGTACGCGGTGCTCTTGTTTATCTTTATTAAAACATTTGTACTTCCCTATGCCCCTTTTTAAAATTCATTAAAATATGTTTCAACTCTTTCCCATAGACAGACGTTTTGAAGCTCTTCAGCAGGCGACTTTTGAAAAGAAATATTGCTCATTATGAAACCTTTTCCCATAATGTTTTTAACTCTTTTCAATAATTAAACTTACACTTTTAGAAATTCCCATTTTTTAGCTCACTTGTGATCGCCTTTTGTCCGGCGTGCATCATGTGTCCGTTAACATCTTCTCGTCAGTAACTAGTAGGTCAATTTTGATGAAACTTCACAGAAAGCATCCTCTCAATGATCTCAACAGAATTCCTTCAAATTTTTGGGATCCATGCAGTATTCTGGTTTCCATGGCAACAAAACGAAAAAACCTTTAGAATTCTTCTTCTATTAAACTGGTCGGCAGATTTTCAAATAACTTTGTAGAACTGTTCCTTGGATGACCCTCTTTCAGATTCCTTCAAGCCATGTTGATTGGTCGAAAAACATGGCCACCAGGGGGCGAGGCTATTCTTAAATGGCTATAGTGAAAACTAAAAAAATCTTCCCTCCAAAAGTGTCAGGCTGATTTTCAAATTTTAGTAGAAATGTTCTTAGGGTGACCCTCTATCAGATTCCTTCAAGCCATGTTGATTGATCGAAAACTATGGCTGCCAGAGGGCGGGGCTTATATGGCTAAAGTGAAAAAAATAAAAACAGGTGAGCGATCCAGGGCCATCATGGCCCTCTTCTTCGCTAAGATAATTTCAAAATCGTCTGCTGCAGATTTGTTGTATGTGGGAAAGGGTTTAAAGCTATCAGCTCCAAAGTCTGAGTATCAATGAAATATGTCGAACTTTATTTCTGTACTCCAATTCCTTTACAGGGAAAGCAAATTGAACTTGAGAGAACCACAAAATGGGTGAAAATGCATAAAAGCTGGGACAAATATTTCCCTGGAGAAAAGGTATCAACTTTCATTAATTTGTTGCAGTAAAAGGTTAAACACTTTGTGTATACAAGAAGGAATTAATGTCTTTCTGACATTTTTTTTTTAACACTTTCATATGTCATTAACTCTTTCTCTATAGCGAAGCCCTGTAGCTCAGTCGGTAGTGATGCGGGCTGTCAATCCAGCGGTTGTGAATTTGAATCCCAACTCGGCCAACGTTTGACCAAAGTCACTGTAACAAGCGTCATTCATCTTTCACCAATGGGCTTACAGTCTGTTGAAAAGAAGTCAGTTGCTTGGAAAGTATGTTGTGTGGATTACTGGTGTGAGAAAACAAGTAAACACATGAGTAGGTGAACTGACCACTGTGATATGACTAAACAATTGTTGAGCCCCACTCAATCAATCAACTTTCCCTTATATTAAATATGCAACTTCGAACATTGTAGGTCAATCAATCAATCAATCAATGCAGCATGTCCCTTATAGCTCTTATCCCTTTGCAGTGGACGACTTTAAAAACATTGAGGCAAACATGTTATAACTCCCTATTAATTAGGGATGGGACCGAGTACGCGAGTACCCGAGTACTCGGTCGGACGTCCGAGTACCGGTTAACAAAATAGGTACTCGAGTACTCGTAAAAATAAAAATAAAAAGTATGTTAAAGTAAATAAAAAACATAAAACGTATTGAATCTGTTTTACTTATTGAGTTACTAAAAAAGTCAGTAAATCAGCGATGAAGGGATGAAGGGATATTAAACAAACAGCTAGCACCTATTCGTCTGAAGATAGTACTTAATCCATTTTAATCCACTTTAATTGGCGATTTGATTGCAATCACGAGTCAAATCCGAACAACGCGACAAACAGGTAGTTAGCGATATCTCCAGTCAATTAGCAACCATATGCCAAACAATACGTCAAACACATAGGGCCGTCGGTTTTTCACACCTTCGTCGCAATCGTGTTGTCAACACGTTATAATTGGATAGTTGTAAGAAATACACTTCCATATGATTGGATAAGAACTGTTGCTATTGAAGTTAATTGATTAGAAAGAACCGTCTTCTATCATTCTTATCTATTCGAACGAAAAGAAAACAACCACAAATACAACCAGTCAGTTAAATGCATACTATGTAGCGCAGAACTCGCTTACAACGGTGGTACCACTAGTATGCACAACCATCTCCGCCTGAAACACACAGAAACTACAGCTCCGAGTCCGACGAAACAACCGTCCATGGCCTTATTTGTAAACTCGCCAAAGAAAATGTCAACAAACCAGAGAGAGAGTATCACTCATAGAGCCATTGCCAGTATGATCGTTTCCGACTACCTACCACTTAGTTTTGTAGAAGGTGGCGGATTCCGTAGTTTGATGAAACTTGTAGCTCAGTTTCAGAAACAAGTTAAACTAACAATATACGCAGTAAATGGGGACGCATTCACTCTTTTAGGAAATGTTGCGATAAAGGTCATATCTGTTAGGCGTGTATATATTACGGACACCGGTTTAATTGAAAACCGAAAGAAAACAAAAACATTCCGATTGTTTATTTCTTTTTGCATTGACGATAAAGATATTATTTTATTAAATGTATTGTTTATCATTCTTTGTATTGTTTTCCTTTCATCGTTTGACTTGCTTTGATTTTGCGTCTTTAAAGAGATATACAGTCTGCACACAAACCTGTGGATGTTTACGCCAATAGGTCATTACCATTCCTAGAGACAAGACGATTAATGACGGAATGAACAAAATGTGATTTCTTGCGAGTACCCGAGTACTCGATCGGAAGAGTTCACGAGTACCCGAGTACTAATATCGGTACTCGTTCCCATCCCTACTATTAATGGAAGTATGATAATTGATTAGAGATGAAAACATTCTGGCTGAAGGATTAATTGCTCATAATGAGCAATTTCTTTATTTGCCATAATCTTTTCAAAAATCATCTGCTTCAGAGACGTTAGAAAACTTTCATTTCGAAAAGGGTTATTTTTAAAAGGAAATTTCATCAGGTTACTATAAATAGAATCGGTATTTTCTCTTCTATTGTATATAATTGAGGAAATAATTGATGCTTGACTATTATCATGTTCATTACTTACATATGTATGCAGCATCGGGTGAATACTATAAATAGAATCGGTATTTCCTCTTCTAATGCATATCATTGAGGAAATACTAGGGTTTGTGTCACCAGCTCACCTCTCTGTTTGTCCCTCACAGTTTATCTGACTGACATATTGGCAGGTGACACATGCTTTGCTCTGAACACGACCAAAACTGACAATTCTGCAGCAGATGACTTTGAACGTATTTTGTCAAACAATAGAAAATCTCTATAATTGAATGGATAACCTATGACTAAAAGTGGAAAACATTGTGGCAAAAGGAGAAATTGCCCGTTTTCAAAAAGCCGTCTGCCGCAGAGGCGTCAGAAAGTGTCTATATGAGGGAAAGGGTTAACTGTTTCCCACATACAACAAATCAGTAGCAGACGACTAAGAAAATTTCTATAAAAAAATATGGAAAATCTCTATAATTGTAGGTATAATTACTGAAGAAAGTTGAAAACATTGTGGCAAAAAGGGAAATTGCCCGTTTTGAGCAATTTGTCACAATGTTTTTAAAATTCGTCTGCTGCAGATGCATCAAAATGCATCTAGGTGGGAAAGGGTTAAATGAATCCAGACCGACTGAAGGAAGAAATCTGATCCAAATTATTGCAAGGAGAGTAAATGAACTCTCACAATGTGATAACTTCTCATAATATAATTGTATTTTCTAGCTTACAAGGAGGGTCTATAAAGGAATTCCAGACAGACTGAGGGGAGTAATCTGGTCCAAACTATTAGGGGTCCACGTAGTCAAGGCAACACAAGATGGGGTATACAATGTAAGTAAGCCAAGTTTATCTGCAGACGCATTTGGAGGTTTTTCAATATTTTACCAAGATGTTTTCTGCTGCAGATATGTTATATTTGGCAAAGACTTAAGTTAATCATCTGATACAGGTGACTTGGATGCCTTTGTGGCAAGTGATTATTGAAAATACCTTGGGGAAAGGAGCTTCATTATAAACAAGCAATCAGAGTCGATTTCAGTGTAGGTCTTACACTAATACTGTTTTTTGTTTATTATGCACAAGTTGTGTTTCATTTTAATATTTGCAACTAAACCTGCAATGTTGATTTTTAACTAGACATAATGATAGACAACAATAAAATGAGACTATATGTGTGGGACTCCAGTATCCGAAAAGGGATTCATTTTGTTGTTCATATATTTTTTACTTGCATGTATGAATTTATAATTCCCAGTCCCACTTGCCGATGCATTTTAAAGCAATTGATTAGTCGACTTTTAAAAATATTTGTGGCAAATGGAGAAATTGCAAACATCTTCACCATTTGCTGCAATGTCTTCATCTCCATTCAACTTCCATTTATACATATTTTTCAGATTTTTTGTAAAAAAAAACCATGGCTACAAGGTGGTCTAGCTGTTTTACCTTTTTACCCATAGTCTACAGTATAGTGCTATTTTGCCTTATGGCAGTGGAGTGATATTGGCCCTGTTGGACCTTTTGTCTGGTTAAATTTCAACCGGCTTCTTAACCCTTTCCCACATGCAGCTGACTTTGAAAACATCTTGGTCAAAATATGAAAAATCTCTACAAATGAAGGTATAATGATTAAATAGAGTTGAAAACATTGTGAAAGAAGGAGAAATTGCTTGTTTTGAGCAATTTCTCCTTTTGCCACAATGTTTTCTAAACTTGTCTCCTGCAGAGGCTTCAGAAAGCCTCTGTATGCGGAACAGGCTAACAGAGATGATGGGTTACACAACTTGGACTGTATTTTTTTATTTTTTTTATTTTTTTTTACAGAGAATGAAGACTAGGGCCAGATCCATATCACAACATATTCGACAAATTGATCTCGATGTTAATAGAACATACAGAAACCATTTAATGTTTAGGGAGAGATTCGGCTCCAAGTAAGCATGAACAAAATCTTCTTTCATCTTTAACCCTTTCCCTCTTATAGACGCTTTCTGACACCTCTGCAGCAGACGGCTTTTTGAAAACATAGTGACAAAAGAAGAAATTGCTCAAAACGAGCAATTTCTCCTTTTGCCACAATGTTTTCCACTTTTAGTCATAGGTTATCCATTCAATTATAGAGATTTTCTATTTTTTGATAAAATATGTTCAAAGTCGTCTGCTGCAGAATTGTCGTATGAGGGAAAGGGTTAATCACATTTAATTGATTTTTCCTAATTACAGTTCTTTAAAATCATCTACTGCAAATGCATCAAAAAAGCGTCTACATATCGGTATGCATGTTGAAAATGATAAGATGTACAAGTATGTTTGAAGGAAGGCAACCTGTATTTATTTAGTGTGTTGAACAATTTCTTAATATACTTGTTATCATTCGACGTGAGAAGTTGAACCTACTTTTTTAAGACTGAAAACCTGATGCATTGATTTTTTTTATTTAACTCAAAGTAATGATGTTTTATGAGATTGATCATGTAATATGTTTGATGGTGTCACTTTAACCTATATGCAGCAAAGCTGATTATGAGAAATTCCCCTGTTGCCACAATGGTTTCAATGAGCAATTTCTTCTTTTGTCACTATGTTTTCAAAAAGCCGTCTGCTGCAGAGGCACCAGAAAGCGTCTATAGGAGGGAAAGGGTTAAAGCAGAAAAAACATATTCTTTAAAGATCATCCTCCGTGTATATATTATAGACATAACCTCTTTTCTTATTGCAGACAGCAGGCATTATTTCATGTGTTATCAGCATACTCCATGTATAATACCGAAGTAGGCTATTGTCAGGGAATGAGTGAGGTAGCAGCATTGTTGTTAATGTACCTGAATGAAGAGGTAGGATTTGATATGATCAGAGGTCAAGATAAGGGGAGTAATCTGGTATTTTCCCTCAATATATCTGTTATTGCTCAATCCAACTCTATGTTGTGGGTACTAATAAGAATCGTCTCACCGAGACGATTCTTTTAAGTACCAACAACATAGGGTTTGAATGTCAAATAAGGGTTTTAGAACATGGAAAATGTCCCTAATCTAGAGCTCTGATATGATTGTGTGGGATTATACAGACAAGCCCCTATATCTCCGTCTGTAACAACATAGCTATTCAACCCGGGGTTGTAAGTTTAAACCCCGATTCAGCCATTCATTCTGTCTGATGATTGATAAAAGTCATCGTGACAAGCATCATTTGTCTAACACCAATATAGGCTAAAACATGGGTGGGAAGGGAGCTAGTTGCCTGGGAAGAATATTATGTGGAGAATTGGGACGAGAAAGCCAGGATCTTGGGTGAACCGGCTGTCATCTTATAACCGAAATACCTTTGAAAACATCCTTAAGCTGTTCTCAATCAATCAGATTTAAGGCCACTTTCCACAAATTCATGCTCCTTTCTAACTCAAATCCCCTAGGCTTACTACTCGGCCATAGCAGGTTCCTGTAGAGGTATGAAAGACGCCGTAGATTCCCATACACATCGGGAAGATCATAATAAGCCCCATTGAGTGAAATTAGTACTGTAGCACATGGGTACAGTGATGAGACTAAGAAGACAATGTATTCACACAGTCTCACCTGAGTCGGCACTATGTGCATACTTGCTAAACTTCCCTTGGTGTTACTTTAGTTAAAAGACTGGAGTGAAGCCCTACTTCTTTTAGCCCTTTCAAACATACAGATGCTTTCTGAAGCCTCTACAGCAGTCAACTTTTGAAAACATTGTTGCAAATGGAGAATTGCTCATCATGAGCAATTCCTCTATCTGTCACAATGTTTTCAACTCTATTCAATAAATATATTTTCATTTAAAGAGATTTTGCTATATTTTTGGGTTGGTATTTTTTTCTAAAGGCGTCTGCAGCAGATTTGTTGTATGTGGGACAGATTTAAGTCCTGTACACTTTTATGTGATGCTGTAATAGATCTGTAAAAAGGCCCAGCTTTAACCTGACATGTATATTTTGCATTTTTATGTTTCAATCAAATAGAACATTTGATTACTTGTTAAAAAAGTATGGTGATCTAAACAGCTGTCAACTAATTCTAGTTTCTGTTCATGTATGCATTGCGACAAAAAAGAGACAGAAACCATAAAAGCAATAAGTTTCAATGAGTAATGGCATCTTGTTGCATCTGAAATAGATGCACCTTATCAAGAGCTCTGGGGGATGCTGCAAATACCATTTTCACCAAAACCTGCTCAAATGTTGACTAAAATTGATGAATCAAACTTTGATGTTTCAGGATGCATTTTGGGGGCTTTCCCAGCTTTTTACTAGTAAAAGACATGGAATGCATGGTAAGTTTCTTATCAAACAGACTTAAGCTAGCAACCTGACAACAATCACCAAGCACTGGCTTATAGTTGAATTAGGTGCAGTTCCGTCAAGTTGCAGCAACCAGCTGCAAGACCAAATGGGAGTTGGAATTTTTTGACAATGTCCTGACTTTGCATCTGACTTGTGTAACTGGCAACCTGACATAAATTAGGGGCAATGATGCAAACATTCAGTGTGAGTCAGGCCATTGGAATTGCTCCATACCTAAATTCTGCATGCCTATTGTTTGAGATTGACGAGTTGCTGTTCCTTTGAGTTGCGCAGGCGGCTTCAAAACACAGTGAAATTTCCTGAGAATATCCCGTCTTTGTAACTGTCATGTGCAAGTTTCTTTATCATTGTCTCGTTTAACCCTTTTGCCACATGCAGACACAGTTATAATCATCTGCAGTGGACAACTTTTAAAAACATTTTGGGAAAAGGAAAAATTGTTCATGTACGGATGATAGAAATGGGGACAATATGTTGGCCCTGTTTTACTAATAGCCAGCTAATAGCCTGTTCCAACTCCACCAATTTTACTTAGTGCTTAGTAATACTGAAACGCATATTTCATCATTTTTGTTCCCCTAATAAAAATGCCAAACTATTTCATTTCTTTACAATTATTGTGTGTCAACAAGGTATTTATGTCAACTTTGTCATTTACTTAAACACTTTTCACCATTCATGTTTTACAAAATATTAGGGAAACAAAAATGATGAAATGAGCTCTAAAATACTTAAGTATTACTTATCACTTAGTACGGTTGGTGGAATTGGACCCAGGTTGCCTCGTACACATGAGTTATGACCCTTAACCCTTTCCCACATACAGCAAATCTGCAGAAGACGATCTCTATAATTGTAGGTATAATTACTGAAAAAAAAATAAAACATTATGGAAAAAGAAGAAATTGCTCGTTTTGAGCCATTTCTTCTTTTGTAACAATGTTTTCAAATATCGTCTGCTGCAGATGCATCAGAATGCATTTATAGGTGGGAAAGGGTTAATGGCTTTATATTGTGTAAGTTTGGCTCTCCCATTTCACACCTTTGTCAATATATTGTGTGCTGCAGAGTCACCAGAAGTAATCTGCATAAAGGAAATGTTTAAAGCGACTGAAATCCAGATGGCATGAAAAAGAAAAAAAAAAAAAAAAAAAAAAAATTGAATTCGCCCTAAATGTTATTCTTTATGTTATTCAAGTAAAACCAGGGTAGAAAATGTATCGTTTTTAATCAATAAAGTGAACTTGAGTCGTTTTCAATTGTCCCGATGAAGGGGTTTCCTATTTAAAAATACTTACCCCGTTACTGACAGGGTAGAATTTGCGATGGAAAAAGTATCGAAAACAAGAAAATCTCACCAATTATAGGGGTATGTAATATGTCAGTTATCATATGTTAATGCCCCAAATACAAAAATAACACTTATTTTCTTAAAATTGGATTTTTTTTTTTTTTCGACAGTTGGGTATCTGGAGTTCAGTCGCTTTAAAATATCATTTAAGTCTCAAATATTTTCAATTTTCAATTGGTCAATCAGATATAAATGTATTAAGTCATTTAATTTATCAATGAACAATAAGAATTAGAATGGTCTTGATAAAAAACAGTTAAGGAAAGCAATGAGCTTCCTTGGAATGTTTCTGATCAAATTAGATTTTGTTTCTTTTTAAATATAGTTAATTTAATATTTACGATTCACATGACTTGTAAAATCAAAGCGCCAATGGCACTGTAGTGGCGATCGTATGGAAAATCCTGCAAAGTAACAAGCAGTATATCGGTGTAGGGCTTGCGATTTTCAATAATAGTGCACTCTGGTGCGGGTAAATTTGAGAATGTATCAACCCTGCATCTTTTGACAGTAGAATAATGTTAGTTTGCCAGAATGTTGTCATGTTCTGAAACTGGTCATGATGTGTTAAAAATTAGGCCATTCCAAATTTATGAAAAATCTAGTTGGTACTCGATAGGCTATCGTTTTAGCTCATTAGAATGGCTATTTGTAATCTAAGTTCGGGTAATCTGACACATGTTCATCACCAGGTCGCTTGGCCATATTAAGATAAAATATTTTGTACACTTTAGAAATGACAAAATTATCAAGAAAGGAGAGAAAACAGTATCCATTAGTTTGGTGTTTGTTTCAATGATGTCCGATATTAAACAGGTCTGTTCAATTTAGTCCCTTCACATTGCATGATTGAGAGTTGTCAGAGACATAAAGACACAGTGTATTTATATGTCTCTGAGCAAAGACCTAATAACACATGTGTTATTAGGTCTTTGCTCTGAGGTTGTTAAAGTGCTTCGAAAAATTTGAGTATAATAACAAACAGTAATTATGCACAAAAAGCACAATTTCACTATTTGCCCAACTGTTCAATTTATAAAAATATAGGCATATATTTTAATGCTCGATCTCCAAACTAAATTAGGCTACACTTTCAGCATTGATTGCTAATTGACTCTAGAATGTGCAAACGTGTATACATAACGTGTGTACACACTGACATCGGGTGTCCTTTAAACCTTTGTAAACCAGTCTTATCATCTAGACACTTTCATATATTTAAACAACTACAATATAAAGCGTTTATAATATTGAGATTTAAGAACACCAGTCTCGCGAGCTATTTATAGAACCTTTTGGAATTCCCTGATTTGAGTATCATCAGAGTTATTTGCAAGGCAGATAGAACGCGCAATGATATTTATTATCTGCCCAATCATGACGAAGATAATATTTACATATTTTAACTCTATGTAGATAATGTCTCGATAAAACTCAAATATTAGTAACAATCCGGTACCAAAGTAGCACTGACATAATTATTATTAATCGCGTCTCTGCATCAATGATGGAACTATAACGGATGTGAGTAAATTAGTTTGCAGTAAGGAAAATAAATATCAACGGGCTTTTCAAAACCGACTATGTAAATATTTTCCGTTGTTGTTGTTTCTGTTAGCATTGTGGCGATTGTCAAACCAATCGCCTCAAGAACCATGATTTTGTGGATGTAAATGATATATTTAGAAAATGGAAAGAATAGATTCAATACAGTCTTAAGCTTACTTGAAAAAAGGAGGAGTAGCACACAATGGTGAAGAGGAAATATCTTGGTCAGACTGTGAGAGGATGCAGACTGATCTGAATCTTAACCCTATCCCACCTGCAGACGCATTTTGACGCATCTGTAGAAGACGACTTTCGAGAGCATTGTAGCAAAACAAACCATTCCTCCTTTTGCCACAATGTTTTCAACTTTTTTTCAGTAATTAAACATTCATTTAGAGATGTTGCCTAAATGTTTTCAAAGTCGTTTGCTGCAGATTTGTGATTTGTGGGATAGGGGGGTTAACTGGCCTCAAAGTTGTAAAGATTTCTTATCTGGTGCTATAGGTCTTGTAATAATGATTATTTATTTCACAGGTTTCTTTATGTCAAAATTTCCAAAGCTTATACGGTTTCAAGAACACCATGAAAATATTTTGAAAAAATTTCTTCCAAAGATTCGACGCCATATGGTAAGTCAGTCCTTTTCTCATTAAGGCCATACTGAAAATTCTACGGAATTTAACCCTTTCCCACATGCAGATGCATTTTTGACACATCTGCAGCAGACGACTTTTGAAAACATTGTTGCTTATGCAATTTCTCCTTTTTTGCTCACCTGAGCTATTGTGATCCAACACCGTCCAACGTCATTGTCTGTCCTGTCCCTCTGTTCACATTATTCTATAAATATCTTGAGAAAAGATAATTTTCCTAAATCAGAGGCCCAATTTCAACAGAATGTCAAAGGAATGGCGCTCTTTCAAAAATGTTCAAAGAATTGAATTCCATTCAACTTTCATGAAAGGAAAAACATTAAAATTCTTCTCGCCCATTTTAAAATCATTTGCCTGAAATATTTCATTGGTGGCCCTTTAACAACTCTGACACTTAGATTATGCCAATCTGTTAAAAGAAACACCATTAGGTGGGCCTTGTTTTCCTTACATGTTTACATGTTTAAAATAATCTTGTACAACATAACTGACTTAATTTGAAAATAATTTGGGACATATTGCTTAGATGGCCATTTATCAAGAATGTTCAAATTATTTTTATCCATTGAAATACATAGTTGCCAGGGGTGGGTTTGTTTTTAATGAGGAGAGTAAAGCTTAAAACATCTTCATGTCCAAAATTACCAGCCTGATTTGAAAATAATTTATCACAATTTGTATTTTATTAACTCTTTGCAAGGAGTTTAAATTGTTTCAATTTGTTAAAACATATAGTTGCCATGGGACTTGTTTTTAGTTCACCTGTGCACGAAGTGCTCAAGGTGAGCTATTGTGATCATATTTTGTCCGGCGTCCTTCCGTCGTGTGTCATGCGTTGTCAAAAAATCTTGTTAACACTCTGGAGGCTGCATTTTTAACTCTAGCATGTTGAACCTTTATCAGAATGTTTATCGAATATGGGTCATTTCGTGTCAAAAAGTAGATCACTAAGTTCAAATTGAAGGAAAATCTTGTTAACACTCTAGAAACTGCAATGTTTGCTTCAGCAGTTTTGAAAGAATGTTTGTGCTAATGATATCTAGGTCAAGTTTGAATATGTGTCATATTGGGTCAGAAACTAGGTCACTAGGCTACATTGAAGGAAAATATTGTTAACACTGTTGAGGCTGCAGTTTTAACTTGTTGAAATTTATCAGAATGTTTGTCTTGATGATATGTAGGACAAGTTCGAATTTTGGTCATATCTGTTAAAAAACTAGGTCACTAGGCCAAATTACAAGAAAATCTTTTTAACACTCTAGAGGCCGCATTCGCTTCAGGAGCTTTTGTCAGAGTGTTTGTTTGAATTATATCTAGGTCAAGTTTGAATAGGGGTCATATTGGGTCAGAAACTAGGTCACTAGGCAAAATTTAAGGGAAATCTTGTTAACACTCTGGATGCTGCATCTTTAACTTGAGCATGTTGAAACTTTATGAGAATGTTTGTCTTGATGCTAAGTAGGCCAAGTTTGAATATTGGTCATTACTGTTCAAAAACTAGGTCACTAGGCCACATTGAAGGAAAATCTTGTTGACACTGTGGAAGCCGCATATTTATTCAATCAAATTTGGTCAGAATGTTTCTCTAAATATTAGCTAGGCAAAGTTCAAATATTGTTAAAACTCTTGAGGCCGCATTTTTACTTTGAGCAAGTTGAAACTTTGTCAGAGTGTTTGTCTTGATGATATCTAGTCCATGTTCAAATATGGGTCATATCAGGTAAAAAAAAAAAGGTCACTATGCCAATCAAATGAAAATCTTGTTAACACCCTGGAGGTTACATTTTGAATCTTTATCTTTGTCAAAATAATTGTCTTGATGTGTTTGGCATTAGAAATCACATTGCATAATTCAGGTGAGCGATCTAGTGCCATCATGGCCCTCTTGTTTTCATATGTGTACAGTATTCTTTTAAAAAATCTATTTGTCAAGCACTGCAAGTGTTATATCTTTCTTATTTAATGTGTATCTGCACATAGTGGTACTCTATGTTTAAGGCTGAAAATATGTCCCTAGGGTCAAAATGGCCCACCCCAGGGCACATGATTTTTACACTGTACATGTATGAACTTAAATATAGCTATAGATCACCAGTACACACCTGGGTCATACCATAATACAGTAGCTTCCTGCATCAGTAAAATATGAGACTTGCTAAGTATAGTACTTCATAATATTTCAACATAGATGTATGTGACTTCTATCGAAGTTCTATTTAATTAGGTGAGCGTTTGTATTCCGTTTGACCATTCATTATTTCTGATGATTGACAAAAGTCATTGTGACTGTCGTCATTAGTCTTCCGCCAATGGGCAATAAATCTTGATTTTGTGTAATTCATTTACATGAATGACAGATATCACTTCCTAACCGGCTGTCTGTTAATCTGTCTGTCATACTTTGCATTAATTTATATTCAGTGTGGTATATTCACTTCAAAGTTGCAAAACATAGCTTGTGATAAGGAAAATGAAACAATACAAAGAACATAAGTCTAGCCTACTTATTTGTCAGCGATCTTTCATTCATTTTATTGTGTTCATTGATTTTCAATGTATCAATTTAAAACTTGTTTGATTATGACCTGTAGACCTTCAGTACACGAGAACTATAACTTGAGCACTTTGAAATTTCCTAGCATGCATATTTTTTTTAGTTTTCCCCCAGTGTGCATTTTTTCCTGGTCATTTTGTCACTTATAAACCACTTTTCATAAGTGACATATGTGTTCAGTGGAATGTTCTTGTCTATACATGCAGGAAGTATTATTTGAAAACAATTGAGGAAAAATATAGAAAACCACAGCAGATAACAGTTTAGTTTTAGAATAGGGTTAAAACCATTGAGGCTAATTGAAGAATTGCTTATCATGAGCAATGTCTCCTTTTACCAACAATGTTAACAACAATTGTCTGAAATTTAGACAATGGGGAGTATTCTGGTCTTTTCTTACAATACCTCAACCCTAAAGTCCCTATTCATTAGTTGTACTTAAAACAATTCATCACATAAAGTCATTTCTTTAAACCCTGTCCGACATACAGACGCAGCAGGTGACTTTTGCCACAGTGTTTTCAATCTAATTTAATAAATATACTTTCAATTTTTGCTAAGGTGTGTTCAAAGTCTTCTGCTGCAGATTTGTTGTATGGGGGAAGGGAAAACAGCCTTAAAGGTCAAATAAGGATTTTATTCATGAAATATGAACCTAGTTTAACTAGAGCCCTGTTGTTTTGTCATGGTTTCAGGAGAAGGAGGGAATTGACGCTGGATTATACACCATAAAATATTTCCTTCAGTGTTTCCTCGATAGGGTATGTAGCCATTTCTTAAGACAGTTTTTCAAAGCCTAGATACAGAGGAGTACAGAGGAGTACACTGATCTTTGCAATTAAACCCAATAGTGTGGGTACTTAAAAGAATTGTCTCGATAAGACGCTTCTTTTGAATACCCACAAAATAGGGTTAGGAGGTCAAATAAAGATTTTGGAAGAGCTCTGTTTTATGATTTTTAGCTCAACTTTTCAAAGAAAAGGCAAGCTATTCTTATCGCCTTGGCGCCGCGTTTGCGTCACACCTTTGTTAAGTTTTTTGTACTACCTCTTTTTTTCAAAACCATTAGAGGTATTGCTTGAAAACTTACAATACTTGTTCATCATCATTACCTCCACCAACAGCCAAAAGTGCATAATTCAGTAAAGATTTTTGTAAAAATTATGACTCTTTTTCGACTATCACCCAAAATGTTTTGTTTTATTGGCAAGCACAAAAAAGTTGAGCATGCTGTCCTCCGACAGCTCTTGTTTTCAAAACCATTAGAGGTATTGCTTGAAAACTTACAATACTTGTTCACCATCATTACCTCCATCAACAGACAAGAGTACATAACTCTGTCAAGGTTTATGTAAGAAGTATGGCCTTTTTAGCTCGACTTTTGAAAAAAACAAGAGCTATTGTCATGACCCTGGCGTCGTGGTCGTCCGGTTAAGGTTTTTTGTTCAGCTCAGTTTTTTTTCTGTTTTCTATCAGTCGAGCGTCTGTGCCGTACGCAGAGCTCTTGTTTGGACTTAGTATTTTAGTTAAGTTTTTAGTACCACCCCACTTTTTTTTCAGAATTATTGGAGATATAGCTTTTACACTTTCAATATTCATTTACCATCATTACCTTTATCAACAGACACAAGTACATAAATCTGTGAAGGTTTGTGTCAGAATTATGGCCCTTTTTCGAAAATAGCCTAATATTGTCTAGAACTTCAATATATACCGGTACCTCCCTTGTCGGCCATTTTGATAGCAGAATTTCTCATATGTTGAAAGGGGATAAATTAAATAAAGTATCATTACACAACTGCATGTGTAAGTATAGTTGAACCATTTTCCACATACAGACGCTTTCTGACACCTCTGCAACAGACGACTTTTGAAAACATTGTGTCAAAAGGAGATATTTGTACTATACCATATTTTAACCTGTATCTTTTCAAAGTCGTCTGCTGTAAATTT
Organism: Serripes groenlandicus; assembly: GCA_031761405.1. NCBI lineage: Eukaryota > Metazoa > Mollusca > Bivalvia > Cardiida > Cardiidae > Serripes > Serripes groenlandicus. The sequence goes on along the minus strand of JASEVX010000005.1, from coordinate 12,724,482 downwards.
GTTTTATGTGGGAAAGGGTTAATTAGGAAGCAGATATAATCAGATAAAACAGTAAACTTAACATGGTCCTCGAACTGGAATTCTATTGTGTATCTTAATTGTCGCATACTTCTCTAGTTTATACTGATTTATTTTACATTTATTATAAAAAATAAGCTTTCAGCTTATATTAATCATGCTCATTTGCTTCTTGGATACTTAAGCAGTAGTCATGCAGTTTGTTTGGAAACAGACCCTTAATCATTCTTCTTTAAATATATTTAATTAATGCTTATCAATTTTGTATATCATAAAAACCAAAAAGGGAGGTAATTATTGTAAGTCTGGGAACTATGTATTTAACCCTTACCGTCTGGGCCTTACCCTCATACGACAATTCTGCAGCAGACGACTTTGAACTTATTTTGTCAAAACATAGAAACTCTATAATTGAATGGATAACCTATGACTAAAGTGGAAATCATTGTGGCAAAAGGAGAAATTGCTCGTTTTGAGCAATTTCTTCTTTTGTCTCAATGTTTTCAAAAAGCCGTCTGCTGCAGAGGCGTCAGAAAGCATCTATATGAGGGAAGGGTTAATTAATACTTATCAATTCATAAAAACCAAAAATGTAGGTTATTACTGTAGGTCTGGGAACTATGTATTTAATAGAGTGGCCATCATTTTAATTTCAGCTTCCATTTACTTTGACCTTAAGAATATGGGATATTTACATATTAGAGGGAGACAAGGTGATGACAGGCATGAGCTATACTCTCATCAAACTCCACAGAAGTAAGTACAAATACTTTAACCCTTTCCAACATACAGATACTTTCTGACCCCTCTACACAGACAACTTTTGAAGACAATGTGGCAATAGGAGAAATTGCTCAAAACAAGCAATATCTCCTTCTTGTCACAATGCTTTCAACTTTCTTTTAGCTCACCTGAGCATGAAGTGTGGGTTAAGCTATTATGATTAACCAGCGTCTGGCCGCGTCTTCATCCGTTCACATTTTCCTACAACTTCTACTAAACCAATGAACCAAAATCTAAATAATTTCAAAGGAATAATTCTTAGGTGGTCCTCTTTCAAATTTGTTCAAAGAATTTAATTCCATGCAGAACTTTGGTAGCTGCTGCGTCAGAAAAGGAGAAAAATGCCCAAACTGTAAATTAGTTTTTCACAAATGTTCCTTGATTGACCGTCTACCAAGATTGTTCAAACTATTCCTATCCTTTGAAAAACATGGCCGTCAGGGAGCATAGCCTGTTTTTCTTATATATATATATATATATGTGTATAGTTGAAAAACATGGCAGCCAGAGGGCGAGGCTTGTTTTCCTTATATGTAAATAGTGAAAACTTAAAAAATCTTCTTGTCTAAAAGTTCTGGCCAGATTTGAATATAATTTGGCACAAATGTTCTTTGGGTGAGCCTCTACCAAGAAACTTCAAAATATTCTGATCCGTTAAAAAAACATGGCCACCAGGGGGTAGGGCTTGGTTTCCTCATATGTATATAGTTAAAACTTAAAATATCTTTTTGTCCAAAAGTACGGCCTGATTTGAAAATAATTTAGCACAGATGTTCCTCGCATGATCCTCTACCAAAAGTATTCAATAATTAATTGTTTATATTTTTGCTTAGATGTGCTCAAAGTCATCTGCTGCAGATTTGTTGTTTAAGGGAAATGGTTAACCCTTGGCGAACGCAGTCACAGTTTGTGTGGTAAATTGAAAATGTATTGTTTAAATGGTGAAGAATGGCCTTCTAGTTTCTGAATAGCAATAATCATGTTCTTATTTTCCAGGAAAAATTAGGAAACATAGAATGGACACATTGTTGCAATTTTTTCAACAAGATCTGACGGAAGATTTCGGGTATGATGACGATACAGTTATAGATCAGTTACAAGTTGCAATGGAAGAATTACGGAAAGCGAAAATGGATGTAGTACCTAAAGCAACCTCAAACGAATTACCAACTCTTCCATTTGGTCTAGAGATTCAGCCAAGTAATTATGAACTAATTAAAAAGGATGAGACATTTGATGAACATTTTAGAAAGAATATCAAAGGAGGTAAAGCCGCATATTACAGAAAAAGAGCAGGTGGACATTCAACTACTCCCGACCTGGGTGGTCGTGGAGCAGATACCAGATCCATTCAGTCAAGTCGGTATTCGGAGTATTCTGTTGGTGATCAGTCATCCTATTACGACACTGCTGCAAATTCACGGTTATCCATCACTGATTTTAGTACAAAAACATCCCCGAAAAGCTCAAGAACATCATTTGATGGCTCGGACATGGGGAGTTTACATCATCTTGGTTCTCGTCACACTCCAGTACCCATCAATTCAGATGATATGGAGATAAAAGATATTGCGGAGGGAACCGAGCTGAATGGAATGGAGACGTTGACTAGAGATGCGACGATTGAGGATATGTCACATCACCTTTACTATCAAAAACCTCCGTCTCAGGCCTCCGATTACGACAATATGGAGGAGAACGAGATTGACGCCAATAACGAGGAAGAGTTTGACTATGATAATGTTCAAGTTAGTGAATGGACAGATCGCGTGGAACTGAAAGTGGAACATGTTAGATCTATACCCATTAAATATGAGATTCCTGTAACACACCAAAGTCAACCAATGAATATGCATAGAAGCACGCTCGACGGAATCGTTGTTCAAAACCAACAAAACAGAACTGATCACAGTCATGAAAGACAGTCTGTGAAAAGGCAAAATGGTGCCTCTAACTCAGTACATAGTTTTACCCCCGATGTTCAAAATGGCCCCCACTCACCTTCGCGTAATGTATCAAATGGAGAAGTAAGCGTGCTTGATATATCGATAAATAACTCTTCCATTCGTTCAAATAAACCCCGGATATCGGGCGGATCTGGATCACTATCACCTGTCAATGATAAAATAAACTATCAGAACAGTCATAGCAGTCCGAACACTCCCACTTATGGGGAATATCATGATCGCATTGTGCCACCAGCAAAATTTGTCTCGCAGCTAGAGGTTGTCCCAAGGCCAACCAGTCAGGATCACTCTAACGGTTTCAGGATGCAAGTGCAATACTCGGAGCAGCAAGTCCAAGACAGACGGTTGATGACCAGTTCACAAATAGCGCATTTATAGTTTGTTATAAATCATTGACCTGAGACATGTACATGTCCCTGAAATAAGATTTTATTCTATTAACCCTTTCCACCTTGTAGACACATTCTAACGACTCTGCAGCAGACAAATTTTTAAAACTTTGTAACAAAAGAAAAAATTGCTAAAAAAGAGCAATTTCTCCTTTTGACAGAATGTTTTCAACTCTATTAAAAAAGTATGTCTTCATTTAGGGAGAATTTCCATATTATTGTTGAGATGATTTCAAAGTCGTCTGCTGCAGATTTGTTGTATGTCGGAAACCTTTTCCCACATACACCAAAATAGTAGCAGATGACTTTGAAAACATCCAAGCAAAAAGATGAGATATCTTGATGAATGAAGGTATATTAATTGAATAGAGTTGATAAAGATGATTATGAGCAAAACATAAGCAATTTCCTGTTTTCACCTCTTTATGAAAATTATACCTGTTTTCTGAAATTTCTTTTTGTTCATGAGGTTATTCTAAAAGCAGAATAAAGTAACACTTTTTAACCAATTCCCACTAACAGATGTGTTTTGCCACTCAGAAACAATGTTTTTAACATTTTTTAACAATTTTACTTTCATTTAAAGAGATTTTCAATAGTTTTACCTAGACGTTTCCAAAAGCTGTCATCTGCAGATTTGTTGTATTTTGGAAAGGATTATTAACCCATTCCCACATACAGCAAATCAGCAGCAGACGACTTTAAAAACATCTAGACAAAAACACAGAAAATCTCTTTAAATGAAGGTATAATTACTGGAAAAAAGTAAAAAACATTGTGACAATAGGAGAAATTGCTCGTTTTGAAAACATTGTGGAAAAGAAGTTACTGATTTGAGGATTTTCTCCATTAACAGAATACTTGTCAACTCTGTTTAAAATCTGTATCAACAATTCTTCAATTGTCACATCTTATGACATGTTTCACACAAGGCTACTTAAAATATATACAATCATTGTTGCACCCCGAACAAAGATATAGCTACGCAGATTTTTAACATAAAAATGCTACTTATTTTATTTTTTTAACACTCTGTGATGTGATTAATATCAATGGACTTAGGCAAAACTGATGTAACTTCATCATGTGACAAGATGTAGTTACAACTGTTTCGTGTGCAGTCATCAAATTACATATATGTAGATGTATTTGTAGTAGAATGTCACTAGTCAAAATGAGTCTAAGTGTAAACCCTTGGAAAACATCTCCAGAAAAATAGTAAATATTGGAAAGGAGAAATAGTGAGCAATTTGTCTTTTTCCCACAATGTTTGTCAAAAGTATATTGCTGCATCTGCTTATGGGAAAGTGATTAAAAAAACAGTGAAGACTGATGAACTTGTACATCTAGTGCCTTCACTACCTGCAGAATTCCATTCCAACCACTTTAATTGGTATATTATCATGTGTTGGCTTAAACAAAAACAGAAGATGTGTCTTAATTGCAAAGCCTACTTGCTCAAAAATGTTACTTTCTCTTTTTCCATGCAATCGATTTTACAATCGGTTTAACTCTGTGAATTCGTAATTAAACCACCAATTTTCTGGATGTTAGATTATATATTTCAAAGCACTCATACTCGTTGTGATAGCTCTGTCGTTTAACGATCCAGAGTTGTGGGCTCGAACCCCGGGTCAGCCATTCATTATGTCTCCCCCTGTATACAGGGGAGATTTATTGTTTTTGTCCTGGGCGTCTGTCTGTCTGTCTGTCTGTCCGTCTATCCGAAATCGTGTCCGCTCCATATCTCCAAGACGGCTTGAAGGATTTTCATGAAACTTGTGTCAGATGTTCACCTCATGAAGGCGATGTGCAGAACCCATGTCCCGACCATACAGGTTCAATGTCAAGGTCAGACTTGAAGGTCAAAGGTTTGAGCCTTAATTTTGTGTCCGCTCCATATCTCCAAAACGGCTTGAAGAATTTTCATGAAACTTGTGTCAGATGTTCACCTCACGAAGGCGATGTGCAGAACCCATGTTCCGACCATACCGGTTCAAGGTCAAGGTCAGGCTTGAAGGTCAAAGGTTTGAGCCTGTTTTTCGTGTCCGCTCCATATCTCCAAAACGGCTTGAAGGATTTTCATGAAACTTGTGTCAGATGTTCACCTCATCAAGGTGATGTGCAGAACCCATTGTCTGCTTTATAGGTTGGAATGTTTTGAGAGATTTTGACAGATATTTGAGGGGGAGACATCTGTTTTTTCAAAAACAATTCTAGTTCTTTTTGATGATAGATAAAAGTCATCGTGACTAGCTTGTTTTTTACTTCCACCAATGGGCTAAATCGTTTGTGTTGGAAGATAACCAGTTACCTGGGAAGATTGTTGTGTAGAGGACTGGTGTGAGAAAGCCAGGAGAAACTTGTAAGGTGAACTGGCCGCCGTGGTATGATTGAAATACAATTGAAAACGGAGCTTAACTTCAATCAATCAATATAAAGTACAACACTTAATTATCATATCAGGTAAATAGTTAAGAAGACTTTGTGATTAAGAGAACACATTTATTTAATTGGAACCCACTTTTGAGTTTTAACCGAATTAGCAGTTAGTTATATAGTTCAAGTGCAATATTGTTTTAAGTGCATAATTATATGATACCAGAGAAATTCGTAAAAATCATGAATAAGACAATTTACTGAATTAAATAGTGGAACATTGTATCATTATAATATTAAAATATTAATATTTGTATTATTAGCTCCCCTGAACCAACAGGTGACCTATTGTGATCACCTTTTGTCTGTCATACAGCACCCATCTTTCTCCACAGTTTATTTAAACAACATCTCCCTTCAAACTCATTAATCCGTTGCAGCCAAACTTCACAGGAATGTCCCTTTCATGGTCCTATTTATAAGTTGTTCAAAGAACTATATAAAACATACTTTTGTTGCTACGTTGTCGGAAAGGGGAAAGGGAAAATGACGAAAACTAAAACCATCATGTCTTTTAGGGATCACTTCTCCAGCATCAGAAGAACAATAACTCTTAAATGCTTATTTCTTAAGTTCTGTGGCACTTATTTTCCGACTTTGGCAGTCAGCACGTGTTTTATGTGGAACGCCCTTGCTGTAATTTGTTCACCAAGAGCTAGAAAACCTGCATTAAAGCCTCACATTTGTGAATCGCACCATCATTGGAGCATATCAAGCAGCATATCACTTGCTTGTCTCATAATTGCTTCTTCTTCATGCTCAAAATTGAGCTTACCTATGGAAGCAAATCATAGAACTACACATTGTGCATCAAGAACTATTAATGACATATCCCACAACCGGATGAATTCTAGATATCATTAAGTGACACTTTACAGTGAACCACCCGAGATGAAGAGACTGATCCCTCTCAATAAATGCAACCATGCTTTGTAGGAATGAATTCTTACATGTAAACAATTTCCCCCTGAATCTGACCTTTATTCTGTCTGAATTAACACAATCAGAACAAACAAGTATGGATTCTCCTTGGGCAAATATAACTCGCCACTAAACTGTTTTGAAGTACCAACACCATTGTTCATCTTATTAAATGTGAAAACCATTGATACACATGCTTAGTAAGGGTTTTGTGATGTGATACATAGTTAAATCTGCAGAAACATGATTTTATGAGCAACATAGTCTCAAATGCTTGACAAAATATGTAGTACCATTTTAGATGCTTAGTTTGATTTATATCTTTTGAGACAATAGTTCTTCTGTTGAAGAAAATGGTTATATCCTGAAAATGTGAATTATCATTTAGATGAAAAAAGTGAAAGCATTGTGCGGGAGAATGACAAATTTTAAGCAATTTTTTATTTTGAGTCATCTTCTGTAGAGAATCAAAATTTATCTGTATCAGTGATAAGAAATATACATTTAAATGTGTTTTTGTGATTACTTTTAAGCAGCAGCAGCAGACGACTTTTAAAGCTGTGAGTCAAAACGATACAAACTCTATAAATGAAAGAACAATTATTGAAAAAGTTGAAAATATTGTGACAAAAGTTGAAATTTCTCATGGGCAATTACTCCATTTGATACAATATTTTCAAAAGTCGTCTCCTGCAGCGGCTTCAGAAAGCGTCTGTGTGTGGGAGAGGGTTAATTTTTTAAAAGTTATGTCCGACACGCCTTCATTAACTGACTTATTGGCAGGCAACACATGTCAAACACTTTACTTCATGGTTAACACTTTCCCACATACAACAATTCTGCAGCAGACGACTTAGAAGACATCTCAACAAAAATATTGAAAATCTCTATAGAATAAATGAAAGTATAACTATTAAACAGGGTTGAAAACATTGTGTCAAAAGGAGAAATTACTAAATTTAAGAAAGCGTTTGTTTATGGGAAAGTGTTTAAAAAGTTGCAGAAGCATGTAAAGTTGTGTGTTTTGAGAAAGGATTTAATGTTGGTAAACCTAGGAACACCTATGTTGTTTTGTAAGTCAAGGGTCTTTTGAACTAATTTATACTTCAACCCAATACAGGCGACTTGATAAAGTTATTGGAATAGGAGAAATTGCTCAAAGCAATTCTCCTTTTTTCCACAATACTCTTAAGTCATATGTGAAATTTTCGAGATAAAACAATTTTTAACCCTTTCCCATATACAACAAATCTGCAGCAGACGACTTTGAAAACATTTAGTAAAAAAAGGAAAGTACAATTATTGAATACATTATGAGCAAAAGAAGGAATACAATTATTGAATACATTATGAGCAATTCCTTCTTTTGCTACAATGTTTTCAAAAGGCGTCTGCTGCAGAGACGTTACAAAACCTCTGTATATGGGAAAGGGTTAAATTTAGACAATACTACCAACGGATAAAAGGTAAACAGTTGTATATTCTATGAGATATAAAATCATGTGGTATAGCTTCAGGAAAGGCTCGCATATTTAACCCTATCACATAGAGGCGCTTTTTGATGCATCTGCAGCACATGGCTTTTGAAAACATTGTGGCAAAAGGAAAACAAAAGGAGAAATTGCTCATTTTGAGCAATTTCTAGTTTTGCCGGAATGTTTTCAACTCGATCCAATAATTAAACTTTAATTTATAGATGTTTTCAATATTTGTACCTAGATGTTTTCAGAGTCGTCTGCTGTTGATTTGTCGTATGTGGGTAACAGATATTTAAAATTTAAAATGAGTATGTTCAAGTATATTGGCCTAGAATTTTAACCCTCTGACTGATACAGATATTTTTGTGTTGACTTTGCTGCAGACAACTTTTTGGGGAATTTTGTGCGAAATCGAGAAAAGTACAATTTCAAATTCACACAATGTTTTTAGTTTTGTATAGTAAATTATACTTCCAGTTTTGAAGATTTAAAAAAAAAAGTTTCCTCATATGTTCAGAACAAACAATAACAAATACCGTGTCCGTGTCCGTTAAAGGGTTAACTATAAATGTTATGGGAAAAGGACACAAAATGTGTAGTTATACAATTTTATCATTGTAATAAATGTACTTTTTTAATTGTATTTATTTGTTGCATTTTAAGTGTTCTATACTATAATTAGATAAAGGGCCTTTTTCAAGGTCATTTCTTTACCTACTTGTCTTTCAAACGTTTGTATTTTGCCATCATCTAAAACGGGGGATCAAAGCACCTCCGTTTCAATTAATCGTTAATTGTAAACGACTTTTGAGGTCTTTGCAGCAGACGACTTTTTAAAACATTGTGGCCAAAGAAGTGAAATTGCACTGCTCATAATGGGCTTCACAGGAATGTTCCTTTGGTGACCCTCTTTCAAAATTGTTCAAAGATTTAAATTCCATTCAGAACTGGTTGCCATGGCCAAAACTTAAAAAATCTTCTAGTCTGAAAGTAGAAGGCCCAGGCCTTTGATATATAGCTTTGTCTATTGGACCTCTACCAGTCTTGTTCAAATTATAGCCCTGGTGTCAAAAATGGCCCCACCCAGGGGGTCACTTGTTTTACGAAGACTCGTATAGGGAGAAACTTATAAAATCTTCTTGTCTGAAGGTAGAATGTCCAGGCTTTTGATATTTGGTATGTAGCTTCATCTAGTTGACCTCTACCAAGACTGTTCAAATTATAGCCCTGGGGTCAACATCTTTTCCTCAGTAACCAGTCGTTCAATTAGGATGAAACTTCTTAGAAAGCATCCTCGCAATGACCTCACCAGAACCTTCAAATTTTTGGAATCCATGCAGAATTCTGGTTTCCATGGCAACGAAACGAAAAAAACTTTAAAATTCTTGTTCTGGTCAAAGGGAAGTAAATCAGATCGGCTTAATTTTAGATGAATATGAAAGACTGAAATTGTCACCCATTGGACAATAACGATTTTGCTGGAAGTTGAATTCTTTTTTTGAAAACTAGATTATCCTGTGAGTAATTTGTAACCAAATCCTGGTTTGCTTTTGACTGTATTGACACCTCCAGAGTGATTTTTAGAACATCCTGTATTTTCTGAAATTTAAAGTGAAATCCAATGCGGGATAAGGGCGACCTATCATTTGACGTCATAGCTAACAAGTGGTGGGATGAGCTCTGAGTTTCTGGTGCTGTAATGGTAGATATAAGAATAGATTTTGATTTAATTCAGGTTTGTGGCTTCATTGAGATGTTGGGAAAGAACCAAAACCCATAATGCTACAATGGTCGGCTATGTAAAATGAATTGCTTCCCTTTGACCTTTGGCAGATTTTCAAAAAAAATGTAGAAATGTTCCTTTGATGACCCCCTTTCAGATTCCTTCAAGCCATGTTGATTTGTCGAAAAACATGGTCGCCAGGTGGCGGGGCTATTTTGTTTTATATGGCTATAGTTAAAAACTAAAAAATCTTCTTCTCCAAAAGTGGGCCGATTTTCAAATAATTGTGTAGAAATGTTCCTTAAAATTCCTTTAAGCCAAGTTGATTGGTCGAAAACTATGGCCGCCAGGGAGCGGGGCTTATATGGCTAAAGTGAAAACAAATAAAATCCGGTGAGCGATCCAGGGCCATCATTGCCCTCTTGTTCTATTGAATATTTCTAATTGTATTTGTCTATTCAATAATTCTACTTTTATTTAAAGATATTTTCAATCTGTTGCCCTCAATTTTTTCAAAATCATCTGCTGCAGATTTGTTGTATTTGTATCTGGAAAAAACACACTAGGAGAAATGGTACAACTAGCTGTATAGTGTATTTGATGGAAAATATGTTTGATGGTGAGGAGTTTAAATATTAACATGTATTGAAGTTTTAAAATCATTTTCGAAAATTTGTCAGTTACGTCACAGCGGCCACTAAACCAGTACTCCACTCAATATTCTATCCAGACAAATTGCGTCCTTAAAACACACAATAGCCAGCCAATTTGGTGGGAAAAGGAATAACTCTAGTCACAGTTATATATGTCAATCATCTGAAAATTGAATGGCCGAGCTAGGGTTGATAATGCGGAGGAGGAAGGTGATGTTGTTGATGCATCATCACATGTGGGCAAGGCTATTGGATAATTTAAGGTTAGGTTTATTGATAGTCTATGAAAGATGTTCTCCAAAGATATATGTGATCCAGCACAATTAACCATCCCCTGTAACAGATGCCAATCATTTTGACCCCTTTGATATTTATTTTGGGGGGATGTAGGAGGTATAACTTGTCCCTCGAATATTTTCAACGCAAACGTCTCTTAAATGGTTCAATAATAATGGTGGAAAACGGTGGTGAAGGGGTAGAGCGTCGGCCTCACATACCAAACGGTTCGAGTACTGGTTAAGTCTACAGGAAGCAGACATCGAGCGTGATTTATATAAGCTGAAAGCTTGCTTCGCAATCGATGTAAAATAAATAAGTTAAAACTACATGTAAAATGGTTAAATAAACATTGTATGATCAGTACCGCGCATATTCAAAACTTATTTTTAAATGACTTTTTAAAAATAATTCGGATCAGCCTATGAGTACACACAGTGGGTTCATTGACTGTTCAGAGGTCAACATAAAGGTATTGTACCATAAAAGAATGTCTTCGTCAATACAGTCACAACAAATGGAAATATTGCCCACATATACAGTAACTTGACAGTTCCGGGTCAGTAACCAAATTAACGAATCTTGTCTCTTTGAAAGGAAAGTTGAGAGAAACAAAACTACATAAAATGTTAAACAAATACTTCCTCCCCACCATAATATAATTCAACAATTATATAAATGTGCTAAAATGTTTCTTTAGTGTCTGCAATTGAAAGCTGTAAATTTGATAGTTTCGGGTCGAACTTGCCATTTCCGGGTCACGTGGCAAATGTTTATTTCTGTTATCAGGGATAAGCTCAAACAGCTGACTTTTTAATAACAAGATATTCATTTCACATTTTTATCAAAATAATATGAAATTTACTGTACACACTACCCGTTGCCTTTCAACCAACTAATAAGTCATATTTGACAAAAAATGTAAAATTTGATAACAAATGTTTAACATTGATTTATCACCTTTAGCATTAAATTATTTTTAAAAAGTTACCAAAAATAGTTTTACTAATAAATTGATAATTTTGAGAAATTCCTTTTGGCTGACCCGAAAGTGTTGTATGTGAACTAGGTCAAATTTATCCGCTAGTTTGGCATTAAACAACTTCGACAAGTCAATAAAAAGTATATATCTTGTTCAGTAATAAATAACCTACACATTTATGTGCAATACATACCTGTATTACTAAAATTAGACAGGTAAATAAAGATATTGAGATTTTGCTTACGCGGAAATCAATGCAGTCAAGCGTTTCGAGATAACGTCAACCGTTGTCCTAAATCGAAGTGAAACTAGTCAAGCTAATGGAAAATATGACATGATAATCAAATTGTCAAAATACTGTGTCATTCTCGAATACTAAACATTTTTTTCCAAATGTGACCCGGAACTGTCGAGATTTTTTGATACATCTGTAGCGGACGGCTGTTGAAAATTTAAAGGCAACAGAAGAAAAAGATCACAATAACACAATGTTTTCAACTCAATCAATTAGTAACTGTCATTTCTAGATTTCCCATATTTTTGCATAGATGTTTCAAGCCATTTGCTGTGTACGGGAAATGAGTGCACCACTATCAATTTTCAGTTTTATATCAAAAGAAAGTTGTAGCACAATAAACGCTTTTCACACAATTTTTTTTTTAATCAATCAGCATGCTGGTCAAAACGTAATGAATTAATCACGTGCCATAGTCTTAACCCTTTCCTACTAATGACAAATCTGCTTCAGACTATATCCTGAACTAAAATAGTTCTCACATCTTATTGGATCATATACGAATGTTGGGTTAACGTCTGATAATTTTGGAGCCAGAATTACGCAGTTATGTTAAAAAACAAACAAACACGCAGCCGCGATACACAATTAAAATAAACAGGAATTGTTTGAAGTCAAAAGTAAAAGTGTATTTATTTAGCTTCTTTGTTTTCGTGAGATGACCTTAGACACCAGAGCGGTTGTAATTTACTGATAGTTTTTAAGCCCATGGGACCCAGAGAAGCACACAGATGAACTTGTATCAGTTCATTGCTCATCAAGTGTTCATATCAGTATGCCGCTTCGATGGTGTAGTGGTAGAGTGTCCACAGGAAGTCTCAATTTCGATACCCGGTCGGCTCATACAAAATACTTTTGAAATGGTAGTAATGGCTTTCTTCCTCCTTGGCACTCAGGATTATTGGGTTAGCATTACGACTGACTCGCTGGTGTCAGGATAAGTGGGCCAGTAGTACTGGTAACTGACCAATTCAAACAAAACAAACATGCGAGTCCGTAGACTACATTATTTTCAGTACTTTGATTTTTACCCCCAACACGTTCACTTATAATGTATGTTGCTTATGTCTTTCACATAGGCTAGTTTATCTTCAATATCCCTCGATAATCGTTTGTTTCTTTTCTCAATACAAGATCTACAGTATCGCTCACCTAACACGTCACAATGCTGTTGTTCAGAAACACTTTTAAAATGATGCGTGCTTTCTCTAGAGAGTGTCGGTATCCGAGTATTGTGACGTTTGAATGTTTTCTGACGAAACATATCGGTGACGTAATTTGACCTACATTCCCTGCACGTGAAGAACTGATTATAAATATCGGGCAAGTAAAGCTCCTCGCTTTCATATCTCGCCATTTGTCCCGTCTTATTTTTGTCATCTAAAACATATCGTTTCTCGTTCAGGTTAGTGGAATCAAACACGTTTTCCTTTGCTCGCACTGATGTTTCTAAGGGAGATAATATGACGGTGTTTTCGTGCACGAGACGCCCGTACCATGTTCGGAAATCCTTTTCATACAAACCACTTATCCTCATGTTTGTGTTTTGGCCCATTCCATTTCTTCGTGAAGGTAAAACGTTGCTGGAATAATTCGGATTTTTCCACAACCTTTTCTGGAGACCAATGTCCGTTTTGTGGCGCTGTTTGTATTCCAGTAAGTTACGGTATTTTTTGCATCTTGGCGATTCGTCCTGGTCAGACAATTTTGGCTCGGAGTTCCTTCTTCTTTCTAGAGCTACCTTGGTGCCGGGAAACAGTGGTGTCCATACGTCAGTGACGTCGCGATGTAAAGAAGGTAGTAATGCACCCGGCTGTACAACTCGAGGAACTATTTCTTTTTTCTGTAACTCTTTCTTTTGACTTTTCGGATTCATGTTGCTTAGCATTAAGGAGGTCATTGTTGCATCTGAAATATGAAAACAATTTTTTTATATAAAACTGTGCTGATCATTACACAATTAGGTTTAGTTTACTCTTAAAATTGCCATTGTGCAGATGTGACTAACAAACAGAAAGAATGATATACGTACCTTATATAAGAAAAATGATAAAATGTATCAATTTCTATTCCATACAGAATGCTGCCAGAGTTTAATAAACAACAGAAAACAAACTAGCTGTGAAACTTCAATTTGGTAGAAAATCAGCATTGCTAAGTTCCAATAATATTACAAGAAGTTAGAAGGAATTCTGTAAACAAATCAAAGTGCTATATGACGTCATTTCACACATACATATTATAGTCACTATGACCTTGACCTTTGGCATAGTTTCAATGAAACGCGAACTCGTCCAAGCTTTCATAACACTGACTATGTGTATGACGTATGCATGAATTATGGCCACAAATGAAAGTGCTAGAAGGATGATGTGGTTTTGTACAGACATATTATAGTCACTGTGAGCTTGGCCGTTGACCTTGGTCGGATAAACGCGAACCCTTCCAAGATTTCTTGACACTTGACCAATGTATGAAGGAATTCATTGAACAAATGAAAGTGCTAGAGCGATGACGTTGTTTCGTACAGACATTTTAATGTCACTGACCTTGACCCTTGATCGATGTCGATGAAATACGAACTCGTACAAATAACGATGATTGTGAAGTTTTATACACATCGGAGAAGCAATGAAGTCGCTAGAGCGATGGCGTCGTTCGGGTACTAGTATAATATCACGGTGACATTGACCTTTGACGAGGAGACTATGCTTATGAAGTATGTGTGAAGTTTTATAACAATCTGATAAGAAACGAAGTCGCTAGAGCGATGATGTCGTTGGGAAATTTACTATCTATATTTGTTTATTAAAAATCACATGTTGAACCATGCAAATGTTCATACCTGTTGCGAATTACTCATTGTCAGTTGATTTGTGTTGTAATACCATCATGAATTAACATCAGTCACCTGTTTTTGTCTGGTATATATAGTGTAAATGAATAACTAGTGTGAGCTGTTCTGGGGTTTTATTTTATATGAATTCACTTTTAATGATTTTTTAAATTTAGGTCATTTTAGATATCAAAAAGCTTAATGCATGCTCTATTGCAAGGCAAAGAAACCTTACATAAATTGTACCGAATGCAACGCAATTCTGTAAAGTAGGGGCAATTTTAAGGTACCTGGTGTGTGTACAGGTCTTTTCACCCAAGTAGTGACATTCCTGATATGATCAGAGGAAGCCCACATGCAGTGCTCTGGAACAGTGGTTATGCACATCATTTTACTGTTATTTTGCGAGATATAAAAACTATAAGAAGTACAAAACGAAAATATTAGGGTAAAAAATAAAATAACAAAGCAAATAAATATACATTGGCATGAACAACAACATATTTACTGTATAGGCAAGTCTTTATATGCTTCAAGTTGTATGAGTAACAAGACTCAATTTAAGCATACCCTTTGGAGTTGTACAACAGCAGAATATGATAATATTGTATTTCTTTAAAATGTGATTAAATGGTTAATTAAATTAAAAATTTGAAGTACGTTTTAAGTAACATGATAGTCAGTTAATTTATTTTTTATGTCCCTCCAAAGAAGTTATTTAGGTCTCATTACCCAATTATGATTTTGAATTCGACCCCCTATATAACACTTTATCCTCTTGATTTCATTAGAATTTCTTCTGTCCTCTGTTCTGCAATGGATGTCACCATTCGTTTGATTTCATGAATGATACAACATTTATGTTAATATCTCTACATGTATATTGGTAAACGAATTAGGAAGTCGACAATACTTGAATTCAACAAATGACTCACGTAGATAATTGGAGGTAAATAATTTGAGCCGTCCCGCGAGAAAACCGACATTATGGCCTCCGCGTAATGTATCGATCCAGATCAGACTGCACAGTCCGCGCAGACTGATCCGGCTGACACATTCCGTCTCCGGGGGATAGAGGTATATAGTAATGACTCCTGGAACAGAAAATCCACAGGAGGCGAAACTTGTCTGTCCGGGATAGCCTGCGCGGCATGCTTAGGCTGATCCAGGTCGATACTTTACGCAGAGTCCACAATGTTGGTTTTCTCGCGGGATGGCTAATCTTTTTTTCAAAGCTTTTATTGAAAAGATCTGGTGTCTATAAGTTATATTTCAGGTTCGATTTGAGGGTTGTCACAGCAGAATGTATATAAAGTGTAAGGTAACGAGTTGGATATAGGATATGTCATACGAAAACTGATGTTTGTAATTTATGGCATTATGTATTAGTGCCAAATTGTATAGCCAGAATATTGACCATTAAGACTACCCCTCCGACCCTAGTCTTCAATCTGATTAGCGAATAGGGGAGATCAGCCGGTCAGCTGCGCGGAGGACCATGCCGATCTTGATCTCGGCTGCTCGTACAACTTCCGACTGGTCGCTTTTGATATGACTGGGCCAATACATAGTTTATTTGTTTGTATGGTGTTTTACGCCGCTTTCAACAGTATTTCAGTCATATTACGGCTTTTCCTTGGTAAATTAACAATACTTCTGGTAAGGATATCTTTAATACCGCAGCGCATAACGTATAAAGGCTACCCCTGCTACCCTACTACCCTGAACAGCAAGGAGGGAAGCTTATATACCATTCTTAAAGTCTTTAGTATGACCCGACGGGGATGTTAATACAGTGGGTATCATTACTGAACCCAGTAGGGTGCAAATAACTTGTTAATTCTTTCCCTGATACAGACGACTTTTGACGCACACTGTTACTGAAAACAATGTGAAGAAAGAAAGAAATTACTCATTTGTGAATCGTTTACAAAACATGTTAAACAGTTAACAATATATTTCTAGACGTCTCCATACAACATTTCCTATCATTGCTGAGTGAGTGCCCTTGGTGCAAGGCACATTTCCTAGCCTAATACAGATTTGTTTATCCAGGGATAATGAATAAGTGAACTGTCGCCGTGATATAACTTAAGTTATGTTGAAAACGGCGTAAAACACAAATAAAACATACAACATTTCCCCCAATGTTAATGTTTTAGTTTTAGGCGATTACTATTGTAATACGTTTAGATACTTCCGCTGATGAAGACGCCTTTTGGCACATCTACAGCAGACAATAACAAACATTGTGGCAAAAGCAGAAATTACTCATGATGAGAAATGTCTACTTTTGCCACGATGTTTTCAACTCTTCTCAATAATTATGATTTCACAAATTTTCCGTATTTTTGTTTTGATGTATTCAAATGTGTTTGCTGCAGATGTGTTGTATATAGTAAACGGTAAATGAATGTTAAGTGTCTATCAGATAAAAACAACATTCATGTATGTAGCCAACCATTTGAAACTTTCTCACGATTTTGGATTCCTGTTTACAAAGAACTTTTTTGAGTCTGATTTGACCTAAATGAAAGTTTGGACAAAAATCTCGAAGCATTACGAGCATAAACCCTTCCCCACAAACAGCAAATCAGAGCAGACGACTTCAAAAACATAACTTTAGGCAAACTCATGTAAAAAATCTTTAATAATTATTGAAAAGAGTTAAAACATTATTGCAAAAGGAGAACTTGCTAATCATATGCAATGTATCCATTTGTCTCAATGTTTTCAAAAGTCGTTTGCTTAGGAGGTGTCAGAAAGCGTCTGTTTGTGGGAAAGGTTAAATGACGTCCAACTGCAGAGTCAAATCGCCAGTCGGGACTCTTATAGATTCTATCTAACACCTAAGCAGGCGTCATTCGTCTTCCACCAAGGGTCTTTGTTGAAAAGTTGCCAGTTCCATGGAAAGAATGTTGTGTGGAGTATTGCCACAATCAGGGGCGTAGCTCCTTTTAGGCACTGTAGGCACGTGCCTTCACATTTTTTTCTAAAAATGTGAGGGGGGGGGGGGGGGGGGAGGGGGGAATAGATAGAGGAGTGATTCCTGAAACAGAAAATCCACAGGAGGCGAAAAGTGTATATCCGGGTACGCCTGTGTGGCATGCTTAGGCTGATCCGGGTCGATACTTTACGCAGAGTCCACAATGTTGATTTTCTCTCGAGACGGCCTACACATTGATTATTGCCAAGATACGCCCCTGAAGAAAGCCATGAATTACATAGAAAAGTGAACTTGCCGCCATGATATGACTAAAACATTGTTGAAAATGTCGTTAAACCTAAACCAATCAACCAAAAAACCCTTAAGAATAAAGTATACTCAATCCTCTAACCTTTGCGTACTGTTCATGTCACTAGTCCAGACTGATAATAATTCATTGTAGTTAATCCACTGGTAGTGTTAAATCACAGGATTAAAAAATGAAAATGTTATCTTGGATTATCTGATTATCGTTATGCTGAAACCGACCTAAGGGTATTTTGAAATTATAAACCGTTTCCCAAATAGAACAAATCTGCAACCGACGACTTTAACCCTTTCCCTCATATAGACGCTTTCTGACGCCTCTGCAGCAGACAACCTTTTTTTAAAACATAGTGACAAAAGAAGAAATTGCTCAAACTTTTAGTCATAGGTTATCCATTTAATTATAGAGATTTTCTATTTTTTGACAAAATATGTTCAAAGGGTCTGCTGCAGAATTGTCGTATGAGGGAACGGGTTAAAAATGTAAAGGCCAAAACTATAAACAAAATATTTAAAAAATGTCTCCCATTGCGACAATGTTTTCAAAAGTTGACTGCTGAAGATGACCAAACATGTGGTTGAAGGTGGGAAAGGGGGTTAATGACAGTATCGACCAAATTGCAGAAATGTGTAGGCCTACACCTATATCGTTGGTATTTAGTCAGAACGAGTAGTTTTTTCTCTGTGTATTTTGAGCCATTACGTGTAAGTGTCAAACAAAACTATCAAACTGGAACTGTAAAATGCTTTCAAAAACATAAAATATGCTTCACACATATACACCTACTGTAATAAAATACATTAAAAGGTTATAAGTTGAGACATCGTCTGGTCGGTTCGTTTTGCCTATCATATTATTGTTTGACTATGTATAAATATATATGTTTGTAAAAAGTGCATGTTATATCTGGCAATACAATTTGTTTTAACTTTATTAGTAATATCCGTTCCCCTGAGGTTTCTAATTTAATTCCGGTCGCGAATAGTGTTTCGAAGAGTGGGTTTTCGCGTGACTCGATCCGTTGTTGTACATAAGTAGTCCCCAAGCATTTCAACCATTATTCAATAAGCGTATGAATTTCACTGGAACCACGTCACACGAAAACCGACCGTCGGTGGTATCGTGAATTAATTATAGTTACTTTCTACTTGAGTGGATGTATCGCTGTTAACTGTTACAATCCTTTCTCCACCATGGATTAACGATAAGTTTACGACTAGGTATCGAACAGCGAAGACTCTGATCAGACTGTGCGGATGTACACTTGTCGTAAAAACTGTCGAGGGTCGGTTCTCGTGTGACATGTCTATATTTGGTGTTATTCAATCTGCGTTTAGCATTTCACTTATAATCTCCCCGGTCTGGTTAATCTTGATATTGTTTTGACCTCATTTAACATTTAAATACCGGATCAGATATCGTTGGAGTTGTCTGCTTTGAAAAAACCTCGGTACAAACATAGAATGAAATGTTAAACTGAAATGAGAGAGAGCGAGAGTGGGAGAGAGAAAGGGGGAAGGAGAGAGAGAGAGATAGAGAGAGAGAGGGGAGAGAGAGAGAGAGAGAGAGAGAGAGAGAGAGAGAGAGAGAGAGAGAGAGAGAGAGAGAGAGAGAGAGAGAGAGAGAGAGAGAGAGAGATAGAGAGAGAGAGAGAGAGAGAGAGAGAGAGAGAGAGAAAGAGAGAGAGAGAGAGAGAGAGAGAGAGAGAGAGTGTGTGTGTGTGTGTGTGTGTGTGTGTGTGTGTGTGTGTGTGTGTGTGTGTGTGTGTGTGTGTGTGTGTGTGTGTGTGTGTGTGTGTGTGTGTGAGAGAGAGAGAGATAGAGAGAGAGAGAGAGAGAGAGAGACGAGAGAGATAAAAAGAGACAGATAGAGAGACAGACAGACAGACAGACAGACAGACAGACAGACAGACAGACAGACAGACAGACAGACAGACAGACATAGAGAGACAGAGATAGAGAGCGACATACAGACAGACAGACAGAGAGAGCGAGAGATATAAGATATAAAATAAATGGAACGATACCCCAGATAGATATTTTCAATGTGTTTATATAATAAATTGTTTACCAACAAATTTACCTCTAAATTCCCCTATTATCGTCCCAAATATAGCACTTATCGTATCTTTAATAAATTACACGTCTACTCCTGGTTTATCTTGCATTGCTACAACTTAACAATAACCTTTCCTGTGTAGACCTACACTCTCGCGTCAAATTACCGAAAATACGAAATAATGAAAGTTTACCTATTGAATAGAGTTAAAAAAAAAAATCATATTGGAGAATAGAGAAATCGCTCATTATGAATAATGAATAATTACTTCTTTTCCATCATGGTTTCAAAAGTCGCCAGATGCTAATGCGTTATTATATATCTTAGAAAGGGTTAAATTAACACATAATCGACTTATTTGTCAAAAACTTGTGCGGTAAGTAAATAGCAAGTAAATGTCGAAAATGTCGTGGGAAAATCCCCCAATGTTATACCATATATAATCAATGCTATATCGTCTTCTCGTTTCTTATCCCAGAAGTTTTGAATTCAAAACTTGTTTCAGTACTAACATATTGACATCAGTATGGCGATCTTCTTTTCGTCAGTGTAGATCAAGAACGGTCTCCACGTCCTAAACGGTACCCACCTTATCAGTGTTGATGTATCCAACATCGTTTTAAAAACCCTTTCACACTAACCGCACATTACATTGTGTTGACAACATTGTGACAACGGTAGAAATTGCCTCATTATGAGCAATTTCTACTGCTGTCACAATGTTTTTAAAAGTCGTCTGCTGCAGAGAAGTTAGAAAGCGTCTGTATGTAGGAAAGGGTTAAATTAAAGTGGGAACGTTTTGGCGATACTAACTGTTTCTTTATCTGATTTAATTGAACACTTTAGCCTCAAGTAGACGTAAGCCCATTCGTAATCTCTCTAAACAAAATAAATAGCATTGTTATCTTGAAAGGATCCATATTTAATCTTGTTTATATTAAATTGTGTTTAATTTGTTTCTTTAACGGTGCCTCTCTAAATCGTGCTTTAAACCTATTTTCTAAAACGCTTGTCGAAGAGAGATACTATAATAAGCCATCTCGTCTTACGAGAATCAAAAAGCTTCATTAAAAAATAAATGGTTTAATAAATTGAGACAGAACCAAAGTTAGAAAATCGAAAGATTTCATTTAATAGAACTGAACTGACTGAACCATTGTTTTAATTTAAACAATATTTACAAAATGATGTCTGCAATAACATGACGATTGTAGAGGAAATCAGTAGTTTATTTAAAACTTTCTTTTCCCATTGTTTTAGAAAAATCTGATTCAATACGATACAATATAGTATAATGATTAAATATGTTATGTGATGCTGAGTATGTATATAAAACACAAATTAACAGCTGTGTAATTTATCCACGTTTTATGGTTTTTACACAAGGGCGTGCGGGGCCACATAATGGAATATGCTGGTTAAATATTCGACGCTACACTTCTAGCTTTTCGCCAAAAGTTGCATCTAAATGTAGGCGGACAGTAAATGGTCCGAGAGGATGTGACAACTACATAATCGGCAGAGTCCTTTCTGTCCGCAAATGTAAACCCATTTCGTCCGTACCAACTGTTATAAAAATATTCATAAACTATCGATGTGTTTAATCTCGTGTATTCGGTGAGCAATCATAGGAGAAAACAAATCGACATACCTTTTCACTTTATTTCAAAATTCAAATCGACATACCTTTTCAATTTATTCCAAAATTCAAATCAACCATATACAAAACCGCTGGGTTTATATGTAGGTATACTGCTAATTTGTTGATAATGTAGGCGAACCCTTTAATTTCTGTATCGGAAATTTCACATCGATCCATTATTATTAATGATCCGCTGTCTTAATCCATTTTCTGATACATATGAGCCGTTCCACGAGATAACCTACAGTATGGACTCTGCGTTATGTATCGACCCAGATCAGTCTGCGCAGGCTTATCTGGGCCGACACATTCCGTCTCAGGAGGATAAAAGTATAGAGTAATGATTCCTGAAACAGAAAATCCACAGGAGGCGAAAAGTGTCTTTCTAGGTTGCTTAGGCTGATCCGCGTCCACACTTTACGCAGAGTCCACACTGTTGGTTTTCTCGTGAACGGCTTAAAATATATTTGACGGATTGATACAAAAATGGGAAAAGATAAAAAACATCTCCTTTGTGCTGCAGGGAGGCAAGCCTATGTATCAAGGAACGCTTTTAACACTGTGTGTCATATCAAACTGACAAAAGGTTACTGTAATCGATTAACCATTTAGCTGCCAAGGGTGATTAAAGGATTTTGCAAACAATGCAGACTCCGGTGAGACAGCCCATCACGAGCTGTCTCTCCTGAAATCTGCATTGTAAGCCACTTAGGCGTTAAATTTTACCAAATTTCCTATTTGACAAACATTGGAGTGGTCTAATTTCCGACCTGGAAGAGTCGTCTTTGTGTCATTCGGCAGTGAAAGAGTTAATCAAATTGATAAAGACTGGCTGATAAAATACAAACTTATTTCGGTCACTTTAATATTGATCTTATTAGTAGATACGAGAGATATTAGGCCGAAGGTTTCTCCTTTGTGTCTTTATTGATATAACTTAAGCGAACATATAGAACATAGTTCTATCGAATTCTGTGAAATTGGGTATAATTGTTTGTATCCGCGGTGTTAAACCGAGATAATTGTTTGTTTCGGTGTAAAATCGAGATAATTGAGACCAGGTCATACGAAAAACGACATTCTGGGGTTATAATAATAGTAATGTTCGATTAGCACTTTACGCATTGATTGGTTGATCGATTGATTGATCGGAATTTAACCGGGCATTTTCCAGAAAGATCTGAGTCATATCACGCCGGCTTTCAAACCAGTACTTCATGCAACTGTCCTTCCAAGCAACTGGCTGCTTTTCCACATATACTAAAGCATATTGGTGGAAGACTAATGGCACCTGTCGCATTGACTTTTGTGAAATTGTGGACAGAATGTTTGGAAAGATTGGGTTAGAGCTCAAAACGCCTTGGTCTGACAGCCCGCGTCGCTACGGACTGAGCTACCGGTGTTCATTGCAATTAACGAAAATAGACATCGAAATAACACTCCTTCACATTTGGTTTGCAATAGCGAACGTGTGGCATATTTTCCATTGTTTTCCTATGTATTTTTCTGTCAATGTCGGCTGCTGCAGATTTATTATATATGTAGAAATGGGTTAAATAAATTGTTGAACAAACCGATTTTGTTATCAATGCTATTGTTTATAGGATTTTATAAAGCTGTTGAAATGAACGACAGGACTGACTTGTAGAGTAGCTCAGAAGGAAGACCTCTGAATTGAAAATTCACTGGAAATTGGTCATTACGTAAAGGTTGGACAGTTTACATTTTCCCTCATATAGACGCTTTCTGACGCCTCTGCAGGAGACGATATCTGAAAACATTGTGGCAAAAGAAGAAATTGCTCATGATGAGCAATTTCTCCCTTTGTCACACAGTTTTCCACCTTTTCGTCTGATGCAGATTTATTGTATGTGGGAAAGGGTTAAAGGTTGAACTTAGAAAAATACAACAGCAAATTAACGCATTGTGATGCATCTGCAGTATATGCGTTATGAAAACATTGTTACACAACAATGTATTTGCTCATTTAATTATGACTAATTTCTCCTGTTAACAAAATGTTTTTTATTTCTATTCAAAAATTATTCTGGCATTCACATTTTGCTAGAAGTTGTCAAAGCCGTCTGCTAAAGTTTTGTTGTATGTGGGAAGGGTTTAAATCAAAGTATATTAATATCAGATTTTGGCAAACGCGTCAAAAATAGGTCAAATTCCTCCAGAATATTATTCAATTACTTTTAAACACCAGAAATAACCTAATAAATTCAGCTTAAATTGCGATGTATTAAATTACATAATTACGAATTTTGGATTGGAGTCATGGGAAGATGGGATATGGACCGAGCCCGGTGGTGGAATGGTTAACACCCTGGGTGATCAATCCAGGCGTCCGGGTTCTGGACATTTCTGGTGCTTTTAAGTATCTCGCACTAAACTAAAGGTGTGACTTTGCTTAGTTTTGACCTGAAGTTTTAATCGAAATAGAGTTCGTTGTTAGTAAATTGTGCTCTTAAAAGTGAGCCCGTCCCTTTAATGCCAACCCAATATAATGAAAAAGTGTTGATTGTTGATAATATCATTGAAATTAGACCAAAATATTTCGCTGTACGTATATAGGATCTGACGATACCGCATACAAGGTTTTTTTTTATTCACCCTATACATTTATATGTTTACATAATCGGAACACTCGGCTTTCTCTTTATTAATATGGCTCATTTAAATGGTTTATTTCCATTGTTAATACCTAACGATTTTGTAGGCGACACTTTGATTGGCTGACGCAAAGGTCAATCTGAGACTAACTATAACATGCAGACATCCGATCTATACGAGCGTTTGCTACTGAGTGAAGTTTAGGTCTGGTTTTAATGAGATTGGCTATGTTTAGACGTGATATTTATAAAACCGTCTGGTTTAGAAGCACTCTGGGTATTACACTTTGTAATTTAATAATGTTTTGGTGACAGGTGAGTGAAACAGATTTTTTTCAAAGAGTAGTAATATCAATATCCCACTTTCATGGCAATGTCGTATCAATGGGGGAACGGGTGACATGCTAGACAAACACACGAAATTTTAATAACGAATTGATCAAACGTTTCGTATTCAGGTGTCAATACCTTAGTCCTTTTAGACACAGACGATATGTGTCGCCTCTAGTGCAGAGGAGTTTTGAATACACTGTGGGAAATGGATGGATTGCACCAAACGAGCAATTTCTCCTTTTTCTACAACGATTTTAACGTTGTATTAATATTTCGTTCCAAATTGTTAATATTATAACAACTTTCTCCTCTGTTTTGTTTTTAAAGCCGACGACACTGAACTTATCATAGAAGGTAAACGGTTCGTGCCTTTCAAAACCTATTGAACGAGTTTGTCTCTTTTATTAAAACCGACAAATAAGCAATCCAATATCATATTGGGTGTTACATAAGAAAAAAGGGCTCGATATTTTAAGTGCTAATTTTATGTCGCTTTCATTCATTTCTTTAATTGATATGATCCGATCAGGGTTTGAACCTAACTTGTCTCTGACTCAGAAGACACATGTTCTGACTACTTCACTTCTTGTGCGATGGACACAATTATATGGTATTATCCGACCGTTCCGAACTCAAATCACCTCATGAAAAACTGGAGTAACGAAATGAACATTTTACTACGAATGAGCGAACATGGTGACAAAAGGAAAACATTCTCAATTGAACAATTTCCCCTCTTCGTCAAAATAATATTATTTGGTGCAAATTATTTGAAATTTCCTAAACATATCATTTCAGAAATTTAAATATCCATCAGGTCGATATTACCAATGAATTGCGGATTAACCCTGCAGCAGACATGTTTTAAAAACTGTGTGGCAAAAGCAGAAATTATCCATGCAATTATAGAGATTTTCTAATTTTTGACAAAATATGTTCAAAGTCGTCTGCTGCAGAATTATCGTATGAGGGAAATGGTTAATCCTTTCCCACATATAGATGCTTTCTGACGCCTCTACAGCAGAGAGCCTTTTTGAAAACATAGTGACAAAAGAAGAAATTGCTCAAAACGAGCAATTTCTCCTTTTGCCACAATGTTTTCAACTTTTAGTCATAGGTTATCCATTCAATTATAGAGATTTTCTATTTTTTGACAAAATATTTTCAAAGTCGTCTGCTGCAGAATTGTCCTATGAGGGAAATGGTTTATCCTTTCCCACATATAGATGCTTTCTGACGCCTCTACAGCAGACCATTTTTGAAAACATAGCGACAAAGGAAGAAATTGCTCAAAACGATGATTGCCACAATGTTTTCCACTTTTAGTGATAGGTTATCCATGCAATTATAGATATTTTCTATTCTTTGACAAAATATGTTCAAAGTCGTCTGCTGCAGGATTGTCCTATGAGGGAAATGGTTAATCCTTTCCCACACATAGATGCTTTCTGACGCCTCTACAGCAGACGGCTTTTTGAAAACATAATGACAAAAGAAGAAATTGCACAAAACGTACAATTTCTCCTTTTGCCACAATGTTTTCCACTTTTAGTCATAGGTTATCCATTCAATTATAGAGATTTTCTATTCTTTGACAAAATATGTTCAAAGTCGTCTGCTGCAGGATTGTCCTATGAGGGAAATGGTTAATCCTTTCCCACATATAGATGCTTTCTGACGCCTCTACAGCAGACGGCTTTTTGAAAACATAATGACAAAAGAAGAAATTGCACAAAACGTACAATTTCTCCTTTTGCCACAATGTTTTCCACTTTTAGTCATAGGTTATCCATTCAATTATAGAGATTTTCTATTTTTTGACAAAATATGTTCAAAGTCGTCTGCTGCAGAATTGTCGTATGAGGGAAAGGGTTAATCCTTTCCCACATATAGACGCTTTCTGACGCCTCTACAGCAGATGGCTTTTTGAAAACATAGTGACAAAAGAAGAAATTGCACAAAACGTGCAATTTCTCCTTTTGCCACAATGTTTTCCACTTTTAGTCATAGGTTATCCATGTAATTATAGAGATATTCTATTTTTTGACAAAATATGTTCAAAGTCGTCTGCTGCTGAATTGTTGTATGAGGGAAAGGGTTAATAACGAACAATACTTTCATTCGTCACTGTCACTGTCACTGTCATTCTGACTAAACAATGTGTTTAAAGACAAGTCCTCGAAAGTTAAACTTCATTTGCTTTATTTCTCAGAATCTAGTTAGGAAATAAAGCTATAGATAATATAGAATAGAAGTCGAAACATAATCAAAATACTTACTTATTTTACAGACGTTTACTCTACATGTAAGACGTTTATCGAATACATGGAGTCGTCTGCATTATAATCATCATATAAATATGTCCTGTTTTGAAAACACTGTGCTCGTTTTTAATAGTTTTCCTTTTCCAACAATGTTTTCAAAATTCGTCTGCTGCTTTTAATGGCACCTGTGCCAGGGCATCTTCGCTAGCCAAGACCACTTCGTACATTGGCATTCCATAGATATGGTCATGTACTGGTCACATTTCCGTGGACTTGCAAAGATGATATCAGCCTGTATATGTGTGAAGGATTAGCCTTCAGTGCTCGCTACAGACATGTCATTTAAACCCTTTCACACGTGCGACGAATCTACAGCGGACAACTTGGAAAACGTTTAGGCACTAATATGGAAAATATCTATCAGTTTTAGTTTAATTATTTAATAGGATTGGAATCATCGTAATAAAGAATACATTACTAATTATGAGCAATTTCTCATTTTGTCGCAGTCTTTTTAAATCGTCTATCGCAAAGGTGTAAATGGGCAAGGATTAACCCTTTCCCTCATATAGACACTTTCTGACGCCTCTGCAGCAGACGGCTTTTTTGAAAACATAGTGACAAAAGAAGAAATTGCTCAAAACGAGCAATTTCTCCTTTTTGTCACAATGTTTTCCACTTTAAGTCATAGGTAATCCATTCAATTATAGAGATTTTCTATTTTTTGACAAAATAAGTTCAAAGTCGTCTGCTGCAGAATTGTCATATGAGGGAAAGGGTTAAGTAAAATCTATTCCAGAAATCTGTAAACATTTGAAACAGTTTAAAACAATCAGTGACGATGATGAATGTTAATATTCTTCTTCATCGTCATTCTCTTCCTCTTCCTCCCCTTCCTCTACCGAATCAATGCCAACCTCTTCGTAATCCTTTTCCAGGGCCGCCAAATCTTCCCTCGCTTCGGAGAATTCTCCCTCCTCCATACCCTCTCCCACATACCTGAGTGAAAAACAAATTGAAAATCATGAAAACATTTCAGACATGAAAGTAATTATTTTGTTTCACCCTTTTCCGCATGCAGACATATCTACAGCAGACGACATTCCATGAGCAGTTTCTCCTTCTGACACAATGTTTTCAATTATATTGAATACTCAAAGCTCCATCACGACAATTTAAATGTGATTCATATTTTCCGTAGTAAGGAAGAAAACGTATGAGTAAAAATACATTCCATGTGTGTAGCATCAGCTGTGTAGCATGGTGCTTTACAAAACAAAAACCAAGTTTTGACAACAGATTGACCAATTTGTTACTAGCAGAACTAATAGCCGTATTTCTTGCGCAAAACTTCCTCATACAGACACTTTCTGGCGTATTTTGCAGCAAATGACACGATATTCTTTATTAACTGCTGTATAAATCGTGCAGCTGATTTGCTGTATGCGGGAAAAGGATTTTTTCTGAAAATACGAGTTTGCACACGTCTAAATAGCCATTCAGATATTTTATGCATATCTTGGGGATCAGCGAGCTATAAACGAGTTCGATTCACTATGAATGGAAATCGATCTAATTGACTGGAGTTGGACAGTCGAAAATGGAAAGTGCAAATGCACAGTTGTTTATGTCATCCTTTTCGGATTTCCATTGTACTTGTACTCGCCGTGCCCGAGCGGTTAGCCTGTGGAATTTACGATTTGCGTGAAATCATCGATTTTCAGATGCATTTGGAAAATACATATTTGACTCGTATTAGAATGAATAAAAATTCTTACCAGTGAACAAAGGCTCTCTTGGCATACATCAAGTCAAATTTGTGATCCAGACGAGCCCAGGCTTCTGCAATGGCCGTCGTGTTACTCAGCATACACACTGCTCGTTGTACCTTAGCTAAATCTCCACCGGGTACCACGGTCGGTGGTTGATAATTAATCCCAACCTTGAAACCAGTAGGGCACCAGTCAACAAACTGTATGGTTCTCTTGGTTTTGATGGTTGCTATGGCAGCATTGACATCTTTCGGTACGACATCTCCACGATACAACATGCAACAGGCCATGTACTTCCCGTGGCGTGGATCACACTTCACCAGCTGATTTGCTGGTTCGAAACAAGCATTCGTAATTTCAGCGACGGAGAGCTGCTCGTGGTATGCCTTTTCAGCTGATATGACCGGTGCATATGTCGCCAGAGGGAAGTGGATTCTTGGATATGGTACCAGGTTTGTCTGAAATTCCGTTAGGTCGACATTAAGAGCACCATCGAATCTCAGTGATGCCGTGATAGAACTCACAATCTGACCAATCAAACGGTTCAAATTGGTATAGGTTGGGCGCTCAATGTCAAGATTTCGTCTACAAATATCATAAATGGCCTCATTGTCGACCATAAAGGCGCAGTCCGAGTGTTCTAGAGTCGTGTGGGTAGTCAGGATCGAGTTGTACGGCTCTACTACAGCCGTGGATACCTGAGGTGCTGGGTAGATGGAGAATTCTAGCTTTGATTTCTTCCCGTAATCTACACTTAATCGTTCCATCAACAGAGACGTAAACCCTGAACCAGTCCCTCCGCCAAAACTGTGAAAGATGAGGAAACCCTGGAGACCCGTACATTGGTCGGCTAACTTCCGGATCCGGTCTAGTACGAGATCAACTATTTCTTTACCAATCGTGTAATGTCCGCGGGCATAATTGTTCGCAGCATCTTCTTTACCAGTGATGAGCTGTTCAGGATGAAACAATTGTCGGTATGTGCCTGTTCTAACTTCATCTGGATAAAAACAAATGACGAAAATATAAAATGTGGATGTGTGTGTGTTTGTTGGACTAAATGTTAATTTGTTCTTTAGGTAATTTGTACATCTGCCTTCAACCAACACTTGCTACTTGCAGTGTAGTCTGGTACCCGGCGTTATATAGTAAATTAAAGTAAATCTGGTATCAGCCTGTACAAAGATAGCCGTGGAGTAATATTAGCACACCAATATAACCAATCAGACTATAGAGTTTGAAAGGTTTGGTAGAAAAACCAGGCGTTTTGCTCATTTCAATATGTCGAACAGGCGCCGCCAATATCGGTCATTGCCTGACCTAATGTCAAAGTAAAGGCAGGTAACTCTAGACTACGAATACAAATATATGTGCTTCAAGTGCCAAGGGGTCTTCTTACTTAACCTTTCCCCGCATACAGACCAATGTTGAGGCACCAGCAGTAGACGCCTGATGAACAAATTATCATTTTCAACAATGTGTTCAACTCTTTTCATTACTCATACTTTCATTTATATTTTTTGTTATTATAATTTTGATTATAAATAGGAAAATGTATGGAAATTATTAATCACAAAAACTATAATATTCAAATTCAGTTGAAAATAATTGGTACACAAGGCGAAATTGGATTATAATTATCAAATAAAATGGAAAAGATTTTGGCCAAAGAAAGGTTGCTTATTGTTCAATGTAACATTGCTTTTAATTGCATTTTGGTAAGGGTTAACCCTTTCCCACATACAACAAATCTGCAGTAGATGACTTTGTAAACATCGGCTAAAATATGGAAAACCTCTACAAATGAAAGTGTAATTACTGCAAAGAATTGAAAACACTGATAAAAGAAGAAATTGCACACTATGAGCAAATTCTTTTTTTGCCACAGTGTTTTCAAAAGCCGTCTGCTACAGAGACGTCATAAATCGCCTGTATGTGGGAAAGGATTAACTGAACAGTGTAAGAAGAATCGGATTGTCTTTGTGAAATGGTTTTGGTCGATTTAATTAGAAGATTGCGTGATTTGGGTGCGAGTGAAAGTACATGTACACGTAAAATAATTATATTGCTAAATTATTCAAAACTTAAATTGAGTTAATTCATTGTTGCGTTTTCAAATTAAAATCAAAGCTTCTCAGTTTCAATTGCATCTAAGATGCCTGGAAACTACACGACTTAGCAAATCAGAATTAGTATTATTTCTACATTTAGAATAATTTCCTTTGTCACATTTTCTAAAACTTTATTCAATAATATGTTTCATTTAAGTTTTCAAATTCGTCTTCTGCATATTAATTGTATGTGGAAAATTGTTAACGCCTTCTAATTAGAAGAGACGTCCCCGATACCTTGCGATGCCTGAGAGTTCTTCCTTACATGTCTTCATAAAACCTACTTACCGACAACAGTGGGCTCTAAATCCACAAACACGGCCCTAGGGACATGTTTTCCCGCCC
Organism: Serripes groenlandicus; assembly: GCA_031761405.1. Taxonomy (NCBI): domain Eukaryota; kingdom Metazoa; phylum Mollusca; class Bivalvia; order Cardiida; family Cardiidae; genus Serripes; species Serripes groenlandicus. The sequence continues at coordinate 12,693,328 of JASEVX010000005.1, read as the reverse complement.
CTGTCTCGCTGAAGAAAGTGTTAAATGAGTCGTCCCCTCCTCCAATGGTTTTGTCACTGGGCATCTGACCGTCGGGTTGGATCCCGTGTTCCAGACAATACAATTCCCAGCAGGCATTGCCGATTTGAACCCCGGCTTGACCGATGTGAATTGATATACATTCACGCTGAATTAGAGAAAAAAATACGTAGTGCTCTATCAGTAATTCAGTAATGTGTGTTCTTAATTTATGCCGCTTTCAAATTGTTTAAGTTATATTACGGCTTTTTCTAGGTAAGTTACTATAGTATTAGTGGTCCATTTATCCTGTCAGTCGCAATTCTACACCACGATCGTAATATATTTTACTACAGAATAAGTCATTAGCCGAAAAGGCATACATATATGGCGAGCACAAACTGTTAAGTCAGGAAAAGGACTAACCCTTTAAACCAATCAACAACATTATCAATAATGGATATTTAAAGTTGGTAGTAAATAAGTTAAGATTAAACATTTGATTGTAACTAATTACATTTTTATTTTTATTCTTTTAAGTTAACCCTTTACCAAGTACAACAAATATACAGCAGGCAAATTAGCTTCACAATTCTCGAACAACTCTAAAAATGAAAACATTGTTGCAAAATGAGCAAATCCTCCTTTTTTTTCCGAAATCCGCTAAGTCCGGAATGTAAGTTTTCATGTCACAGGGTCCAATTATTGTCAAATACAGCGGATTTCGCGATAATTCATAGTTTAAAGAGACCCTTTCATAACTTCGAGTTATCACTTCAGCTATACATAAATGATTATTATGGAAAACAGGGGAAACAATACTATCAAGAAAACAGCGTAGCAGCAGTTCTGATTGCTCGTCATAACTGCTCCTACGTTGTTTTCAAAATACATATCCTTTCCAGGAATTGGGTCGAGTTATCGCGAGTCCACTGTATAAAACACACAATTCCGGGTACTTACCATCTTTGTAAATTAGTCGAATGTCTAACAAATCGTTATGAATATAACACCCGGTTAATCTCACAGTTACCGTGAACTTGGAACGGTGAGGATAGAGCGATTTCCAGACATGTCACGTGGTTTATAAAGACGTCGACAACCACGGTTACCAGGGACGCTATTAACCATGGACAACAATTAGTGCGAGCGGGGAACAGGGGGCATGAAATGCACAAGACATGTGGTTTTACTTAAATAATACTACTTGATTTGGCGTTTTATCGCCGTTTTCATCAATTGTTCAGTCATATCACGGCGATCTATTCAACTACCCATGTTTCATGGCTTTCTCACAGCAATTCTCCACAGAACAGTCTTTCCAAGTAACTGGTTGTTTTTTCACATAGAATGTTCGCCTATTGTCAGAAAACGTATGAAGCTTGTTGCATTTACGTTTGCCAAAAAAAACGTCGGAAAGAATGTTGGCCGAGCTGAGGTTCGAACTTACAAACGCGCTTGAATGACATCCCACGTCGCTACAGAATGAGCTACTATAAAGTTATTATAAAGCTTGTCTGAGAATTACAATGGGACAACCTCGGAATTAAGTGCACCCTGAAATAAGACTAGTTTTTAACAGAACCAACGTGATCTTACATGTAATAGCGATGTTTTACTGTACTAAACTTAACAAAATAATCCGTTAAAATCGACCAGGATTCAAATCAAATATTGAATAAAAATCAACAGGACAATGATTGTCCTATATCGTTCACCTGATTTAATAGAACTTCAATAATGTTGAAGTTTTTCTTGTACATACATTAAAGGAAAACGAGCCTCGCCCCCTTGTAACCACGTTTTTCAACTGATCGGAATCATTTGAACAATTTGATAAGAGGGTCACCCAATGATCATTTGTGTCATATCTCTTTTTCAAATCGAGCCTTTTTCTTTTTGACAAGACGATTTCTTTACATTGCGATGGCCGTTGAAATTGGTCCATTGGTAAAGCAGGAGAATGTGAATGTGGAAGATGTGAATGCACGGTTCACAGTCATCACAATAGCTAAACCTTAATGGAAACCTAATGGCTTGCTTCATTCTGAACTGCTATACATGGCATCATCTTGTAGCTTACCGAATATGTTTTTTTTTAATTTGCGTTGCAATTTATTGGCATTTTATTAGGTTTGAAATATCCATGTCAAGAATGAGTGCTTCCACAGATTCGCCAAAAAAAATATAAAGTACAAACTGATTAACATTGAATGCGATTCTCGTTCAAAACTGACGACGAAAAATTTAGCGAAAATATCATCTATCGAGAAACAAAGCCATACAATACAACCATGCATGCACATTGAATAAGTTTATGAAGCTTCTGTTGCTTTCACCAAACTACACCCGTATTCAGATTTGTAATACACATACTGAAAGGTTATATTGAAAAGCAGAATTGCCGACCCCTGTTGTTTCGATTACACAGAGTTGCCCTTCGTTACCATTGGGACAAGGTCTGTTGGGTCATTAAACATTTATTAAATGTGTTTAATTTGAAAGAACATTCGGAACGGAATGCAACTTTGATCGTCGAATACATTAAAGTCTTACACGCGAGATTTCCCACTCTCTATGTGTGTGTCTGACTGAACATGCATGCACACGCACAACCAACTCAACCCTTTTCTACGTGCAGACGCTCTCTGACGCCTAAGCAGCAGACGACGTTTGAAAAAATTGTAACAAAAGGAAAAAAATGCTTATTTTCCCCAATGTTTTCAACTTAATCAAATAACAGTTTCTTTATTTATCGAGTTTCCATGTTTATTTAACTAAATGTATTTCATGTTGTTTGCTGCAGATTTGAAGAATGATGGAAAGGGTTAAGGTTGGCATTTTATTCCTTTTATTCGCTTTTCCAAACATAGAGTTAATCTTTACCCCTTCCAATTTACAACGCATCTGCAATAGACGGCTTTGAAGGGGAAGTATGGAAAATCTCTATAAGTGAAAGCATAATTATTGAATAGTGTTGAAAACATCGTTGGTAAAGTCGAAATTGCTCATTATAACCAACTTCTCCGTTTTCCAAGTTGTTTTCAAAAGTCGTCTGTTGCAGATGCGTCAAAACGAGTCTTGATTAATCACCAGTAACTCTCAGATCACCGGATGTTATCCTATTCAATAAGTGTAAGGTTTTACGGGGTTTGCCTGCTCAACAGGTTACTGGTAGTACCATCCTACCATAATGGTTAACACCAGATTCTAGTACGAACCAATGATATCACGCGTCTACCGAGCATGCGCGGAGATCATCCATGTCTGCTATAATATTGCAGCAGACATTTTCTGAAAATGAGAAGAATGCGTTTTGCCAAGAAACCCCCTAAGGTAAAAAGAATAACATTCGAAGGAAATCGCCGAACAACCCAGTATGTGAGAAGATTTTCGTTGCATCATTCAAATCTGCAGCCGTCACAGGAATTGGCGAATCATGCGGATGCTTGTGGTCGTGGTAAACGTGAGGTTGAAGGAACTTCGTTATTTTTCAATTCAGGTAATATGCTATAAACATTATCTCTAGTTTTACTGACATAATTATAAATAGCATATAAATATAGGTATCTAAATTGTTCGGGTAATCACATGTTCATCACCAGGTCGCTAGGCCATATTAAGATAAAATATTTTTTACACTTTAGAAATGACTAAATTATCAAGAAAGGAGAGAAAACAGTATCCATTAGTTTGGTGTTTGTTTCAATGATGTCCGATATTAAACAGGTCTGTTCAATTTAGTCCATTCACATTGCATGATTGAGGGTTGTCAGAGACATATAAACACAGTGTATTTATATGTCTCTGAGCAATTTCAGGCATATATTATAATGCTCGATCTCCAAACTAAATTAGGCTACACTTTCAGCATTGATTGCTAATTGACTCTAGAACGTGCAGACGTGTATACATAACGTGTGTACACACTGACATCGTGTGTCGTTTAAACCTTTGTAAACCAGTCATATTTTAACTCTATGTAGATACCCAGCAAACATGCATATATGGGTCCCATATGGGCTATTTCTGGGCAAGCCCATATGGGTATGCCCATATTGGACCCATATGGGAACTTTGTGGGCAAGTCCATGTGGGTTTGCCCATAAGGGTCCCAGATGGTTCCCATATTATAGCACCTTTAGGAAAAACGAATATTTATTTATTTAAAAAACATTTACTTTGAGCTAGTATGTGACTACCTTGATCTAAACTGCTATTATTTTATCTAAATATAGTAATTCAACACATACGCGTATATTTTACAACCCATGTGGGACCCATACGGGTCCCATTTGGGCCTCCCGATAAACGTCAACACCCCTGAACAGGTGCGCGAAATTGATTTATTTTATTTTTAATATAGGTTTTAATTTTTATGAATTAAAATATATAATGTATCATTTAGACATAGTTATTATCAAGAATTTAATCATTGCATGATTAAAGATAAAATAAATTTCGAGCATGCGCAGACGTGAATTCCGCTGTCATAATATTCAAATGTTTCTTTGTTTACATCTGGGCCACTAATACGTTTAGTGGTCCCGGTTTACATTTAAGTTGAATTTTGATTTATTTCTTATTCTGATTATATGCATGCCTTTATATGAACCATACAGGAGATTACTTAATAAAGTGTTAGTGTTAAAGCATAGAGTGTTTTGTTTTCTTTGCAGGATGATATTATAATATAGTCGTTTGCGCCATAATACAGTATCTCTTTGTTCCAGGAAAAAGAAAGAGTTGAAACATAAACAAATATTAAAATGGAAGTACAAGAATCATGCACCTGCTGTTACATTCCAGCTTAAAGAATTTCGCATGTTTGTTTCCGATGTTTCTGACAAGTGGTTGTTTATTAAAAGTCCAGCAAACTTAAAATTGAAATAAATGCAAATGAATCTAGCCAAGAAATGCAAGATCTGCCCAAAATGGAAGTATCTGGGATGCCCATGAGGGACCCATATTGAGTACAAGGGCTGCCCATGTGGGACCCATATGGGTCCCATATTGCATGTTTATGGGGCAGCCCATATGGGACCCATGTGGAACCCGGTTGCACTCCCCACCTGGGTCCCATATGGGCAGCCGATATGATACCCATGTAGGTGCCCATAAGGGACCCATATGGGTCCCATATAGATTGCTAGCTGGGTAATGTCTCGATAAAACTCAAATATTAGTAACAATCCGGTACCAAAGTAGCACTGACATAATTATTATTAATCACGTCTCTGCATCAATGATGGAACTATAACGGATGTGAGTAAATTAGTTTGCAGTAAGGAAAACAAATATCAACCGATTGTTCAAAACCGACTATGTAAATATTTTTCGTTGTTGTTGTTTCTGTTAGCATTGTGGCGATTGTCAAACCAATCGCCACAAAAATGAGCATAAGCGATGTCTTTCTCTGTAGGACTAGAACTTCAGAAACCCAAGTTTTCAAATGCAACCTCCTTACAGGTCAATCGTTTTTACCCAATACATTTAACTTGTCTAAAATATACATTGATTTGTTGCAAAATGGCATAGGTTCATGAAAATGCAGTTATTTACCGATATGTTGGGTCATTAATGCAGTTATTCAATCTGATGAGCTGTATTTGCGGTTGTAGCTGAGGGATAAAAATATGCACTCATTTGATCCACACACCACTATATACTTATTCAGACTGCTGGATCTTATGCCTGTTTAATTGACATTCATCAACTAACGGTACCATTACGGTTTTTTTTGCTGGCCCTTATTACTTTTTGGCCACCATCAATCAAAACTATCATTTGCGTGTGGGAGGTTACAACCCGATGGTTATTGATTTACAAGTAGGTGTTGAAATAAATCTCTGGTAACCCCCAGGCTATGCTAATACCAAGGCAGGTGACATGTTTGACACGTTATGTTTTCGGCTGTGGATTGTAATTCAGATGTTTTAAAATTAATGGAAATTTCTTTTTTGAAAAATCATTTATGGCAAATCATTTTTTCGCCATTGGCAGAGGAAATTTGTCCAACAATAGTCCAGTGCCACTGCGGCTGAAAAAGCAAATAAAGGGGGAAAAATGCAGAAACAATTTTTGAATATTTGTCTTGTTCAATATCTGCCGTGTATGGAAAAAAAAGTATAGAAAAATCCAACGGTGCGAAATGCTAATTTTTGGGTAAAATGTTGAAAAATGTAAACAAAAGTATGAATTTCTGGAATATGTCTATATCAAAATCAGATTTAGCAATAAAAATACCAGAAACACTGTATTTAATATATATTATATTGCACCATAGAATACCTAAAAAAAAAAGAACATCATATATTGTGATCTGTGATTTTTGGGGTAAAAAGTTTTAAAAAATCAGTTAATTTAAGTTGTGTTTTCTGGAGTTTGCCAATAAATGGACACAAAACGGCTATAAATAACTGGATTCAACAGATATTAAAATGCTCTACAACATACTTAAGTTTCAGAAATGTAATACAACGAGAAAGGTTTTTTTTTTTTTGTAAAATGATTAATCAAAGCGCTGAAAGTACCTATGTTATGGTGAAAATATATGGCATAGTTTATATGGACAAACATTGTTGAAACGATGTATCATCGACCTTTAAACTAACCAAACCAAAAATGTTTTAAAGAACCCACATTGCATGCCAATTACCAATACTTAATTTGTCAAAGTGTGATGCTTTTCTTGTATAAACAAAATAAATCACAAAAAACAAACAATTGACAAACAAACGAGCAGCAACCCTTAAGTATAATATTTCCAGATCAGTGAACACTAAAGATCCACACTGTATATTGGAATCATGCTGATAAATGACAGACACTCGAAAGCATGCTAGAGTTATGTTTCTTGTGTACAGCGCATCTGTGGGTCATACGTTTCCTATACACCGCGTCTAAAATGTATACATTGAAACTTTATTGAGACAATGGCCGAAGAAAAGATATGAATAAAGGAAGTTGCATTTAAAAAATCAGATCAGAAATTTGTTTGAAATATTGCATCGGTCTCCTCATCCAAATGTGTGTGACCACTCTGAAATTAATCTGCCAAAGAGAAACACCATTTTGAACATGAGCATTTCACGGAATGCATTTATTGCATGCGAAAGTCATATTATACGTGAAAACACAGAAGGATGAAAAAATACATACTCGTAAATTAGCATGCTTAAGTTATGGTTTTTATGCAATGCACATCTGTTGGTCTTAAGTTAACTACAAACCAAGTTTAAAAAAGATATATTGGAAATTAATCGAGGCAACGGCTGAACTAAATAAGGAAAATGGAGACAGCTAAAATAAGCAGATCAGAGTTATGTACCTAGTAATTTACCATTCTCCTTATCACAAGTTATGAGTGTGTCCACATTGAAATGAATCTGCCAAACAGAACTAACGTTTTGACCAATAAATGCAAACCATGATGGACAGACAAATGCACATTTAGACAGACAGCCGGCCGGACGCCGGATAATGCTTTCAAGCTTTACAGACAGACAACACATAAAGTATTGATTACAGAAGACAGGTTTTGACGCGTCAAAACACGTTTGTGTTTAGGAAGGGTTAATATGTTATAGTATTGGTAATGTATTTGTTATCACATATAAGTAGCATCTAGCAATTTGCAGTTTGATTGGATCTCCGAAACAGAACTGTACTAGGTAATTTGACAAAAACCTATTTAGACCACATTTCTAGTTTAGGAATAGATTACATGTTGACGGGCTTCAATTTTACGCAAATGCAAATATTAAAATTTAAGTCCAAAAATCTTTAGAAGCGCCTCACAAACATGTATAAAATAGATATTGACCTTGCAATTAACTCGTATGTATGCTGAAATTAACTAATCTCTAATTTGAAGATTGACTTTACATTTCCTAGTTTGGTCGACAGACTGACAGACAGACAAACGGAATGATGGAAAAATATCTTTTCCAGCAACGTATGGGAATATTCAACACGAAACGCGCCCTGTTTTACCCACAATTCTCAAGTAGCTTCGAGACCTTTAGAACCATTCTTTCATGACATGTATACACAATGGAACGCTCTCTCTTTGGACGATTTCAGCGATAGTGCTTATGTCATAACAAGTTTACATGATATGATATGTTTACAGTCTTCCTAACCTTGTCCACATGAACAACATTAAACATGGCTCCCAAGGCTAAAATATTGATCTGAATTAATGAAAGTATAATTGTTTAATAGTTTTGGAAGCATTGTGGAAAAAGACAAATTTGCTGATTATCTTTTATCTGTTAAGGTTAATCAAAATGTGGCCAAAAGGGGAAAAGGTTAAAAGAATAACTGTAGGCAAATGTTTTTGTTATCTATATTATAGAAAAAAAATGTTCCAAAGCATTGTTTAATCAAAGCGCCAATGGCACTGTAGTGGCGATCGTATGGAAAATCCTGCAAAGTAACAAGCAGTATATCGGTGTAGGGCTTGCGATGACTCTGGTGCGGGTATATTTGAGAATGTATCAACCCTGCATCTTTTGACAGTAGAATAATGTTAGTTTGCCAGAATGTTGTCTTGGTGATTATTTAGTTACGTTCTGAAATTGGTCATGATGTGTTCAAAATTAGGCCATTCCAAAGTTATGAAAAATCTAGTTGGTATTCGATAGACTACCGTTTTAGCTCATTAGAATGACTATTTGTAATCTAAATTGTTTGGGTAATCACATGTTTATCACCAGGTCGTTAGGCCATATTAAGATAAAATATATTTTACACTTTAGAAATGACTAAAGAAAGGAGAGAAAACAGTATCCATTAGTTTGGTGTTTGTTTCAATTATGTCCGATATTAAACAGGTCTGTTCAATTTAGTCCCTTCACATTGCATGATTGAGGGTTGTCACAGTGTATTTATATGTCTCTGAGGTTGTTAAACTGCTTCGAATAATGTGAGTGCAAAAACAAACACAAAACATGCTCCAAAAGCACAATTTCACTATTTGCCAAACTGTTTAATTTATGAAAATATAGGCATATATTATAATGCTAGATCTTCAAACTCAATTAGGCTACACTGTCAGCATTGATTGCTAATTGACTCTAGAACGTGCAGACGTGTATACATAACGTGTGTACACACTGCCATCGTGTGTCCTTTAAACCTTTGTAAACCAGTCTTATTATCTAGACGCTTTCATATATTTAAACAAGTACAAAATAAAGCGTTTATAATATTGAGATTTACAAGCTTTTCTGGTTTTTGGTCTCGCGAGCTATTTATAGAACCTTTTGGAATTTCCAGATTTGAGTATCACCAGAGTTGTCGTTATTTGCAAGGCAGAACGCGCAATGATATTTATTATCTGCCAAATCATGACGAAGATAATCAGAGTACAACCAACTCCTGCCGAATCAGGTTAAAGGTCAAAAGGTTACGGTTGACTACAGTAAAAATAAAACGAGGCACAGGAGTATCATGATACTCTGCATAGCGTACCCAAGACGCCCGATGATGTTTATTATCTGCCCAAACATGAAGAAAGATAATATGTAAATAGTTTAACTCTATTTAGATATTTTCTCGATAAATCTCAAATATTAGTACCAATCCGGTATCAAAGTAGCACTAACATTATCATTATTAATCGTGTGCCTGCATCACTGATGGAACTATATATATATATGGGGTTTAACGGAAGTGAGTAAATTGCCTTTGCAGAAATATCCAACCGATTGTTCAAATACGACTATATAATTTTTTTTTCGTTGTTGTTGTTTTGGTAGCACTGTGGCGATTGTCAACCAATCGCCACAAAAAGGAGGCATTCCTCATTGTCAGCAATTGCTCTGCTTCCAAAACTGCTTTAAATATAACTATGTAACTAAGTAGCTATAACGGAAACGGCTCAACCCTTTCCCGCCTATGGTCACTGTTTGACGCATTTGCAGTAGAGGGCATTTGAATAAATCGTAACAAGAGGAGAAATTGCTTATCGTGACCCATTTCCTCTTTTTCTTCAAAGGTTTTTTTTCTGTATATAACTATATATAACTATTTTCAATAATTAGATGTAAGGCAAAATTGCTCGCTATCATTTGTCTGTTGCATGTAATTCAAAATGAGTCTGAAAGGGGGAAAGAGTAAAAGAATGTCTGTAGTAAAACATTTTAATATCTTAAGAATGTAAACAATTAATTTGAAACGGGTTTGAAAGAATTGTGTGAAAAGGAGGAATTGCTCATTGTCAGCAATAACTCCATTTCAACAATATTATCAATATTCGACTGTTATAGTTTCAAGGAAAGGGTTCGGCTATAATGGAAACGATGTATCCCTTTCCAACTGTTTGACGCATGTGCAGCAGACGACATTCAAAAACACAATGACAAAAGGAGAAATTGCTTATCGTAGGTAATTTCTACTTTGCCACAAGGTCTAACTCCTTTCAATAATCAGAATTTTATTTACAATGATTTGCATATTGCTCTATATGTATTCTGAGTTGACTGTTGTAGAAAACATAATGAATGGTTCTTGGCTAGAGGAAGTGATGTCCAATATTTACGCTGAAAATGCTGTAAGTCATATCTTAACAGGAAAGGCTGTTGTTTCAAGGGCAATACGATGGCATGGAGTAGTTCATATGGCCCTTCAATCACTTATTGGAAGTGAGGCCTTTCATTTAGAAATTCCTGAAGATACACAGGAAGATGATATGAACATAGAAAGCAATGATCAAGCATCAAAAGATATTGAAATGCACAAGGAAGAGACTGCTGTTGTTGAGAACATGATAGTCACTGATCTGGAATGTGCCTTGAAACTCTACGACAGTGTAGACTGGTGATATAAGTCTAGATATGGCATGTGAAGCTCCAGTGATTAGAACCATTCAGGTCAGAATTACAGAATATTGTGATAAAGTAAGAATAGAAAGTAGGTCATCAAGTCTATGGTTTCTATATATTGATATGTTTGACTTACTGGGAAGCAAACAGTAAGAACAAACAGGAGCTCATCAAGCTGCTCTCTGACAAGATGCAACTACCCGGAATGCAATCATTACATGCAATTGTTGATGCAAATATTCTTATTGTCCTAACAGCTGTACGGTGCTCCTTTTCAAGACCAACTGTACTTGTAGGAGATGATACTGACCTTTTAGTTTGTGTTGTGCTACCACTTGTTACTCCATGTCACTCTGCTTTCAGCCCTGACTGAAAATGAACCAAGAACCAGTCTTGTGGGACATTCACAAGTCGCAAAAGCAACTTGGTGAAGATGTGTGTAAAAACATTATTTTCCTTATGTAATTCTTGGATGTGACACTACGTCAAAGTGTATGGTTTTGGCATAGGGGCCGCACTGACGTTCTTTAAAAAGAACTAGCATTTTAGCAATGCAGCATTAGTCTTTGATCTGAGTCCAGATGTAGTGTCCATGGAGGCCATAATACAATCAGGCGGAAAAGCATTAGTTTTCATTTATAAAAGAGAACCTGGGCAAAGTTTGAAAATTGTACGCCTTTCTATACATTTGTTTAAAAGGTTGAAAGACATCAATTTATGTTGACCCAAAACAACTACCACCTATGTCTGATGCTGCTAAGTACCACAACTTACGGGTACTTCTACAAATACAGGACGGGGAAAGACATTGTGTTTTGAACCCGCTAGAATAGGGTTGGGAACTAGTGGATGACAAACTTTATCCAGTGACAACTAAAAGAGCACCAGCTTCTGCTCACATTATGAAAGTTCTGCACTTGTCGAACTGGCTGCCGTCTGCAAGAAAGATGGATCGAATGTAGGTCAGCCTGCTCCACATGCGAAGGAGTCTGTGAGAATGCCATTAACCACGATTTTGCATTTGACTAAAACAGTGTGTATATATTAGGCAATAGTAAGGCACTGACATTGCTTCTATAATCAACTTAATACACATTTATGGGCAAACTCCAGAAATTCCCATTTTTAGCTCCACTGGCTGAAAGCCAGTCGAGCTTATGTCATGGCGAATTGTCCGTCGTGCGTGCGTGCGTGCGTGCGTTAACTTTTTCCTTTAAACGACTTCTTCTCCCTAACCACTTGGCCAATTTGGTTGAAACTTCATGGGAAGCATCCTCTCAATGTCCTCTACTAAATTCCTTCAATTTTTTTTGATCCATTCGAAATTCTGGTTTCCATGGCAACCGAAAGAAAAAAATAGTGAGAACTTAAAAAATCTTCTTCTCCGAAAGTGTCAGGCCGATTTTCAAATAATTTTGTAGAAATGTTCCTTGGGTGACCCTTTATTAGATTCCTTATATCTTATATAGCTATAGTGAAAACTTAAAAAATCTTCTTCTCCAAAAGTGTTCAGCAGATTTTCAAATAATTTTGTAGAAATGTTCCATGGGTGATCCTCTATCAGATTCCTTCAAGCCATGTTGATTGGTAAAAAAACATGGCCGTCACAGGGCGGGGCTATTTTGCCTATATGGCTAAAGAGAAAACTTAAAAAATCTTCTCCTCCAAAAGTGTCTGGCCGATTTTCAAATAATTTTGTAGAAATGTTCCTTGGGTGACCCTTTATTAGATTCCTTCAAGAAATGTTTGATTGGGCGAAAAACATGGCCGCCAGGGGGTGGGGCTATTTTGCCTTATATAGCTATAGTGAAAACTTAAAACATCTTCTTCTCCGAAAGTGTTCATTGGGTGACCCCCTATCAGATTCCTTTAAGCCATGTTGATTGGTCAAAAAATATGGCCGCCAGAGGGCTGGGCTATTTTGACTTATATGACCATAGTGAAAACTTAAAAAATCTTCTCCTCCGAAAGTGTCAGGCCGATTTTCAAATAATTTTGCAGAAACATTCCTTTGGTGACACTCTACAAGATTCCTTTAAGCCATGGTGGTTGGTAAAAAAAATAGCCACCACGGGGCAGGGCTGTTTGGAGATTTTATGTTTGCCTTATGGCCGTGGAGCGATACTGGCCCTCTTGGGCCTCTTGTTATTTATTTTTTCAAACATTTTACCCCAAATTTCACACTTCACACAATTTGATGTTACTATACCTTACTAATCAAGTTATACTGTAACATATTATATATCAAATACCGTAATTCTGGTGTTTTATTGCAAAATTTGAAACAGTTATTGGTAAATTCCAGGAATTCCCATTTTTAGCTCGACTATTCGAAGAATATGAGAGCTATACTACTCACCCTGGCGTCGGCGTCCACGTCACACCTTGGTTAAGGTTTTGCATGCAAGTACTTAAATACTACATGTATTGCATTGAAACTTTCGACAACCCTACCAAATTATCAGACCTATGTAGATTATCAAGTTAGATAACTCTATCCTGTATTTTAAGCAAGTTATGGCCCTTTACTTAGAAATTCTGGTTAAAGTTTTGCGTGCAACTAAATTAAGAGTCCCTATCTCAGTATTTACTTGATGCGTTGCATTGAAACTTTATATAACCCTACCCAACTATCACACATATGTATATTATCAAGTTAGATAACTCTATCCTGCATTTTGTGCAAGTTATGGCCCCTTTTCTACTTAGAAATTCTGGTTAAAGTTTTGCGTGCAACTACATTAAGAGACCATCTCTTAGTAACTACTTGATACATTGCATTGAAACTTTATAGAACCCTTCCCAACCATCACACCTATGTAAACAGTCAAGTATGATAACTCTATCCAGTATATTTTGCAATTTATGGCCCTTTTTTTTACTAGAAATTTTGTTAAAGTTTTTCATGCGACTATATTAAGAGTCAATATTCTAGTATTTACTTGATGCATTGCTTTGAAACTTTATATAAACCTTCCGAACTATCACACCTATGTTGATTTTCAAGTTAAATAAATCTATCCTGCATTTTATGTAAGTTATGGGCCTTTTTGGACTTATAAATTCTGGTTAAAGTTTTGCATGCAACTACATTAAAGCGACTGAAATCCAGATGGCACGGGAAAAAAAAAAATCGAATTCGCCCTAAATGTTATTCTTGGGTAGAAAATGTATCGTTTTTAGCTCCACTGGCTGAAAGCCAGTCGAGCTTATGTCATGGCGGATTGTCTGTCGTGCGTGCGTGCGTGCGTGCGTAAACTTTTTCCTTTAAATGACTTCTTCTCACTAACCACTTGGCCAATTTGGTTGAAACTTCATAGGATGCATCCTCTCAATGTCCTCTCTTAAATTCCTTCATTTTTTTTTTATCCATCCATAATTCTGGTTTCCATGGCAACCAAAAGAAAAAAATAGTGAAAACTTAAAAAATCTTCTTCTCTGAAAGTGTCAGGCCGATTTTCAAATAATTTTGTAGAAATGTTCCTTGGGTGACCCTTTATTAGATTCCTTCAAGAAATGTTGATTGGTCGAAAAACATGGTCGCCAGAGGGCGGGGCTATTTTGCCTTATATGACCATAGTGAAAACTTAAAAAATCTTCTTCTCCGAAAGTGTTCAGCCGATTTTCAAATAATTTTGTAGAAATGTTCTTTGGGTGACCCTCTATCAGATTCCTTCAAGCCATGTTGATTGGTTCAAAAATATGGCCGCCATGGGGTGGGGCTATTTTGCCTTATATGGCTATTGTGAAAACTTAAAAAATCTTCTCCTCCGAAAGTGTCAGGTCGATTTTCAAATAATTTTGCAGAAACATTCCTTGGGTGACACTCTACAAGATTCCTTTAAGCCATGGTGGTTGGTAAAAGATATGGCCACTAGGGGGCAGGGCTGTTTGGAGATTTGATTTTTGCCTTATGGCCGTGGAGCGATACTGGCCCTCTTGGGCCTCTTGTTTATTAATAAAGTGAACTTCAGTCGTTTTCAATTGTCCCGATGAAGGGGTTTCCTATTTAGAAATACCACGGAATCCTTCAGACGGGCACCTTGCAACGATCACGTGATATAACTATATAACGGTTCACTCTGACAGGCGTGTACAGTTATACACAATTTACACGTTTGGCGGAGTCGAACGACAGTAATCATAGAGATTTGTTTGTGATTGCATGAGCTCCTCGTGATTTTGCATAAAACCTTCATGGTATAAAAATGTTTCATTTAATGCGCATGCGTCCTATCGCTCATTTGACGACTCTTCAAGTCACGTGATGAATGAGATTAAAAGCATCGAAAGCTATTTATAAACTTACCCCGTTACTGACAGGGTAGAATTTGCGATGGAAAAAGTATCGAACACAAGAAAATCTCACCGATTATAGGGGTATGTAATATGTCAGTTATCATATTTTAATGCCCCAAATACAAAAATAACACTTATTTTCTTAAAATTGGATTTTTTTTCAACAGTTGGGTATCTGGAGTTCAGTCGCTTTAAATAAGAGACCATATCATAGTAATTACTTGATGCATTGCATTGAAACTTTATACAGCCCTTCCCAAACATCACACCTATGTAAACAATCAAGTACGATAACTCTATTCAGCATTTATGCAAGTTATGGCCCTTTAAGAGTCAATATCTTAGTAACTACTTGATGCATTCCATTGAAACCCTATAGAACCCTTCCCAACCATCACACCTATGAACATAATCAAGTTAAATAACTCTATCCTGCATATAATGCAAATTATCACCCTATAAAAAATTGTGGTCCATTATCTCAGTATCTTAAATAAGCGCTGAAATAGTCGAGCGCGCTGTCCTCCGACAGCTGTTGTTATTCAAGTTTTAGCTCACCAGAGCACAAAGTGCTCAATGTGAGTTTTTGTGATCACCTTTTGTCCGTCGTCCATCGTCCGTCGTCAACATTTGCTTGTTAACACTCTAGAGGCAACATTTTGCATCCAATTTCATGAAAGTTTATCAGAACATATATCTCCATCAAATCTAGGCCAAGTTCGAAACTGGGTCATGTCGGGTCAAAAACTAGGTCACTAGGCCCAATTTAAGGAAAATCTTGTTAAAACTCTTGAAGCCGCATTTTTGGCTTGAGCATGTTGAAACTTTGTCAGAAAGTTTGTCTTGATGATATCTCGGCCAAGTTCGAAACTGGGTCATGTCGGGTCAAAAACTAGGTCACCAGGCTAAATTTAAGGAAAATCTTGTTAACACTCTGGAAGCCACATTTTAAACTTGAGCATCTTGAAACTTTGTCAGAAAGTTTGTCTTGATGATATCTCGGCCAAGTTCGAAACTGGGTCATGTCGGGTCAAAAACTAGGTCACCAGGCTAAATTTAAGGAAAATCTTGTTAAAACTCTGGAAGCCGCATTTTTGGAATGAGCATGTTGATACTTTGTAAGAATGTTTGTCTAAGTGATATCTAGGCCAAGTTTGAATATGGGTCATGTCAGGTCAAAAACTAGGTCACAAGGCCAAATTGAAGGAAACTCTTGTCAACTCTCTGGAAGCCGCATTTTAAACTTGAGCATGTTGAAACTTTGTCAGAATGTTTGTCTTAGAGATATCTAGGCCAAGTTCGAATATAGGTCACTAGGCCAAATTGAAGGAAAATCTTGTTAACACACTGGAAGCCACATTTTAAACTTGAGCATGTTGAAACGTTGTCAGAAAGTGTGTCTTAATGATATCTATGCCAGGTTCGAATATGGGTTATGTCCGGTCACTAGGTCACAAGGCCAAATTTAAGAAAAATCTTGTTAACACTCTGGAAGCCACATTTTAAACTTGAGCATGTTGAAACTTTATCAGAAAGTTTGTATTGATAATATCTAGGCCAAGTTTGAATATGGGTCATGTTTGGTCAAAAACTAGGTCACAAGGCCAACTTTAAGGAAAATCTTGTTAACACTCTTGAAGCCGCATTTAAAACTTGAGCATGTTGAAACTTTATCAGAAAGTTCGTCCTGATGATATCTAGGCCAAGTTCGAATATGGGCCATGTCATGTCAAAAACTAGGTCACTAGTCCAAATTTAAGGGAAAATCTTGTTTACACTCCGGAAGCCACATGTTTGGCTTGAGCATGTTGAAACTTTGTCAGAATTTGTCTTGATGATATCTAGGGTAATTTCGAATATGGGTCAGAACAGGTCAACAACTAAGTCACTAGGCCAAATTATAGAACAATCTAGTTAACACTATAGAGATCGCATTTTTGACTTGAGCAGCTTGAAATTGTGTCAGAAAGTTTGTCTTGATAATATTGCCTCTTGAGGTCAATAGTGAAAAACTATCCTTCCTCGCAAATGACTATTGACCCAAAATAGAGAACTATTGACCTCGACTTCGTCTCGGTCAATAGTTCTCTATTTCGGGTCAATAGTCATTCACTTGGAAGAATAGTTTTTCACTATTGACCTCAAGAGGAGTAAATAGCTGTATATTATTATATACCTACTATGAATCAAAGTATTTGATTGGACGAGAAGCAGTCACGTGTGATTCAATAAAAAATTACTATTTGACTCCTTTTCGCTTTTATTCTAAAATTCAGGTCCTATAGTCCATTTTCGAGTCAATAGTTCATCTGTTATGACGTTATTGTTTGAAATGACGTCATGCACGTGCATAATCAACATTTTAACGCGCGTTATAATTTTATAAATAAACTAGTTAAATTATGCGTTTTTCATGAAGATATATAATAAAACAGCTATTTACTCCCTTTGAGTTCAATGGTGAAAAACTATTCTTCCTCGCAAATGACTATTGACCCGAAATAGAGAACTATCGACCTCGACTTCATCTCGGTCAATAGTTCTCTATTTCGGGTCAATAGTCATTCACTTGGAAGAATAGTTTTTCACTATTGACCTCAAGAGGAGTAAATAGCTGTATACTATTGCAATGTTGGTTATGCATTTTCATGACGTCATTTCAAACAATAACGTCACCTTTTAGACGCGCGTGCCATGTAACAGTATACTGTTAACCGTATATTCATATGTGTGTGTTACATTGTAGTAGATCTATCCATGTTCACCTCCCATACAAAGGTACAGAATTTATTGAATAAACGTGTCATTTTGTTCGGTATTTAAGGATTGACTCTTATTTTTCGTGCGTTCATGCAGTATGAACGTCGGACGCGATTTTGCAAATCCATGAAGCGCGCTAGCGCTTCTTGGGAAATTTGCAAAATCGCGGCCGAGCGTTCATACTGCATGAACGCACGAAAAATAAGAGTCAATCCTTATATTTACATTTTCCACTTTTCATTACTTTATTTTATTCGACCTTAAAGTGTTCGCGAACAAGTCTTTAATAACAATGAAGAAATGTTACCGCCAACGTACGTTTGTTTAAATGAACAGCTGATATTTGTAACGTCGTAATATCATTGGTTAAATGACGTCACGCTATTGAAATAAACAATGACGTCAGAGGTCATGAAAGGTCGAGCGGTTCATGCAAAATGAACAGAATTTATTTGTACAGAAAATCAAGTGCGAATGTAAATATAATAAAATAAATATTGCATGGCTTACAGTGTGACAGTACATATTGTCAACATTCTGGTAAATACTGTTAACCTTGGCTTCGCCTCGGGTAACAGTATTTTCCTCATGTTGACAATATGTACTGTCACACTGGAAGCCATGCAATATTGATATATTATGATATACCTATTAGATCTATATCTAGTAATTCTAGTGATTTATTGCAAAATTTGACACAGTTATTGGTAAATTCCAGAAATTCCCATTTTTAGATCACCTAGAGCCAAAGGCTTCACAGGAATGTTTCTTTGGTGGCCCTCTTTCAAAATTGTTTAAAGATTTAAATTCCATTGAGAACTTTGGTTGCTTGGCATCAGAAAGTGTCTGAACTTTAAAAAATCTTCTCCTCTGAATCTGCATGTCAGATTCCAATATAGTTTGGTGGAAATGTTCCTTGGGTGACCTTCTATAAAGAGTGTTCAAGGCATACTCATGGCAGTCAAGAGGCATCAGAAAAGGGGCAAAATCGTCCATCATTAACTTTAAGCTTTAAACATCATCTCCTCCTAAACAACAGGACCAATTTCACCAAAACTTCACATGAATGTTCCTTTGGTGGACGTCTTTCAAAATTGTTCAAAGATTTAAATTCTATTGAGAACTTTGGTTGCTGCGGCATCAGAAAGAGGCAAAATGTCCAACCTTTAAAAATCTTGTCCTCTGAATCTGCTTGTCAGATTCCAATATAGTTTGGTGGAAATGTTACTTGGGTGACCCTCTACAAAGACTGTTCAAGGCATACTGTTTGGTTGAAAAACATGGCAGTCAGGAGGCATCAGAAAAGGGGCAAAATGACAAAATTTGGAAATTCCATTCATTTTTAGGTCCTTGTCTTATATTAAGAAAATTGAATAGGAATCTTACTTCAGTGATCCTCTACGTAATTTGTTCAAGCTGTATTGATTGGTTACAAAATCATAGCAACCTCGCGTCATCGCAAAAGGGGTAAAGGGGTAAATTGAACTTTTTACTACCATTCCACTCGACCAATTTCAACGTAATTTCACAGGAATGTTCCTTTGATGGTCATCTTTCAAAATTGTTCAAAGACTTACATTCTGCGTAGAACTTTTGTGAACATCAGAAATTGTGAAAAATACCCAAACTTTAAAAACCTCAATCTCCATAATCAATTTGGCAGAAATGTTCTTTGAGTGACTCTCTACAACAACTGTTCAAGCCATATTGATTTCGTTGACAAATAGGGCAGCAAAGTGGCATCAGGAAAGGTGCAAAATGACAAAACTTTGTAATTCCATTCTTATTATAGTTAAAGTTCTTGTTAGATTTCAAGATACAAATGGCTTTTACTGATAAACTATTTCTTTAATGAGTGTCCACTCCTTGCAGTTTCATTTGAACTCCTGATCAATTGTTCACAGATATTTGCAGTTAAATATTTGCTTCTAATTTACTATCATTCAGGTGATCGATTTAGGACCATCTTAGCCCTCTTTTTATTTAATTGTTCACACATTTTACCCCAAAAATCATATTTTGCACCATGTGATTGTTCTATACTTTTAGTATATCCACCACAATTATTTCTTTGCATTTGTTTCCCCATTATTTTTATTTCCAATGGACTACAAATGAAAATTTTAAGAAAAATGCGCATTGCAAAAGTTTGTGTGACCAATCACAGAATTCAATCTTGTACAAGGTATCGATTAACAAATCCAAAATAATATCATGAAAGTATGTTACTGAGAACATTTGGCCAAAACCTGCCAAAATCATTAATGTTTTGCTGCATTGTAAAATATCAACTCTGCTGTAGAATATTTCAAGAAAAACTGCCAACCTTTTTGATATGGGCAAAGCTAAATAAAATAAATTTACAATTTCACTGTATATTGTACCAACCCCATAATTTGATGCTGTGATCCGATTGAATTACATTTAAGTGTACTTAGAGCTGTAAACATGCGTACACTGTTAGCTAGAAGGAAGTCCACAACAAATATCAAGTTTATTGTATGCAGATTATGGGAATATCACTAACCTCAACGATTTCTTTCCTAAAGATGCAGACACTAACAGAGAAAGGCAGACAAAGTTACTGGAAAAGGGGCAAAGTATAAGACAGGATCTATTGTCCACCCGCATTGAGGAAATGTGTCCTTCATCCTATATATGTGGTATGTGTGGCACACACGAAGACAACATAATACTTTGTGAAACATGCGGCCCATCAGCATTTTATTGTGACCATTGCTGTCATAGGGTTCATCAACCTATGCTGATTCACCAGCCAAAAAAGTGGACAGTAAGTATAACATACCATTTGAATTTAAATCATTAGCATTATAATTTCATCATTTTAAATCTATAAAACTATTATGAATTATCAAATGATTTTCTAAATTCTGATTTTAAACCAAACAAAACAAACTGTCTTTCCCAGAACAAATTTCAAGTGCAACCAAAATGTAAACTTTCATAATATTAAAAATTTAAGTGGTTAAATAGACTTTATTTTAAATTGTGTCTAGTAAGAAACAACCAACAAAAGGAATAATAGAAAATAACATAACATTTAAAAATTCTTGATGCAAACTTTATTCTTAAGTGCAACTTTGATTTATTTTAAAATTCAAGTGCAAAATTGTTGTGCGCTTAAAAACATGAAACTTCACAAGATATTTGTGCCAGTGTTCCAGTTGCATTATAATCTATATTGATCAATGACATTTTTCCTTTTTCGAAGCAAGAGAGGTTATTAAAAGTTGTTATTCCTTATTATTCCAACATCATTTTTAATTAGATGCTTATAAATTACCTAGAGGATTTAGCCTTGTAATATGGATTCACTTTATATATTTAAATATTTTACTGTAAATTGTTGGTAATCTACACTACATTTTGTTCTTCTTTCAGGGTTGTTTGTATTCTCCTTTCATCATCAAAGGAAAATTAGAAGAAGTGACCACAGGTGTGACCATTAATACACAACATTATGTTTTGGACAGTGAAGGTTTAGCAGAAAATAAAGAACAACTATTCTTAAGCATAACAGGAGAGACTTTAACATAATTGTGTACTAATTTCGTTCTACGTCGGATATGCACAAAGATTACAAAAGACAAATTGTCCG
The DNA here is from genome assembly GCA_031761405.1 of Serripes groenlandicus. Lineage (NCBI taxonomy): Eukaryota > Metazoa > Mollusca > Bivalvia > Cardiida > Cardiidae > Serripes > Serripes groenlandicus. Next base: position 12,671,824 of record JASEVX010000005.1, on the reverse strand, counting down.
AAAAAACGCACACAGTTCTTTTGCTCTTTTACAAAATGGTATGTTATACTTACTGTCCACTTTTGTCCAGTTTGACATTATTATGACTGTGAAATTTTTGACTTGGTACTTATTGATTTTAAAAAAGATGATAAAATCTTGGAAATTGAGGTGCTTTTATGAACTTTCCCCTTGATTGAAATTACATATGAGCTTTACAAGACTCAAAACATAAAACTTTTGGTTTTGCTTCCATTTCCCATCGCCAAATATGGGGGTGACATATTGTTTTTTGCCCGTCCTTCCGTCCGTCATCCGTACAACTTGTTTCCGCTCATTAACTGAAGAACGCTTGGGCATAGGAACTTCATACTTGGTATGCAGGTTGGTCATGACAGTAGATGACCCTTATTGATTTTGATGTCAGAAGGTCAAAGTTCAAGGTCATGGTGACCTTGTTAGGTAAAAAATGGTTTCCTCTTAATAACTGAAGAACGCTTGGCCGAGGAACTCCGTACTTGGTATACAGGTTGGCCATGCCCAGTAGAAGACCCCTATCGATTTTGAGGTCAGTACTTCTAAAGTCAAGGTCACTGACCTTGAGCTGGAAGATCACAGTGATAATGAGCTGAAAAATTGTTTTTGCTTGGGCCCAGGAACTTCATACTTGGTGTGCAGGTTGGTCACCACCAGCACATGACCCCTATTGATTTTGAGGTCAAAGGTCAAGGTCATGTCTGTCACTTGTTTCCGCTAAATAACTGAAGAACACTTGGGCTGAGGAACTCCATACTTGGTTTGCAGGTTGGCCATGCCCAGTAGAAGACCCCTATTGATTTTGAGGTCAATACTTCTGAAGTCAAGGTCACTGACCTTGAGCTGAAAGTTCACTGTGACAATGAGCTGAAAAATTGTTTTTGCTTAAGCCCAGGAACTTCATACTTGGTGTGCAGGTTGGTCACCACCACCAATTGACCCTTATTGATTTTGAGGTCAAGGTCACAGTGGTCAAGGTCAAGTCCATCACACTTGTTTCCGCTCAATAACTGAAGAACGCTTGGGCGTAGGAACTTCATACTTGGTATGGAGGTTGGTCATGATCAGTAGATGACCCCTATTGATTTTGATGTCAGAAGGTCAAAGTCAATGTCATGGTGACCTTGTGAGGTAAATATTGGTTTCCGCTCAATTACTGAAGAACGCTTGGGCCGAGGAACTCCATACTTGGTATGCAGATTGGTCACCACCAGCAGATGACCCCTATTGATTTTGAGGTCGCTAGGTCAAAGATCAAGGTCATGGTAACCTTCAGCTGAAAAATGGTTTCCGCTCAATAACTGAATGCTTGGGCCCAGGAACCGCATACTTGGTGTGCAGGTTGGTCACCACCAGCATATGATCCCTATTGATTTTGAGGTCACTAGGTCAAAGGTCAAGGTCACAATTGGCTGAAAAATGGTTTCCACTCAATAACTGAAGACTGCTTGGGCCTAGGAACTTCATACTTGGTATACAGGATGGTCATGACACCTTAACCGGAAAAATGGTTTCCGTCTGTCAGTCCGTCACAATGTGCAGGTTGATTGTGACAGGTTGGTCATGACCAGTAGATGACTCCTATTGATTTTGATGTCCAAAGGTCAAGGTCATGGTGACCTTGTGAAGTAAAAAATGGTTTCCGCTCAATAACTGAAGAGCGCTTGGGCCAAGGAACTCCATACTTGGTATGCAAATTGGCCATGCCCAGTAGAAGACCCCTATTGATTGTTAGGTCAGTACATCTAAAGTCAAGGTCACAGTGACCTTGAGCTGAAAGTTCACTGACAATGAGCTGAAAAATTGTTTTTGCTTAATAATTGTAGAATGCTTTGGCCATGGAAGTTAATACTTGGTGTGTTACCACCAGCAGATGACCCCTATTGGTTTTGAGGTCACTGGGTCTAAGGTCAAGGTCATGGTATTCTTCAGCTGAAAAATGGTTTCCGCTCAATAACTAAAGAATTCTTATGTCGAGGAACTTCATACTTGGTGTGCAGGTTGGTCCTTACCAGTAGATGACCGTTCTTTTTAGATCACCTAGAGCCAAAGGCTCAAGGTGAGCTATTCTGATCACTTTTTGTCCGTCCGGCGTCGTCCGTCGTCGTTCCTCGTTAACATTTAGACATTTAGATCATCTCCTCCTTAACCACTTGACCAATTTCAACCAAACTTCACAGGAATGTTCCTTTGGTGAACCTCTTTCAAAATTGTTCAAAGATTTAAATTCCATCGAGAACTTTGGTTGCTGCGGCAACAGAAAAGGGGAAAATTGCCAAATCTTAAAAAATCTTCTTGTCAAAAAGTACTGGCCCGATATAAAAATTATTTTGCACAAATGTTCCTTGGGGTACCCTCTACCAAGATTGTTCAAATATTTCCAATCCGTTGAAAAACATGGCCGCCAGGGGGCGGAGCTTATTTTCCTTATATGTGCATTGTTAAAACTTTAAAAAACTTCTTGTCCAAAAGTACTGGCCCGATTTGAAAATTATTTTGCACAAATGTACATTGGGGCACCCTTTACCAAGATTGTTCAAATATTTACGATCGGTTGAAAAACATGGCCACCAGGGGGCGGAGCCTGTTTTCCTTATATGTGCATTGTTAAAATTTTAAAAATCTTCTTGTCAAAAAGTACTGGCCCGATTTGAAAATTGTTTTGCACAAATGTTCCTTGGGGCACCCTTTACAAAGATTGTTCAAATATTTCCGATCGATTGAAAAGCATGGCCGCCAGGGGGCCGAGCCTGTTTTCCTTATATGTGCATTGTTAAAATTTTAAAAATCTTCTTGTCAAAAAGTACTGGCCCAATTTGAAAATTATTTTGCACAAATGTTCCTTGGGGCACCCTTTACCAAGATTGTTCAAATATTTCCGATCTGTTGAAAAACATGGCCGCCAGGGCGCGGAGCTTGTTTTCCTTATACATGCATTGTTAAAACTTAAAAAAACTTCTTGTCCAAAAGTACTGGCCCGATTTGAAAATTATTTTGCACAAATGTTCCTTGTGGCACCCTTTACCAAGATTGTTCAAATATTTCCGATCGGTTGAAAAACATGGCCGCCAGGGGGCGGAGCCTGATTTCCTTATATGTGCATTGTTAAAATTTTAAAAATCTTCTTGACCAAAAGTACTGGCCCAATTTGAAAATTATTTTGCACAAATGTTCCTTGGGGCACCCTTTACCAAGATTGTTCAAATATTTCCGATCCGTTGAAAAACATGGCCGCCAGGGGGCGGAGCTTGTTTTCCTTATACGTGCATTGTTAAAACTTAAAAAATCTTCTTGTCCAAAAGTACTGGCCCGATTTGAAAATTATTTTCCACAAATGTTCATTGGGGCACCCTTTACCAAGATTGTTCAAATATTTCCGATCGGTTGAAAAACATGGTCGCCAGGGGGCGGAGCCTGTTTTCCTTATATGTGCATTGTTAAAATTTTAAAAATCTTCTTGACCAAAAGTACTGGCCCAATTTGAAAATTATTTTGCACAAATGTTCCTTGGGGCACCATTTACCAAGATTGTTCAAATATTTCCGATCCGTTGAAAAACATGGCCGCCAGGGGGCGGAGCTTGTTTTTTTTTTGTTAAAATTTTAAAAATCTTCTTGTCCAAAAGTACTGGCCCGATTTGAAAATTATTTTGCACAAATGTTCCTTGGGGCACCCTTTACCAAGATTGTTCAAATATTTCCGATCGGTTGAAAAACATGGCCGCCAGGGTTGCTGCAGCATCAGAAAGGGGGCAAAATGTCCAAGCTTTAAAAATCTTTTTCTTTGAATCTGCATGTCTGATTCCATTATAGTTTGGTAGAAATGTTCCTTAGGTGAGCCGCTACAAAGATCGTTCAAGGCATACTGTTTGGTTGAAAAAACATGGCAGTCAGGAGGCATCAGAAAAGGGGCAAAATGACAAAATTTGGAAATTCCATTTTTTTTTAAGTTCTTGTCTGATATTAAGGAAATTGAATATAAATCCTACTTCAGTGATCCTCTACATTTAATTTGTTCAAGCTGTTTTGATTAGTTACAAAATCATAGCAACCTCGCGTCATCACAAAAGGGGTAAATTGAACTTTTAGCTACAAATGACAACTCCTACCATTCCACTTGACCAATTTCAACGTTACTTCACAGGAATGTTCCTTTGATGGTCCTCTTTCAAAATTGTTCAGATACTTGCATTCTGTGTAGAACCTTTGTTGCTGCAGCATCAGAAATTGAGAAAGCTCTTGTTAGATTTCAAGATAAAAATGGACTATTTCTTTAACTGTGAGTGTCCACTCCTTGCAGTTTCATTTGAACTCCTGATCAAATTTTCACAGATATTTGCAGTTAAATATTTGCTTCTAATTAACTATCATTCAGGTGATCGATTTTAGGGCCATCTTGGCCCTCTTGTTTGCCTTATATGGCTATAGTGAAAACTTAAAAAATCTTCTCCCGAAGAATTGGGTCGATTTTCAAATAATTTTGTAGAAATGTTCCCAGGGTGACCCTCTTTCAGATTCCTTCAAGCCATGTTGATTGGTCAAAAACTATGGCCGCAAGGGGCGGGGCGTGGCTTATATGGCTAAAGTGAAAAAAAAATCAAATCCGGTAGGTGATCCAAGGCCATCATGGCCCTCTTGTTTAATAACTACCCTTGCATTATATATAGCGATATGAAATAAACGTCGTTACTCAATAACTTAACCCCATACCATATGGTATAATGGTACACCATGTAATGTACAGACCAGGTTAATCCTGTAAACCAAATACCTATCCAAGAGCATAACCTCGATCGCATCGGGTGCTCAGATATTTGTGTTTACGTAAAGTGTAGCTCAAACTCAGCAATTGAATATACACATGCAGATCAGGATATGTAGTTCTCCACGCAGTCGATGGTTCTGTTTGTGAGTAACAGTGGTCTTATCATAAAACATATTGGAAAGGAAGCCAGAAATCACCTTGAGTTGACTTTGTATTCGAGTGATCACTTAAGTTATACTTAATAGTTGATGTATTGTCAGCTGCGTTATTCATTTATTGTCAGATGCATTATATGTATCATCAGCTGTGTTATATCTATTGTCAGCAGAGTTATAATGTATTGTCAGCTGCATTATTCATTTACATATATAAGTCTTGAAAAGAAAGTCAGTAATGTAAGTGATAATTAAGAAAAGCAAAGAAGTCATAAAATACTGTCAGGAAAAACTGAGCAGCAACAGTTCCCATTACTCAATTATGCAATCACATCTGCTGCTGCACTATTTTCAAGACAGTTTTGTTTGATTGATTGATTTAGGCTTAACGCCGTTTCCAACAATCTTTTCAGTCATATCACGGCGGCAACTTCACCTACTCATGTGTTTCCTAGATTTCTCACACCAGTAATCCACACAACATCCTTCCTAAGCAACTGGCTGCTTTTCCACATAGATTGCTAGCCCATTTGTGAAATACGAATGATGATTGTCACAGTGACAACGTCTGAAAGAATGTTAGCTGAGCTGGGATTCAAACTCACAACCCCTGGATTGACAGCCTGCGTCGCTGCCGTTCGAGGAAGTGGTGCGAGTCAAAGAATACATGTACATGTATATTCCAAGTTATTACAGGCTGGAGTAATCATGAATCCAGTATTATAAAAAATAATGACAAAGAAGAGTTGTGTTAACCCTTTCCCTCATACGACAATTCTGCAGCAGACGACTTTGAACATATTTTGTCAAAAATAGAATATCTCTATAATTGAATGGATAACCTATGACTTAAAGTGGAAAATATTGTGGCAAAATGAAAAATTGCTCGTTTTGAGCAATTTCTTCTTTTGTCACTATGTTTTCAAAAAGCCGTCTTCTGCTGAGGCGTCTACATGAGGGAAAGGGTTAAATCATAAGGCAAGCTAAACATTACATGTATGTGTTTGTAATGTTTTATGCCACTTTCAACAGTACTTCAGTTATATCACGGTGTTTCCTGTGTAATTTTCCGATAGTATTTATCATGACACCGGTGCATAAGTCGTAATGCCCCGCACCCTTTTACAAAAAGGAGGAAAGCATTACTACCATTAGTATGACGGGACCGAAGACTGGGCTCCAGCTCCCAAGGTGGACGCGCTAACCATTCAGCCACGGAGACGGTCAGAATAAACATGAGGCAGAATACTAATAATTCAATAATTTAATGTTCATTCAATTGAAATACAAGTACTATCACAATCATCACAAATGATTAACAACATATCAAACAAACAGAAGAAAAAGTCTCTATCTTATGTTTTGTTTTTCTTTGAAAACGTCAAAGAAAAGATTACATTACCTTTAATGGGGGAACCATTTTTTTTTTTTATCATAGTGTAACACTTTTTAGGAAAATCAAAATCTCAATTTCAAGATTTCAAACATATTTAAACAAGGGGTAATAAGAGGTTTTTTTACACAAACTTGAAATATCGTAAATGTTCAAATAAGTTCAAAGCAATTTTAATTTGAGGAATGTATTAATTACGTGTATAAAGACGCTGTAAATAAATTCTATGTACATTCTTAAACATGTTATTTGTATTTATTGTATATTTATATATGGACGGAATGACACAATAATTATATATCGCAAGGAATGCCTGGATAATATTGATATATATGTAATCCTTTCCCACATGCACCTGAAGCATCTTTTGAAATCATTTTAGCAAAGGGAGAAATTGCTCATGACGAGCAAATTCTCCCTTGGCAACAAGGTTTTCAACTTTATTAAATAATCTTTTTATAGAGATTTTTACCTATTTTTGCCATAATTATTACAAATGCGTCGGCTGTACCTTTGCTGTATATAGGAAAGAGTTAAAGTAGTGGACCAGACATGAAATATATTTGTAATGTATTAAGCATTGTCAGTTTGAAGTTTATGCCAAGCCCACATGCAGACACATTTGAAAACATCATAACAAGCAATTTCTCTTTTTGCCACAATGTTTTCAAAGCTTTTCAATAATAATTATAATTTATTATTGTACTTTCCATGTTATTGCCTACATGTTTTCTAAATCTACAGCAGCAGATTTCTTGTAAGTGGGAGAGGGCTTCCACCCAATTTTGTATGGCCTATCACCACTGTGAAAAAAGTGCAGTGGGATCACTGATTAGTGTATGTACAAGACAAGCAAGTATCAAGTCACTGAGGTCTCCTTATACTTCTTGCTCTTAAATACTTATTTGACTTACAAACCCTATATTGAGAAACTTTTGTTGAAAACCAAAACATTGGGTTTTCTTTATTACTTAACCCTAGCCCACATATAACATGTCTGTGACTTTGATGACTTTGAAAACATTAGGTAAAAAATGTGGAAACTTTGTATTAGTGACAGATAAGTTAAAAATATTGCAGCAAAAGGAGAAATTGCTCATTATAAGCCTTTTCTTTTATCAATGCTTTAAAAGTCTTCCGCAGCAGATGTCGCAAATTGCGTCTGCAAGTGGGAAAGGGTTAATATGAAAGCTATTGGGACACACATATTTATTTACTTATACTTATCCATTTCCCTCATATAGAGGCTTTCTGACGCCTCTACAGCAGATGGCTTTTTGAAAACATAGTGACAAAAGAAGAAATTGCTCAAAACAAGCAATTTCTCCTTTTGACACAATGTTTTCCACTTTTAGTCATAGGTTATCCATTCAATTATAGAGATTTTCTATTTTTTGACAAAATATGTTTAAAGCCGTCTGCTGCAGAATTGTCGTATGAGGGAAAGGGTTAAGTAATGAAATTTAACATCAGACTATCAAATCAGTCAATTTCACCTGTCAAAGCTTTCCAGTTTTATTGCAAACTTTTCTACAAACCAGGATAGTAAAATAAACTTGTCAATGCATATATAATAATTCAATCCTCAGTTGATTATTTTCTTCCTTAATAAATTGTTCACTTTTTACTGAAATCAACAGGCACTTTTTCTCTATGAAATCCACGTTGGCGTGGGCTCAATTCCTCGAAGCGCAAAGAAAGTTTGTAATTTTGTGTCAAAGTCCTGCGGTCTCTCCCCAGGTTCCTTATATCGAACTGTCATTGTATTTCCTAGGTATTTAATGAGGTCACAGGTTTCCTGGAATCGTTCCAATTTCTTTTTGTACTTTTTCCTCACATACTCCGAGCTTTTAGGGTTGAATGCTACAATAATGAAATCATAAATCAGGTCTTTTAACTTAAATTATACAATATGGACAAATAAATAATTAAAACTTTCCCAAATGAAGTCACATTCTGATGCATCTTCAGCAGACAACTCTTGCAAACATTGTGGCAAAAGGAGAAATTGGTCATAATGATTTTAAAATTTCTTCTTTTGCCACAATTTGATCAACTCTATTCAAAAGCTTTATTTCATTTATAGAGATATTTTGAAGTTTGACTTAGATGATCTCAAAAAAATTCTTGGAAAAAATATGAAAAATAGAAGTACATGATCAATACTTGAATGGAGTTGATAATATCATAGCAAAAGGAGAAATTTCTCATAATGAGCAATTTCTGCTTTCGCCCCAATGTTTTGAAAAGTTGTCTGCTGCAGAGGCATCAGAAAGACTTCTGTATGTGGGAAAAGGGTAAGATCAAATTACATTTACATTGAGTGAACGCAGAAAGTGATATTTTCCAACTGTGCTCCCTTTTAGCAATATGTCCTTATTCAATGTTTTCAAAAGACATTACTGAAGCAGTGTAAACAAAAATCATTTGGATCAAAAGGAAACTATCGGGACTGTTGTGTTATAAACACTTTCACTGATACAGATGATATTTAATATCAGTGAAGCAGTATACTTTTAAATATATAGTTAGAAAAAAATGAAATTGCTCAAAATAAGCCGTTTTTACTTTTTCCACAATGTTTCAAACTCGGTATAAAAATTACTACTTTCCAATTTTCAGATGTAACATTTTCCAAAAGTTGGTGATTCTGAAAGAAAATATTGTATCAGGTAAACAATTGTCCAAATATACAAACCTTTAAGATGGTATGCTATGTAGAAGAGGGCAGACCGACTTGAGCTAAGGAAGGGATACTTAGGCTTGGCATTACCGCACGCCGTGAGCCCCTTCACAAGGGCAGTCGCAGAGGTCTGTTCCATGAACCCTAACATTGGTAAAGATGTTATAGACATTGCCTCCTTAGCTGGGGGCAACTTGTGGGGAAGCTTTAAGTTGGCAAACTCCTCTGGCAGTCTGAAATAAATACGATACACCATGAGTCAAGATATCATTAACCCTTTCCCACATACAACAAATCTGCAGCAGATGACTGAACAAATTTAGTAAAACCTATCGATACTCTCTATAAATGAAAGAACAATTATTGAATAAAGTTGAAAACCTTGTAGTTTGCTACAATATTAACATTATAAGTCATCTGTTGCAGAAGTGTCCGAAAGAGACTGTATCTGTGAAAGGGTAAATCTACAATTGACCCTTTTCCGTCATACAGATGCATTTGATGCCTCTGTAGTACACAACGTTTGAAAGTGCCTTCGACTATTTGGCTGGTTATCAAACATGGTCATGACATTTTGCCTATAAACAAGTTTACCAAGTTTGGTGAAGATTGTATGAAAACAGTTTCGACTTACAGAGCAGACAAACAGTTTCGAATTACAAAGCAGACAATGATAATTTGATAAATTTTTGATAATTCAAGGGCCATAATCCAAAAGTGCCTTGCATGCTTTGGCTGGTTATAGAACTTGGCCCAGGCATTATGCCATTAAAACTGATTTACAAGTTTGGTGAAACTGTTTAAGAGACAGCGGACAACAGGTGGATGCAATCTGCTGTACATGTACCTATAATACAGCCCCCTCTATTGACCAATGAAAGAAGTAGTAGACAGTGCATGGGGGAAAATAAGCAATATTGTTTGGATATTGATTGTACCGAATAAACATATTAGTCCTTTACACATACACAACATTTGAAGCAGATCATTTGACAATAGCTAGACTAAATATGGAAAATCTGTAATTAAAGCATTATTATTTAATAGAGTTGAAAACATTGAAGCAAAAGCAGAAATTGCTTGTTACAATTTTTTCCCCTTTCACCACAATGTTTTCAAAAGATGTCAGCTGCAGATGCATCAAAATGTGTATTGGAAAGGGTTAAGGAGAAAGCTAAGATCAGCTCTCTGTGGACTGTTAAAGAAAACGGAGACTTTAAAATGTGGAAAAAACAAGCAAATTCAGAGAATCATGGTCCCCCGCCAGGGTCAAGGTCACAAAAATTGGTATTGATGGAAAGGGGTTGTCACAAGGAATACACATGTGAAATATGAAAGCAGTACCTATTACGGTTCAGAAGTAAGGGCCATAACTCCGTGAAAAATTATCCAACCGGAACGCAAACACGATATGCGCATCTACACTTGGTGGTGATCCTTCCTATGAAGTTTCATAAAATTCCAAAAAGCGGTTGCAGAGAAATAGCCCGGAAATGAATTTAGTCATACATAGCCTGATGGTGGAGTAAAGGGCCATAACTCCGTGAAAAATAATCCAACCGGAACGCAAACACGATATGCGCATCTACACTTGGTGGTGATCCTTCCTATGAAGTTTCATAAAATTCCAAAAAGCGGTTGCAGAGAAATGGCCCGGAAATGAATTTAGTCATACATAGCCTGATGGTGGGGTAAAGGGCCATAACTCCGTGCAAAATAATCCAACCGGAACGCAAACACGATATGCGCATCTACACTTGGTGGTGATCCTTCCTATGAAGTTTCATAAAATTCCAAAAAGCGGTTGCAGAGAAATAGCCCGGAAATGAATTTAGTCATACATAGGGGTAAAGGGCCATAACTCGTCAGGGTCAAGGTCACAAGGTCAAAAAAATTGGTATTGATGGAAAGGGGTTGTCACAAGGAATACACATGTGAAATATGAAAGCAGTACCTATTACGGTTCAGAAGTTATGACCAAGGTTAAAGTTTTTGTGACAGCGTGACTGACGGACTGACGGACGGACGGACTGACTGACGAATGAGAAATAATAGTCCCCAGCTTTCGCTAAAAGCGGGGGACAATAAGCAACATTGCTTTGGAAAATGTTAATTTTAGAGTGTATATTTTGAAAACATCGGAGGAAAACTGAAATTAACATCTTGAATATAGAAATATAGTTTTGATGCAGACTTTACCCTTTCCCACATACAGATGCTTTCTGATGCCTGTGCAGCAGACGACTTGAACACATTGAGGCAAAATGAAAAATTGCTCATGATGAGCAATTTTTCCTTTTGCCACAATGTTTTCGTCTATTAAATTATTATACTTTCATTTGCAAAGATTTTTCATTCCGATGAAATGGTTTCAAAGTCCTCTGCGGCAGATTTGTCGTATGTGGAAAAGGGTTAAATCATTATGGAAATAGAGAAATTACTTGTTTTGAGAAATTTCTACTTTTCCTTCAATCAATGATTTTAAAAGGTTGCTGCTGCAGAGATGTCATAGGGCGTCTGTATCATGAAATGGCTTCAAGGTTGATAGATATTACAATATAAACTGAAAGCAAAAGGTATACAATACTTACTTCATAAAATGTAGAAGTTTTTCCTCTGTTTCACAATACCAAAATTTCTCTGTATATTCAACAATTAACTTTGGATTGCCTGGTTTAATAGCCTCATATCTGTAAAATAAAATTGTTTGCTAACCCTTTCCCCACATTCAGACACATTTTCAGCAAAGAACGTCGGATAACATTGTGGCGAAAAGAGAAATTACGCATAATGACCAATTTCTCTGTTCATCACAATATTGTCAACTCTATTCAATCAATGTTTTTCCATTTAAAGAGATTTTCCATATTTTTGTCTAGCTCCTTTCAAAGTGGTTTGCAGCAGTTTGTTGTAGAAGAGAGAAGTCTAACCCTTTCCCTCATATAGATTCTTTCTGACGCCTCTGCAGCAGACAGCTTTTTGAAAACATAGTGACAAAAGAAGAAATTGCACAAAACCTGCAATTTCCCCTTTTGCCACAATGTTTTCCACTTTTTGTCATAGGTTATCCATTCAATTATGGAGATTTTCTATGTTTTGACAAAATACGTTTCAAGTCGTCTGCTGCAGAATTGTCATATGAGGGAAAGGGTTAATCAAGCTCATTGTACTCTTACACTGTTTGAGTACCTGTTATGATTTATTTTTTATATGATTTCAACATTATATTTTGTTAATTAGAAAGAAAAAAAAATGGAATAATATTTCAAATGTGTTTGGAATCTAAGTTCATCTACACACCACCAAATTGAAAACTACCTGAGAAAATAACACAACATTTTAAAAGTGAAATTTAATCTAGAGTAAAGAGCATTCCAGGAATGAATTGGAGAAAATGCCCATGATTAATTTCACTTTTACCAATGACCTAATACAAAATCATTTTAACTACATGTAGTTACAGCCATTTTGCATGAAGCTCAAAATATTTGTGTTAAAAAAATTGTCAGCTGAAAAGAAATCTTTATGAGCATAAAAGTAAGTCAAAAAAATTGTTTAACCCTTTCCCATCCTTAGTCATCATTGGAAGTAATATGCAGCAGATGACATTTGAAAGTTTTGTGGCGAAAGGAGCCATTGCTCATAATTTTCTCGTTTTTGCAACAATGTTTTCAACTTCATTCAATAATTGAATTATAATTTATACTTTTATAGATATTTTTCTTGGATGATAATTCAGTGATCTAGTGTAGATTTGTTGCATGTGGGAAAGGGTGAATTGTAAAACCTAGGTTATAAGTACTAACCTGCATTTCCCTTCCAAGTATGTTACAGGACAATAACCACTCAGCTCAATGGCCGACGTAGCACTGACTTCCTCTGGCTTCTTTCTCTTTGGTAATTTACCTGGCGTGGGCAACTTTTTCGGTGCCAGAGGCGGAACGAATCGCTCTGGTTCAGTAAGGAACTGATCACGTTCTTTCTTTCCAGCACATTTGTAATAGTGACCTAGTAGTCAAAGACATAAACAGTTTTAACCCTTTCCCTCAAACAACAAATCTGCAGCAGACGACTTTGGAAACATCTAGGCAAAAACATGGCAAATCCCTATAAATGAAGGTATAATTGCTGTAAAATAAAAACATTGTGGCAAAAGGCAAAATTGCTTGTTTTGAGCAATTTCTACTTTTGTCACAAAGTTCCCAAAAGTCATCTGCTGCAGAGGCATCAGAAAGCGTCTGTATGTGGGTAAGGGTTAAAATTAACCATTTTACCGAACATGATTTGTTTTTCGCTTTAATCAGGAAAACTTTATCAACAAATAAATATAACAATTTTCAAATAAGTTTAATTAACATATCATTTAAATTAAGCAGTTATGCTTGTTTGTTTGTATGGTGTTCAACGCCATTTACAAACATTTTTCAGTTTATCACAGTGGGTTAGTTACCAGTACTACTGGTCCATTTATCTTTACATGTGCGTTTCTGTTGTAATTCTAACCCCACAACCCTGAGCATAAAGTAGGGAAGGTCATTACTGCCATTTTTGATGATTTTGAAATGAGTCGGCCTGGGATGGAACCTGCGACCTCCCGCACCCAAAGCAGATGCTCTTCAATAACACAACTGAGGCAGCAATTATGCAATAGAAAATCACCTAAGATTTAGATTTTATAAAAATGAAATACTTGTATATAATTTTTATAAGTCACACTGGAGATCAAAGAACCTTACTACAATTGTAACAGTATGTAGATTCAGATGAGATTTCACACCATGCACAAGCTCTTTTATCAAAACATAAATTGTTCACACTAAGTCAAGACACAATCCAGCAGTTTCTGAATTTTCATTAGATGTGCAAGTTAGTTATAAATCCACACTGGCTTAAAACAAACTTGCAGCTGATGAATTTGAAAACATCTTTTCAAATTAGAACTATCACTGAATGTGATTAATACCCCCGAATGCGGCCCTGATAGGAAAGGTAGTGAAATATTAAGAAACCCCACCTTAAATTCCATCTTGTTGTTTTAAAGATAATCTCCGGACAAGAAAAAAGTAAGAAAAGGCAATTAAAGGTAATTGACTGAGCAGAAAAATGAACAAAGGGCAATAACTCTGTAATTAGCTAAAATATGGTTATGGTTCTTGTACACTGAATGAAGTTTTATTAAATTCCTTTTTGTAGTTTTGAAGTTATTCTACGCACAACAAAAAGTAACAAAGAGCAATAACTCTGTTATAAGCTTTATTAGAGTTATGGTTCTTGTACACTGCATTTCCTCTCATTGTGATCTAACATTGTATGAAGTTTTATTAGATTCCATCTCATAGTTATTAAGTTATTCTCTGGACAAGAAAAAGTAACAAAGGGCAATAACTCTGTAATTAGGTAAAGTTATGCTCCGGACAAGGAAAATTGCAACGGACCAACCAACTGACCACAGGGTGACTCCAATATACCCCCTCTAAACTTTGTTTGTCAGGGTATAATAAAATAATAAACATAGGGTCTGAAATATTCTGGCAACAGGAGAAACTGCTTATCCTGAGCATTTTCTTCTTTAACCCCTTTCCCACATAAAACAAATCTGCAGCAGACGACATTGAAAACAGTGATAAAAACCTGAAAAATCTCCATAAAAGATAGCTTAATTGTTAAATAAAGTTGGAAACATTGAGGCCAAAGGAGGAAGAGCAATTTCACCTTTGTCCATACTGTTTTCAAAAGTCGTCTGCTGCTATTGCGTCAAAATGCTTCAGCAAATGGGAAAGGTTTAATCAGAATGTTTTCATCAAGCATCTGCTGCAGATGCGTAAAAATGTGAATAAAGTAGCAATTATAGGTCTTTCCAAAATCCTTACCTCTAAATTCGACAGCAAAATCCAGTGTAACATTTGTAGAGCAGTCCACAAGCTCTCCTCGAAGGGCCAGACTGACCGGACAGTACTGGTTAAAGTCCCCTAACCTCTGTGAAAACTCGTCCGGAGTGATACACATGTCCGAGATAGAGGCTGCTTGACCTGAAATAAAGTCGGCATTATTTTTAACATACAATAAATCTGCAGCAGATGACATTGAAAATGTCTACTAAAAAATATGGAAAATCTCTATAATTGTAGGCATCATTACTGAAAAAAGGTTGAAAACATTGTGGCAAAAGGAGAAATTGCTAGTTTTGAGCAATTTTCTCGTTTAGTCACAATGTTTTCAAAAGTCGTCTGCTGCAGATGCGTCAAAATGCGTCTACAAATGGGGAAGGGTTGTAAACCTTCACATTTTTTGGCGCAAAAAAAAACATGACAGACTTTGTCAAATATGGTAATGGGATGTCACTGAATTATGAATCGATGTCTTTGAAATGTGATTTCACGTCATTCATAATTTCAGTCTTAGGAGATAAAATTTTCACTTGCCACTCGTAGTACAATACAAACCAATGTATGGATACTGCAGCATAATGTTCCCTATTCATTACACATGGACAATATTAGACCAGAAAACCATCACATGAATATCAATACCATGACATTCCAAGAGCAAAGGTTCAGAGCAGTTATAAACCTGATGTTGGTGAGTCATCTGCATTGAAAAATATTTGAAATCAAATAACATCTAGAAAATTGGAATCATACCTTTTAACCTTTGTCCCACATGTAGATGCTTTCTGAACCCTCTGCACTTTTGATACATTGTGGCAAAAGAAGATATAGGTCATAAAGAGCAATTTCTCCTTTGTCTTAAATGTTTTCTTCTCTATTCAATAATTAAACTTTATTTTTTAAAGATTTTTGATTAGATGTTTTCAAGATTGACTGCTGCAAATATTTTGTATGTGGGAAAGGATTAAAAATAAAGAAGTTGTAATTTGCTTCCAGACAATGTTTTCAAGGCTTGTCTGCTACAAAGACAACATCCGTTATCTCTGTTATGTCTTTAAATGCATATATTACCATCAATATAATGTGCCACAGTCAGGTGTAACGATACACAGACCTCACATTACATGCTGTTTTGCATGACATCTGTATCAGGAAAATAGTTAACCTTTCTCACATACAACAAATCTGCAGCAGACGACTTTGAAAACATCTGGGTAAAAACATGGAAAACCTCTATAAATAAATGTTTAACTATCGAATAGAGTTGAAAACATGGTGTCAATAGGAGAAATTGCTCGTTTTCAGCAATTTCTGCTTTTGTCGCCATGTTTTCAAAAAGCGGTTTGCTGCACGTCTATATGATGGAAAGAGTTAATCCGATTTTTTTGCAATAAAAATGTCTCCATAAATATCACAATAGATAGACAGATAAGACTGAATAAAGGAATTACCATCTCCAATCTTCTGAAGATAGGTCTGAATCTGTCTGACGCTCTCCCTGGCATAATTGAGCGTTGTATTCCACACCCACCATTTTGATCTCTCCCCGTCGATGTTGAAGTAATTCAAATGTTCACTCTGGTACCAGTTCCGCACATCGCCAATGTTCTGGCTGTAGGCTGCAAGCTTAATAGCAATGATTTGTGGACTGTCATGTAGCACATATGTTCTGCAGAAGAAAATATTGATTGATGGAGATGAAAATATAAACAGTTTTTCTAATAAAGAAAAAATAGAGATAACAATTTAAAATTTATATTAGCCACATTGGAGTATAGGTATTCCAAATAACTTAACCCTTTCCCTCATACGACAATTCTGCAGCAGACGACTTTAAACGTATTTTGTCAAAACATAGAAAATCTCCATAATTGAATGGATAACCTATGATGAAAAGTGGAAAACATTGTGGCAAAAGGAGAAACTTGAAGATTGGTTTTGTCACCAGGTAAATTAACCCTTTCTGAAATACAACAAATCTGTTGCAGACGACTTCTTGAGTATTAGCAATATCTCCGTTTGTCACAATGTTTTTCAAAATTTATCTGCTGCAGATGCCTCTTCATTTGCAAAAGGAATAAAATGAAGTTACAAAATAATTAATTGGTTATTTCAGAAACTATATGTTGTGTTATACATTATCAACTCCATCAAAAAGACTAAATATGCATTCATTTCATAAAATACAAACAAGTTTTTTTAAATACAACAATTCACTTCAAGATTTGATTTTCAGAACAAAAAAGTGACAACTAACTACATGTACTGTGTCCATAGGATTATATGGCTCCTCTTTTTGAGCTCTCTAGATTATATAAATGATATATAAAGAGGATTTTTGTCTAGTTTTGGTCTGATATTGAATTCTATTATCATCAATGAAAGCTATAATTTGTTTTTTCACAAGGCAAGTTGAAAGGCAAAGTGTGAATGCAAATAAATTCAAACATAAATTGAAAATGAACAAACAAAAAAAGTTTTCTAATAAATTAATCCAAAATAAGAATAAGTTTTGAAGATAGTCTTTAAAATTTATATTTGTCCACAAAATTACTGTGACATTGGCCAAACAAGAAGAACATGACGGTCCTGTATCACTCACCTGATTTAACAAAACTTCAATTAAAGTCACATAATTTGACATGGAAATATTTGGAAGAACTTAAATTGGCAAGTCTCATGTTTTGCCTGATGCAGTCGCCCAGATGTGATGGATCACAATAGTTCACTTCGCACTTTGTGCTCAAATGTGAGATGACAAAAACAATCGAAAACATGTTGAAAATGATTTATCAAATTACACAGAGCGGGAACTTTATCTAATTGCCATTTTCGAAATCTTACTACCTGGCAATAATCATAGCCTTGATTAAAAGTTGAAACAGAGGGAAATTGCTCAATAATGATAATAACATGAACTAAATGTATCTTTAACTACCACAACACACTTACGTAAATTATATGGCTTCTACTTGGTGAAGTACAATGGTTTACCTAGGTTTTTTTTTTTTTTACACAAACTTCTATCTAGATATATTCTTTTATTGTTAAGGGCAAAAACATCACAGGTACTATAACAATGAGGACTAAAGTGTAGCACTAGCTTTCCTAAGCTAGACTTTTCCAAATGTGGATTAACACACATATCTCGTAAAACAAGAGGGCCAAGATGGCCCTAAATCGATCACCTAATTGATAGTAAATTAGTAGCAAATATTTAACTGCAAATATCTGGAAAATTTTATCAGGGAGTGCAAATGAAACTGAAAGGAGTGGACACTTCTCAAGAAACAGCTTATCAGTAAAGGCCATTTATATCTTGAAATCTAACAAGAACTTTAATAAGAATGGAATTATAAAGTTTTTGTCATTTTGCACCTTTCCTGATGCCGCCTTGCTGCGCTGTTTTTCAACCATATCAATATGGCTTCAACAGTTTATTTAGAGGGTCACTTAAGAAACATTTCTACCAAATTATCTTGCAATCGCACAAGTAGATTATGGAGGAAAAGGATTTTAAAATTTGGGTATTTTTTCTCACTCTCTGATGCCGCAGCATCCAAAGTTCTCAATGGAATTTAAATCTTTGAACAATTTTGAAAGAGGACCACCAAAGGAACATTCTTGTGATGTTTTGTGGAAATTGGTCTATTGGAATGGTAGGAGTTGGATGTCACTTGTAGCTAAAAGTTCAATTTACCCTTTTTGTGATGACACCTGGTTGATATGATTGCGTAACCAATCAAAACGGCTTAAACAAATTAAATAGAGGATCATTACACTTTCATAAAAATGGAATTTTCAAATTTTGTCATTTTGCCCCTTTTCTGATGCCACCTGACTGCCATGTTTTTCGACCAATCAGTATGGCTTGAACAATTTTTATAGAGGGTCACCCAAGGAACATTTCTACCAAATTATATTTGAATCTGACAGGCAGATTCGGAGGAGAAGATTTTTAAAGTTTGGACATTTTGTCACCTTTCTGATGCCGCAGCAACCAAAGTTCTCATTTGAATTTTAATCTTTGAACAATTTTGAAAGAGGACCACAAAAGGATCATTCCTGTGATGTTTTGTAGTAATTGGTCTATTGGAATGGCAGGTGTTGGTTGTCATTTGTAGCTAAAAGTTCAATTTACCCCTTTTGTGATGACGCCTGGTTGCTATGATTGTGTAACCAATCAAAACGGCTTTAACAAATTAAATAGAGGATCATTAAAGTAAAATTCGTTTTATATTTTCTTAAAATCAGACAAACACTTTCATAAAAATGGAATTTTCAAATTTTGTCATTTTGCCCCTTTTCTGATGCCGCCTGACTGCCATGTTTTTCGACCAATCAGTATGGCTTGAACAATTTTCATAGAGGGTCACCCAA
Organism: Serripes groenlandicus; assembly: GCA_031761405.1. Taxonomy (NCBI): domain Eukaryota; kingdom Metazoa; phylum Mollusca; class Bivalvia; order Cardiida; family Cardiidae; genus Serripes; species Serripes groenlandicus. The sequence goes on along the minus strand of JASEVX010000005.1, from coordinate 12,652,546 downwards.
GGAACATTTCTACCAAATTATATTTGAATCTGACAGGCAGATTCGGAGGAGAAGATTTTTAAAGTTTGGACATTTTGTCCCCTTTCTGATGCCGCAGCAACCAAAGTTCTCAATGGAATTTTATTCTTTGAACAAATTTGAAAGAGGACCACCGAAGGAACATTCCTGTGATGTTTTGTGGAAATTGGTCTATTGGAATGGTAGGAGTTGGTTGTCATTTGTAGCTAAAAGTTCAATTTACCCCTTTTGTGATGACGCCTGGTTGCTATGATTGTGTTACCCATCAAAACGGCTTAAACAAATTAAATAGAGGATCATTAAAGTAAGATTCGTATTATATTTTCTTAAAATCAGTCAAGCACTTTCATAAAAATGGAATTTTCAAATTTTGTCATTTTGCCCCTTTTCTGATGCCGCCTGACTGCCATGTTTTTCGACCAATCAGTATGGCTTGAACAATTTTTATAGAGGGTCACCCAAGGAACATTTCTACCAAATTATATTTGAATCTGACAGGCAGATTCGGAGGAGAAGATTTTTAAAGTTCGGACATTTTGCCCCCTTTTTGATGCCGCAGCAACCAAAGTTCTCAATGGAATTTAAATCTTTGAACAACTTTGAAAGAGGCCAACCAGAGGAACAGTCCTGTGATGTTTCACGGAAATTGTCCTTGGAGTTTGGGAGGAGATGATGTTTAAAGCTAAAAGTTAACGCCGGACGGACGGACGGACGACGGACGACGGACAAAAAGTGATCAGAATAGCTCACCTTGAGCCTTCGGCTCTAGGTGATCTAAAAAAAGCACCTCCTACATAATAATTTTAGAGTTGTTTCCTTCAAAAACATTTTATGGAAATAACTTTCTATATACACAATGTTTTCAAATGAGTTCTGTTTCAGCGTTGCCAAAAGAGTCTTTATCAAGTAAAGGGATAATTAAATCATTTTTTTTCCTAATGTTGAATCTTTTTCTCTTGAAGACACATTTTATGGCAACTGCAGAATACAACTTTTAAAAATATAGTTGTAAAACGAGAATTTGCTGATGAGCACTTCCTACAATAATTATTTATAACTCTTACAAGTAATTATGCTTGCTTTCATGAAACTGACAGCATTTCTTTTACTGTATTTTTTCCGATCCAGCTCAAAATCAAATTACTTCTTGTATATTCTGCACATATATTTACTGGTAATTGTTCTAAATACTAATTAATGACAAATGAAGCAAAAATGTTAAGACTCAATGTGTGGTGCTTCCCATTACTTTTATATTTTGCATAAATAAAAGTGTTTCTTAAGGTTTTACCTAATATGATGCGCTGAGAGTTGCATGCACAAAAAACAACAGAGAAAAAAAAGGGCACAAAAGAACAAATTGGGGAAAGTGATAATTTTCCCCTTATTTCACAAGGTTTTGAACTATAAATCCAAAAATAATATATGTCAATATCAATTCATGTGATGTTACATGTACATTTTTTTTTCTTCAACCCTTTCCCACATACAACAATTTTACAGCAGAAAACTGCGAAAACATCTAGGTTAAAACTTGGAAAATCCCTATCAATTGAGATAAATTATTGAAAATTGAAAAGGGATGAAAACATTGTGACAAAAGAAGATATTGCGATCAAATGCCGTCTGCTACAAATGTGTCGGAATATGTCTTCAGGTGGGAAGGATTAAATTATTTCAAAGCCTACAACTCTGTAAACAGCATATCAAGGTAAACCGACAATAAACAAGCTCAGGTCTGCAAGCAAACAGAACCTAATGGAGTGTAAGCTATAACAACAACATAGAATGTGCCTAAACATGGAAAATTATGTATTCAAATTTCCAATCATGGAATCATCATGAGGATATATTGAGCCAGCTCTTAACCCTTTCCCACTTACAGAGACATTTTGACACATCTGCAGCAGACCACTTCTTAAAACATTGTGGCTAATAGGAGAAATTGCTCATAATAAGAAATTCTTCTTTTGCCACACTGTTTTCAACTCGATAACAAATTTTAATACTTTAATTTTCATATTTTTGTCTAGAAATTATCAGTCACAGCAGCAGCTGCAGATTTGCTGTATGTAGGAAAGAACCCTTTCCCATCTGAAGACGCATTTTGATGCATCTGCAGCAGACAATTTTTGAAAACATTGTGAAAAAGGAGAAATTGCTTAAAACGAGCAATTTCTCCTTTTGCCACAATGTTTTCAACTTATTTCAGTGATTATTTCTAAAACGTTTTCAAAGTTGTCTGCTGCAGATTTGTTGTATGTTAGAAAGGGTTAAAAAACCAATCACAACATGAATGGTGGGTTAGATATCAAAGGGCCATAACTATGTATTTTGTTTGTTTGGAGTTTAACGCCGCTTTCAACAGCTTTGGTCATATCACGGCGGTCAGTGCACCTACCCATGTTTTCCTGGCTTTCCCACACCAGTACTTACACAACATTCTTTCGAAGCCACTAACTACTTTCTCACATAGATCAGAGGTGAGAGGCAATGGAAAACATCGCCCGAAAGAATGTCGCCGCAACCGGGTATCGAACCCGTGACCTCCAGATCACGAGTCAGATACGCTACCAATTGAGCTACCCGGCCGGGTCCATAACTATGTATCTGTACATGCTTATTATATGCGCACCTCATCTTGGCACTGAAGGTTTCTATACTATTTCGATAAGAGTTGATAAAATTGTCCATGTTTTGGGCCATATCTAAACTAGCTCTATCTAAGTGTTTTACCCTCCCCTGATACACAGGATTTCCTAAGATTTTGAGAGTGACGATTTTTGAAAACATTGCAGAAATAGTAGAAAGTGCTGAAAATGAGCAATTTCTTCTATTCTGGTAGTGTTTTCTTTCTATACCAAATATATACAATAAACTTTCATTTATCATGGTTATACTATTCATTTTAGATTTACTACAAAAAATGATGCCAAGTGAATATTATATTTTGATGAAATTAAAAATCTGAATAATTTCTGAAAAGTTTTAGGTAGAATGCTGGGTTAGGATGCTTTCTCCTTTTCCATTATTGATTTTCAAAAGTCCTTTGCAAAAGCTTCAAAATCTCTCTGTGTGAGGGAAAGAGTAAATCTATGTCCCTGTACAATGTGCACATCAAAACACAAAATACAATACAGTGCTCTAAACAACATCATTATTTTACCGGAATGTTTTCACTGCATTGCTGTATGGAATTAAGAGATGAAAATATGATATTAATCAGTCCATGTCAATTGTTTTCAATGCTAAACTATATCTTATCAAAGAAAAAGGAATAAAAAGGGAATCTATTGGAACAGAAATTCAAACCAAAATTGAACTAAAGCCAAAATTAACACGTACTTTTAAACAATTGGCTCAACTAAAATATAATGATAAAAAGATAACTGACAAATACAAATTAACCTTTTCTCAAAGGTATCAAAGATATCAAAATGCATCTGCATGTATGAAAAGGTTAACCCTTTCCCACTTGTACTTAATTGTAGATGCGTTTTAATGTCTAAGCAGATCACTTTTGAAAACATTGTGGCAAATGAAGAAATTGCTCATAACGGTTGGTTTCCTACAATATGACGTATAACAGTCTCATTTGCTTTTAAGTATGTTTTTAGAATTAATTCTTTGTGGATCACTTTTGAAAAAAAAAATCATGACAAGACTAGTAACAGGAAGAACAATTCAATTATTAACCCTTTCCCCCCATAAAACAATTCTGCAGCAGATGACTTTGAACATATTTTGTTAACAAATAGAAAATCTCTATAATTGAATGGATAACCTATGACTAAAAGTGGAAAACATTATGGCAAAAGGAGAAATTGCTCGTTTTGAGCAATTTCTTCTTTTGTCACTATGTTTTCAAAAAGCAGTCTGCTGTAGAGGCGTCAGAAAGCGTTTATATGAGGGAAAGGGATAACTAACTGATGAACAAAATAAGCACCTGAACTGGAACTATATTTTAACCAATAATATCCTCATAGATATTCTCATTGAAGACTTTTTGACTTACAACATTTGAAAATATTGTTGAAAAAGAAGAAACTTATCTATGACAAGTAAATTTCTTCTTACACCAAGTATTCTACTCTTTCTGAAATACTGCCACTCATTCTGTCCAGATGAGCAGCACTCAAGAAACAACAACAACCTGAGTGTTAGCAAACCATGAATATTCAGATCAATATGCACATAGGTGCACTTTAATTAAATTCTGCACTATTTCTGAATTACAGAGGACCTCAAGGGGCATCTGTTAACCCTTTCCCTCATACGACAATTCTGCAGCAGACGACTTTGAACTTATTTTGTCAAAACATTGAAAATCTCCATAGTTGAATGGATAACCTATGACAAAAAGTGGAAAACATTGTGGCAAAAGGAGAAATTGCACGTTTTGTGCAATTTCTTCTTTTGTCACTATGTTTTCAAAAAGCCGTCTGCTGCAGAGGCATCAGAAAGCGTCTATATGAGGGAAAGGGTTAAACAGATTTCATTTACATAGAATGTTAAGATTTCGCAGACATTTTCACTGGTCACAAAAACACCAAGGTTGTTTTTTTTTCTAGGATTTCACAGCTTGGAATTAAAATGTTAACTTTCCTTTTAACATGGAAGAGTCTAGGAATCCTCTATGAGGTATGAGGTTGATCTACCTTTGACTATACGGTGCTGCAAACAACCTATAAAGTCTTTAAGAAAGCACAAATCACCAGACAATGTTAATCATCCATTAGCAAATGAGGAACATCAAATCTTAGCACACTCAACCTCAACTAATGAAAATGTTGATCAGTTCATTTGACTTGATTGTGTTGACACTTCTTTTGAATTGATTGTTTACTTGTTTGCTACCTTAGAAGCTTATAAAAAGGATATCTACCATTTAATCTTCATTCTATATTAATATTTGTGAACAACAGCGACAAAGGTAAACCTTCAATTTTTTTCAGATTATTCTTGGTCTTCTGTTCTCGCATCTCTTTAACCTTTTCTCTCATACGACAATTCTGCAGCAGACGACTTTGAACGTATTTTGTCAAAACATAGAAAATCTCCATAATTGCATGAATAACCTATGACAAAAAGTGGAAAACATTGTGGCAAAAGGAGAAATTGCATGTTTTGTGCAATTTCTTCTTTTGTCACTATGTTTTCAAAAAGCCGTCTGCTGCAGAGTCGTCAGAAAGCGTCTATATGAGGGAAAGGGTTAACTCTTTCCCACATACAACTAATCTGTAGCAGCAACTTTGAAAGTGTATAAATATGGAATAGTTGAAAACATTGTGGCAAAAGAGTGAATATGCGCAGTTTCCATTTGTCATAATGGTTTCATAAGTTGTAGGCTACAAATTCATCAAAATGTGTCTGCAGGTGAGAAAGACTTAACTAGCCAATTATTCAGAATGTTTACTGGAAATTATCTCACATAAATATAATTGATTGATTGATTGATTGGGGTTTAACGCCGTTTTTAACAATTTCTCAGTTATATCACGGCGGCCAGTTCACCTACTCATCCATTTCCTGGTTTTCTCACACCAGTACTCCACACAACAATCTTCCTAAGCAACTGGCTGCTTTTCCACATAGACTTAGCCCATTGATGGAAGACGAATGACGCATGTCGCATTGACTTTTGTCAATCACATAAATATAAGGAATGATGTTAATGTAAAACAAGTTGATATCGTACTTTAGAGCCCCAATTCTATCCTTTGTTCCTCGGATCATTATTTCCTTACTCTGGACATTAAGTTCGAACACCCGGACTGGTATGATGCATCTTTCTGTCATCAGTTCCACCTGCTTAATCGACTGGGGGAACCCATCTAACACATACCTGTCAAATAAACAATCTTAGAATTTAGTAACATTACAGAATAATTTACATTTTTGTTAGTGAAAAAGAAGCACTTTCCTGATATTCATAACTTGATTCTTATGCTGCAGACAATTTTAGAAAACAATGGGAAAAGAAATTAACATATATATAATAATTTTCTCATAATTGTTCTTACTCTGCTTCTTAAAGAAGATAACTCTGAAATTCTTAACCCTTTCCCTCATACGGCAATTTTGCAGCAGACGACTTTGAACGTATTTTGTCAAAAGATAGAAAATCTCTACAATTGAATGGATAACCTATGACTAAAAGTGGAAAACATTGTGTCAAAAGGAGAAATTGCACGTTTTGTGCAATTTCTTCTTTTGTCACTATGTTTTCAAATAGCCGTCTGCTGCAGAGGAGTCAGAAAGCGTCTATATGAGGGAAAGGGTTAAACATTTAATCTTTCTATCTTTGGTATGACCCAACCTGAGATCCTCTTCCACCACTTTCAAAGGCACTGCTTTGAAGATTATTTACTTACCCTCGTGTCTGGCATTTCATGTCGAGAAGGCAAATTTCTAAGGCCTGAACTGCCAACTCATCGGGGACAGTCAGACCTTTGACCAGATGGCGCTGCATCTCCTTTGCGAGATAAGATTTAGGCTGTGATGTCATCACCATCCTCATGGCTTCTCCAATAGACAGACGGAGTAGACCATATTCCTCAGCAAATCTAGTGGCCACTAGAAATATGAAACAAAATATCTTTAATCTTTCTGACGCCTCTGCAGCAGACGGCTTTTTGTAAACATGGTCACAAAAGAAGAAATTGCTCAAAACAAGCAATTTCTCCTTTGGTCACGATGTTTTGAACTCAATTCAATTATTGTTCTTTCATTTAAAGGGATTTTCTGTGCTTTTGCCTTAACGTTTTCAAATTCGTCTGCTGCAGATTTGTTGTATGTAGGAAAGGGTTAATAGATCACCCAATTTACACAAGTGTAGATCCAGATAAACCTGTCTAAATTTATCTGGCTAACACTGATCTCTTCTCTAATGCAGATTCAAGAACTTCTGACAAATTGGATCACATTTTTTCTTGGTTGTCAGTGTTCACAAATGTAGCTTGAAGTTGTGTATTATGACATAGGTAAATTATGTAGTTTAAAGTTGTGTTTTACTGCAAACATAAATGTTGTCTAAAGGGTTAATAGCTGTGTTACTTAAAAAACCTTAATATTTTGGATAATCTTTTACATAAATCTGTTTATTTAACCCTTTCCCACATACAGACACTTTCTGACACCTTTGTAGAAAACGACTCTTGAAAACATTGTGGTAAAAATAGAGAAATTGCTCATAATGAGCGATTTTTCCTTTTGACACACTAAGTTTTACTTCATTCGATATTTGTTTCCGATTTGATGTATTTGGGAAAGGGTTATTAAATTATAGTTATAACAATTAACTAATTAATATGATCAAAAGCGAAAAACTTACGTGCTGTTTTTCCTGACTTTGGTGGACCTAGAACTGCAATCTTTATGGGTACTACAGGTTTTGGTGTTGGTTGACTGGTGAATTTAACTGGGTCTGCGATAAACTCTTCCCTGGCTTGTTGTGATGACAGATAGTAGATGTGTGATCGATAGATACACGGGTACATCACATAGCCTGGTCCACTCATTGTTTGTACACAGTCTCCTTCCTTAACCTAGAGCATATGCGAAACTAGGGATAAACAACTCCTTACAACCTGCAGACATATTCTGACACATCTCCAGCAAACAACTTTTGAAAATATTGAAATTGAGCTTTTTCTCCTTTTAACCTTTTCCCTCATACAACAATTCTGCAGCAGACGACTTTGAACAAATTTTTGTCAAAAATAGAAAATCTCTATAATTGAATGGATAACCTATGACTAAAAGTGGAAAACATTGTGGCAAAAGAAGAAATTGCTCGTTTTGAGCAATTTCTTCTTTTGTCACTATGTTTTCAAAAAGCCATCTGCAGCAGAGGCGTCAGAAAGCGTCTATATAAGGGAAAGGGTTCAGACAAGTTGTTTTTGTATAGATGTTTTCAAAGTTGCAGGGTGCAGATTTGATGTATGTTGGAAAAGGTTAAAGATGTGAGTAATTTCTGTTTTTCTCTTAATGATTACAAGTCTGCATCAAAATTAAAATCTAAAATGAGGCCTAAATTTGCCATGATTGTTTTAATCTGTAGGGTGGATCAAGTTTTATGGCTTCAGCTTCATGTATATATCAATCTGACAAAAAAACGATAATAAAATAAAGGCGACAATTGCTCAGTAGGTTACAACAAGGGCTTTCATTCCAAGGGTCGTGGGTTGAAATCCCGGTTCGGCCATTAATTATTTCCGACGATGGTGAATAGCCTGTTTCGACTTCCACCAATGAGCTATATAGTCTATGTGGGAAGTCTGCGAGTTAACTTGGAAAATTGTTGTGTGGAGAACTGGTGCTAGAAAGCCAGGAAAAAATGTTAGGTGGCTGCCTGGAAATGACTGAAATACAGTTTAAAACGGCGTTTAACTCCAATGAATTAAACGAGGCCTACCTCTCAAGCAAACATACCTTAACTGGGCACCATCTACCAAATCTACTGGGCTGTTTGTAACCTGTCTGTAACATTCTCCTCGCAAGGGTTTCGTTTACTGGGTAAACCCGTTCAAAAATGCTCTGTCTGGCATCTATAACGGATTTTAATTTTTTGTTCAACATATACCGGACGATGTGGGGTTTTCTAGTACTATCCACATCTAATTTTGAAATCAGCAATTCCTCCATTGTATCCTAAAATAGATTTTATATGATTAGAAATAGATTTTATATGATTAGAAATAGATTTGTTCATGATAGTAAATAGGTTTTATTTTTTTGTTCAACAGAATAATACAGGATGATTTATTTCTCTCTCATTATACCTTTTAAGTTTGTATGCCCAGTTTGTCTTCCTTATTCTATAAATGTTTTTAATTTAGACAACCTTGATAATTAAGGGTTATAAATGAACAATTTTTCCATTTGTCACAATATTTTCAAATGTTGTCTGCTGCAGAGGCGTCAGAATGTGACCACATATGGGAAAGGGAAAAGTAATGTTGAATGCTTACTGTAACTGCTGCAAGTTTATTGGTATCGTTATCATAAATATCATTGATCTCATTCCTAATCCTGTCTGTAGCATCTTCTTCCAACTCTTCCTCTTCTTCATCTTCTTCCTCCTCTTCCTGAAATATTACAAAGAAATAAGAATTCAGATAAAACAAGAAAATGTGTCCATGGAACACGGATGCCCCGGTTGTTAACTATATTTTAAAACGGACGGACGAACAGTTGGTCCAACCTCAAATTGATACAATTTTTTAAACAATGATATGTTGATTGTCATTTGTGTGAAGTTTCATAATGATAGGACATCAGGTTCACTAAAATCTAACTTGACCAAAAACTTTAACCAGAGAATGGAATGGACGAACAGACAGACGAACAGACGGACGAACAGTTGGTCCAACCTCAAATTTATACAATTTTTTAAAGAATGATATGTTAATAGTCATTTGTGTGAAGTTTCATCATGATCGGACATCAGCTTCACTAAAATCTAACTTGACCAAAAACTTTAACCTGAGAATGGAATGGACAAACAGACAGATGAACAGTTGGTCCAACCTCAAATTGATACAATTTTTTAAACAATGATATGTTGATTGTCATTTGTGTGAAGTTTCATAATGATAGGACATCAGGTTCACTAAAATCTAACTTGACCAAAAACTTTAACCTGAGAATGGAATGGACGAACAGACAGATGAACAGACGAATGGACGGACGAACAGTTGGTCCAACCTCAAATTGATACAATTTTTTAAACAATGATATGTTGATTGTCATTTGTGTGAAGTTTCATAATGATAGGACATCAGGTTCACTAAAATCTAACTTGACCAAAAACTTTAACCTGAGAATGGAATGGACGAACAGACAGACGAACGGACGGACGAACAGTTGGTCCAACCTCAAATTGATACAATTTTTTAAACAATGATATGTTGATTGTCATTTGTGTGAAGTTTCATAATGATAGGACATCAGGTTCACTAAAATCTAACTTGACCAAAAACTTTAACCTGAGAATGGAATGGACGAACAGACAGACGAACAGACGGACGAACAGTTGGTCCAACCTCAAATTTATACAATTTTTTAAAGAATGATATGTTAATAGTCATTTGTGTGAAGTTTCATCATGATCGGACATCAGCTTCACTAAAATCTAACTTGACCAAAAACTTTAACCTGAGAATGGAATGGACAAACAGACAGACGAACAGACGGATGAACAGTTGGTCCAACCTCAAATTGATACAATTTTTTAAACAATGATATGTTGATTGTCATTTGTGTGAAGTTTCATAATGATAGGACATCAGGTTCACTAAAATCTAACTTGACCAAAAACTTTAACCTGAGAATGGAATGGACGAACAGACAGATGAACAGACGAATGGACGGACGAACAGTTGGTCCAACCTCAAATTGATACAATTTTTTAAACAATGATATGTTGATTGTCATTTGTGTGAAGTTTCATAATGATAGGACATCAGGTTCACTAAAATCTAACTTGACCAAAAACTTTAACCTGAGAATGGAATGGACGAACAGACAGACGAACAGACGGACGAACAGTTGGTCCAACCTCAAATTGATACAATTTTTTAAAGAATGATATGTTAATAGTCATTTGTGTGAAGTTTCATCATGATCGGACATCAGCTTCACTAAAATCTAACTTGACCAAAAACTTTAACCTGAGAATGGAATTGACGAACAGACAGACGAACAGACGGATGAACAGTTGGTCCAACCTCAAATTGATATAATTTTTTAAACAATGATATGTTGATTGTCATTTGTGTGAAGTTTCATAATGATAGGACATCAGGTTCACTAAAATCTAACTTGACCAAAAACTTTAACCTGAGCGGGACGGACGAACGGACGGACGGACGGACGGACGGACGGACTAACAGACCGGAAAACTATATGCCCCTCATACTTCGTATGCCGGGGCATAAAAATAAATAAAACAAGAGTAGTCAAAGGAACACATGTGTCACAGACTCCGCGTAAAGTATCGACCCAATCAGCCTAAGCATGCCCTGCAGGCTAACCTAGACAGAAACTTTTCGCCTCCTGTTGATTTTCTGTTTCAGGAATCATTACTCTATACCTCTATCTCCCTGAGACAGAATGTGTTGGCCAAAATCAGCTTGAACAGGCTGTTCTGGGTCGATACGTTACGCAGAGTCCATAAAGTTTGTTTTCTCATAGAACGGCTCAAATGATCCCTTTGTGTCTCCCTGTCAAGGCAGGCAATGCGAAAGTATTTCTCTAACTTAAAATCTTTTATATTAATTCTGACATCTTTAAATAAGACGCTTATTATCGAGCTTTGCTGAAATATAATTTTCATAAATATTATGACCTCATGGACTTTTGAAAACATTGTGGATGTTTTGATTATTGTAGATCCTATAAAACGATAATGCATCTACCTCTAAAACAATTAAATGGATAGGGGTGGTATTCAGGCTAGGATAGCTAGCTAAACTAAAAGTGTAACAATACATGATTGTACCCCTTTTCTACATGCTTTATCAATTACCATTCTTACCAAATGTTTTCTTTTTGCCACAATGTTTTCCACTTTAAGTCATAGGTTATCCTTTCAATTATAGAGATTTTCTATCTTTTGACAAAATATGTTCAAAGTCGTCGTCGTATGATGGAAAGGGTTAATAAGAGAATTATTGTGAAATAAGACCAGTTCAGTCCTTCTATAAAGGTCTCCATTAAAGACCTATAAATCTACATTACCAACCTCAAACTCCTCCGCTAAAACTGCTTCAATATCATCTTCTTCTTCCTCCTCCTCCTCCTCTTCTTCTTCTTCTTCCTCAGCTTCCTCTTCATCTTCTGCCTGTTCAGCCTTCCTGGCTGATTTTTCTGCTATCCTTTCCTTCTTCTTCTCTTCAGCATCTTTCTGTAACTCTTCTCTACGTTTTTGAATGGCCACTTCCTACAAGAAGCAAGTGAAGTGTGTCTTATTTAATTATTCTAGTTATTGTATGCGCCTCCAGTACAAATTATAATATAATCTTTTCCAGCACTTTGTTGCGCTGAAGAACTGGTAAAACTCTTTAACTATTTACGCCCGATCCAAAAATCTACTGCAGACGTCTTTAAAAGTATCTAGGCAAAAACATAAAACATTTGAATAAATGAAAGCATTAATTATTGAAAAGAGTAAAACACATAAATGCAAACAAATAAATTGCTAATAGTGTCACAATGTTTTCAAAAGTTTTCTGCTGCAAAAGCATCGTGTGTCGTCTTATTAGGGAAATGTTTCCAAAGAATATAAACAGTTCAGCTAATTACTTTGGTGGATCTTTTTTAAGCCAAAGTTAACCGCTTCCCACATACAACAAATCTGCAGCAGACGACTTTGGAAATATGTGGACAAAAATATATAGAAAATACCTATAAATGAGTGTATATTGATGAAAAAATTTGAAAACATTGTGGCGAAATGAGAAATTGCTTGTTTTAAGCAATTTCTTCTTTTGTCACAATGTTTTCAAAAGTCGTCTGCTGCTATTGAGTAAAAATGCGTCTGCAGGTGGGAAAGGGCTAAATCCTTTTCTTTACACAGACGTCCTTTGACACTTCTGCTGCAGGCAACCTTCGCAATTTGAAATGAGGAATTTCTCCACAATGCTTTTTAAAACAGACCTTTTCAAATAACTTAATCACAGGATCCGTCAGAAGAGCAAAGCTGTTGTACCAAAGTTTTGATACATTCTACGCTTATATTGTTTTCCATTAAACCTACAACTTATTTTAAAATAATCAAAAGACTTCAAGGTTTGAGTCAAAATGTAGGTATATGTAGTAAATAAACCCTTTCCCACATACAACAAATCTGCAGCAGATGACTTTGAAAACATCAAGACAAAAATATGGAGAATCTCTTGAAATGATAGCGTTATTATTTAATCTGCTGTAGTTTTTGTCAAAAGGCTTGTTGGAAAGGGCTAAATCTTCTGGTTTGATGTTAGTAGAAAACCTTTATGAACTGAAGTTACATGTTCAGATACATAATTTTACCCTCATTTGGTAACAGCAGATTATACAAATTACTGAATAACATAGAGGAAGTTAAACATTATAGATATACAAATTCTGTTATATGTTACAGGTACATGGCACCTTGAACCTTTCCCACCTATAGACACATTTTGATGCATTTGCAGAAGACAACTTTTTGAAAACATTTTGACAAAAGGAGAAATTGTTCAAAATGAGCAATTTCTCCTTTTGTCAAAATGATTTCATTTTTTTTAAGTGATAATACATGTACTTTCATTAACTGAGGTTTACCATTTTTTTGCCTAGATGTTTTGAAAGTGATCTGCTGCAGATTTGCTGTATGTGGGAAAGGGTTAAACAATTTTAACCCCTTGACTGCTTCAACCGAGTTTATGAAGCCTGTGTCACCAGTATAGAGTCAGGCCAGCTTTCACACATGCATCATCTGATCCGGCTCTATACTAATATTAAAAAAATTGGCTATGAACTCTTCCAAAAGCAATGCTGGACAAGTCCATTTAAAAATTCAGCATTGAAAAGGGTCAAACAGTTTTCAAGAGTAAGATGACCAGTCTGAAGATATGTAGGGATGTAAAAATACTGATACATGTAACAATTTATTCCTCATCCATTTACCATTTACCAGATATATGGCAGAATTTACATACTGGAAGATTGAAAGTATACCTTTGAAAAACATTTTGGAGAAATAAAACATTTAATCATGTTTCATCTTGCTGGTACCTTGAGAGTTTCGCTCCTTATCACGGAGATGATTGGCGATCAATAACAAGCGTCTGCCTATCCTCAACAAACAGTTTGCATTGTAATGATACATCAGAAGGAAAATACAAAATACTTAACAATGACAATACTTCTAGGTGCTACTTATTTACAGGAAAAAATCCCATAAAATAATCTTGATATAAAGATAGATTTGTATGGATTACTGCGGACGTAATAGTTTGAGAAATTTATGGCATCTGATCATGAGACTTGCACATCTCACTGAGTATCGTGCCGCACATGATTTAAGCGAGATTTATTCTTTGCATCATCAGAGTTGCACATTTTTGAATTTTTGTGTCATTTCTTCTATCCTCTATCATGATTCTTGTGTACAATATTTCCATTTCTAACTAAAGGACAATTGTGTATCAGAAGCTCTGATTACTCTTACATGAGTATAACTTGTGTTTTGTTGCCTTTGTTCACAGTATTGTAGGCTGAATAATATATATACATGTACGGATATAGCTTTAAATAACAATAGTGAGATGAATATAATGAATATTTCTATTAGAAGAATATGCACATTTAAATACTGGTTAAACATTTATATATACATATTGATTGTTTATGTGTACATGTATTACCAGAGTGTCAAAGTTGGCCAAATATTCTTCCTGTTTAAAATACTATTAGAATTAAATAAATGATAATCAAAATGTTTTTCTATAAGTAATTGATAACGACTATTGTATATTTTAACATCGACTAGTTTATATATATAACTTCAGCTAACATGTAAGACTAACAGGGATGTAGAGGAAAGAAGATCTAGTTTTTTACCAATTACCATTTCGCATGTCAGGTACCCTTATAAACCGTACATTCAATGCTGCCTCTGTGGTGTAATGGAATGCAGGAAAGCAGGGTTTGAACCTCCGTAGGGTAATACTAAAGACTTTAAAAATGGGTAGCAACAGCTTTATTTCACATTTCGTCACAATGTTTTCAAAAGTCATCTGCTTTAGATGCAACAAAATATGTCTCCATGTGGAAAAGGGTTTTACAAGATGTCCTCTATGAACATTAATAAAAGGGTATATGCTAACAGTTTTGATCTAGATCAATCTGAATATCTTCACTGTATGATCTGATTCACCAAGGTTTCAAACATTCATAGGTCTACAGATCTTTACCAACAATTATCATTAATCCTTTCCCACATACAGATGCTTTCTGATGCCTATGTAGCAGATGACTTTTGAAAACATTTTGGCAAAAGGAGAAATTGCTCATGAGCAATTTCTTCTTTTGCCACAATGTTTTAAACTGTATTCAATAATTATACTTTCATTTCCATATTTAAGCCTATAGATGATTTCATAGTCACCTTCTGAAGATTTGCTGTAACTGGGAACGGATTAACATGTATTTGTGTATGATCATACCTTCTTCTTTCTGGCCTTCTCTTTTTTCTTTTCCTTCCTAGCAAGTCGTTTGTCCCGTTTGACCTTCCATTTGTCAAGTCGTGGGGGCAGTAACCTTGCTATCACATCTGCATCCTCAACGGTCAGGATGACACCAGTATCGGGAAACAATCCTGACTCGGCCAAATATCTGGTTTCCTCTGGAGTACGTGGAAACCCTTCCAGGATAAATCCTGTGGATCTGTAGTCAGAAAATGAAAAATCTCATTTCAAGGAGAGAATGGTTACTTAAAGAAAGTTTTAACGCTAACATGATGACAAAATTATTTCTTAATCAATTGGAATACGTTTTAAAAAAAATAATCTAACCTGTCATAAGCAATTTAAAAGTGTTTGATTATCATCAAAATAATCTATGAAATTACATTTGTTCCTGCCTTACTGCCTTGTGAGATATAGTCATTGGATTTGAATACATCTTAGAAAATAGAGTCTTTGAAGGAAAAATGTGTTACTTGCAAATGAGTCAGTAGATAAAAGCTTGTTGGCCAGACATATATGAACAGATGACAGAGAAGTGATTTCTAGCTATTACCCAGTCAAGATCAGGCACCTCTATTGTACTGAGTCCCAAACCCTGTATCAAAATTATACCCTCAGTTTTCCAAACATTACAAATTATTCTGAAGATGTTTTGGGGGCCAATATCTATATAAACATCAATCAGGTAAACAAGTAACCTTTTCCAAAATACAACATTGTGCAGCAGACGACTTTGATAAAAAATCCACACAAATTATATTATAATTATGGAAAAGAGTTGAAACCACTGTGGCAAAAGGAATAATTTATTGTTTTAACCAATTTCTCCTTTTGTCACAATGTTTTCAATAACCGTCTGGTGAAGAGGTGTGAGAAAGCATCGGTATGAAGGAAAGGATTAAATCAGAATTACTTGAAGGGTTCCTTGTGCCACCATTGTTGTAAAATATTGTCCATGACCTCATTTGATAAGGGCTCTTCTGTCTCCAGGTTGGTTTTGATCGCCTCCTCTTCTTCTGTATATTCTATCTCATCTTCCTCCTGAAACAGTTTATAAATCCATTCCCTTATACAGATACATTTTAATTGAAAACATTGTGTTAAAAAGTCTATCTGATGCAGAGGCATCAAAAATCATCTATATGTGAGAGAGGGTTTAAGATATTATACAGTTGAACCTGTGCTAAATAAAGACCAACTTTGATTAGCAATTCCCTGTCTATAGTGACCACACTTCTAATTTCTCAATTACTCATTTTCTGCCTAAATGTACCTGTAATTAAAGACCACCTGTGAACAAAGACCAGTGTGTACCCTTCCCATGGGTGGTCTTTAAACACAGGTTTGACTATCTGTACAGATCATGATTTCCAGAAAGAAATCCTGAAAGTAATCCTACAGTTGTCAGTGCATAAATCATTTAAACATTGAATAAAAACATTTTTTATGAAAGACTAATGAAAGAATAAAATATATTGAGTGTTTTATTCGGTTTTGATATGCTATGGGTTTTATATCATGGTCACAGAACACTTATTCACAATCCCTGGGCTAGGAAATGGGCACTCAACAATGACCGCCAGAATCGGGGATTGAACTTATGCTTACTAATTGGCTATGGCATATACCTAAAATACATATCAAAGAAAGAGAGAAAAGACTTACAGCGTTTTCTTTACTCTCAGACTGGTCTGACGTTTTAGAAGTGTCCTGTGTTTTTTCTCTGACTGGTTTACCTTCTGGGTCAGTAATGGCTCCTTCTTCTTCATCATCTTCCCTACAAAAGAAGGCCAGACTTATTATTGAATGGAAACAAATTTTGCAATTTCCACTAACAGAGCTCTACCTTTACATTGACTTCAGTGACCTGAAATACCATCCCATGACAGGTTTTGGTATGAGGTATCTATCCATGAAGTTTGCTGACTGAGTGGAAATGGAATTTCTTTGATCTGTTGTGTTTTAATATTTTTTAGTAACAGTGATCTTTGAATTGACTAGACAGATCCCGAATGATATACCAAGCAAGGACTTGATGTCAACAATCTATTCATGTTGTTTGTTACAAGAATGTCAAGCCTTACTCAAATTGAGCAGGATCATTCATCTATTTTAAGCAAATAACCAAGACATGAGTGTTCCTCAAACAGATCAGAATATAACTTATCACCTCATATATGACCTCATATATTCTCAGAAATTTCATTGGAATTTATTAAGCATAACAAAATTTATTGAGCTGAAACAAGTTTGACACGAAAGCATTTTTTCCTTTTACACATTATTATCATTATAATGCGTTTTAAATCTTAACGCTATACTACATACAGAAGTTTTCTGATGTCTCTGTAGCAGATGACATTTGAAAACATAGTGACTTATTAAAAAATAATTGTCTAAATGTTTTCTTCTGAAGATTTGTTGTATGTGGGAGGGGTTAACATTTAAAAACCATTAACCCTTTCCCACATACAGATGCTTTCTGATACCTTTTCAGCAAACAACTTTTGACTAAATGTTTTCAAAGTTGTCTGCTGAAGATTTGTTGTCTGTTTCCCACATACAACAAATCTGTAGCAGACGACTTTGATATTATCAAGGTCAAAATACAAAAAATCTCTTTAAAAGAAAGTATGATTGTAGAATAGAGTTGAAATCATCCTTTTGCCACAATGATCTCAAAAGTCATCTGCTGCAGAGACATCAGAAAGCGTTGGTAAGTGGGACAGGGGGGGTTAAACTCACTCTTCCGGAGGTTCCTCTTCATTATCCTCCTCATAATCAGGTCCAATCCTCTTTTTGGTTTTGTGCATTACCAATTCCTGTAACCTATCTTTGAAGGATATGTGGAATAATCCAAGTTTCTTGGCCAGTTGACGTCCATGAAGTGTCTTACCAGCCCCTCGCGGTCCCAAGAGTAGAATTCTCACCGGTGGAGCCTGTGTGGTAAAAATAAGTCATTTTTTATAAAGGGCAAATGACATAAAGAATGGTAATATTTGTAAGTGAAAGTAGAATTTATAAGGAACAGTTGAAAATATTGTGGCAATTAGAGAAATTACTCATTGTCACAATGTTTTCTATTTTTGTCTTCTGCAGATGCAGTCAAAATTAGCCTGCATCTTTGAAAAGGTTGGCAGGTTCAATCCCTGGTCGGGTTATACCAAATACTTTAAAAATGGTATTAATGGCTGCCCTCCTTGACACCCAGGGAGGCGAGGTCTGCCATGATATAACTGAAGAATTGTTGAAAGTGGCGTTAAACACCAAACATTCAACCAATCAAAGCAACTGACTACTTCACTTTCAAACAATTAATCAGCAGCTGACTCTCGTCTGGGAATATAATGGAAAATCTCTATGAAAGAGGGTATGATTTAAAAATAGAGTAGAAAAAATTGAGAATCGTCTTGTTTTGAATGAATGTTTTCAAAAGACATCTGCTGCAGACAGGACTTAAGGCATCTACATGTGTGAAAGTGTTATAGCGGGTCAAAGCTTTAAACCTTTCCCATAAACAGACACATTTTGTCACATATCGAGGGCTTGGCGTGAAACGGTTGTAACTTAAATTAGTATTTTTTTACCAAGGTTAATCACCTGGCAATAAAGTCTTTATAAGCCTTAACTCATTTTACTTGGTAAACAATGGAAATTTAGGTGCCATTGCTCGTTCTGAGCAATGGCACCTAAATTTGCATTGTTTACAAAGGGGTCAAAATTGCCCCTAAACCAGGGTTTTCAAAACAGGTTTTTAGTTACAACCGTTTCACGCCAAGCCCTCGATATACAGGTGACAGCTTTTGAAAAAATGGTAGCAAAAGAAGAAATTGCTCATAATGAGCCACAATGTTTTCCCCAACTATATATATTAGATAAATATACTTTCATGAATTTAGATTTTTAATATTTAAATGCAAAAGTTTTCAGTCGTCTGCTTAAGATTGGTGGTATGTGAGAAGGTCTTAATCCAACTTAAAACAAATGTGCACAACAAATCTGCATTACTTGACTTTGAAAACCTCTAGCAAAAATATGAATGATCTTAGTAAATTAAAATATAGCCAATCAATAAAGTTGAAACTGTGGCAAAAGAGAGATTGCACATCATGGGCAATTACTCCTTTTGCCACAGTGCTTTCATAAGTTGTCTACTGCAGATAAGTCAAATATGCCTGTGCAAGTGCTATACCGTTGTTGGTCCAGCTTTTGGGAGGAAGTCTTCAGGTGAAGCCAGGAATTTCTCTCTCGCCTCACTGTTAGAGCAGTAGTAAACTTTCTCCCTATACTTAGCAGCTACTTCTGGGTTACCCGGGTACAACACATGGTTTTCTTTAAGAGCCACTGGACAGTAATGATTTGTGTCTCCAAGAGGTTTCTTCTTGTTTCTGTTGGGATCTTCATCCTATAACAAAAATTGGTTAAACCAATACTTGATATATAAAATTTACACTCTTCATAAAGAAATTTTCATTCAAGGGCAATAGCTCTAGAGTGTCTATGGTTATCTGGCTAGAATTTTGCGAAAATATTATGTCCATAAATAGTGACTTCATTTGGTAGTTTTGGCCACCATCTGGCTAGAAATATACACTGACCCAGATATTATCACCAAAGAAATCATGACCAAGTTTGGTGAATATTACATATGATTTGTTTTAGTTAAGTAAATGACTGTTGTGGTTACACATGCCATCATCAAATAATATATTTGTGTATGGATTTAGCTACACATAATATGTGTGTCTTTGAAAGGAAATTGAAGTGCAAATGTTTAATATAAGCATAGATCTGTACCTTTTGTATGCTTTACTTGCCACATGACATTGGTGGAAGAAATGAATAAACTTGTTACTTGAAACTTATAAAAATCTAATGCTTCATCAAAATGCACAAAACTGTTGTCAATACAACTCTTTTAAAACCTAACAATTATGAATAAATCACAGATCAACTAAGAGATTTACCTCTCCTTCTCCCTCTCCTTCCTCTTCTCCTTCTTCAGCAGCGGCATTAGCATCAGCTTCCAGATCTTCCTCTTCTTCATCCACATCCATACCAGCATAGTCCCAACCCGAATACTTAAACTGACCTGTTACATGTATAATGGTACAATGTCATTCTTTCCATCCTATTTCACAATTATTACTCAACCCTTTTCCACATATAGACGTTTTCTGACACCTTGAAAACAATGTGACAAAAGAAGAAATTGCTTAAAACAAGCAATTTTTTATTTTGCCACAATGTTTTCAACTTTTTTCATCTATTATACCTTTTTCCATATTTTTTAGTAGACATTTTCAAAGTCTTTTGGTGCAGATTTGTTGTATGTGGGAAAGCGTTTACATTTCAGATTTTTATGAAAGCTTCGATAGTACACAGTTGTTTTAAGGAATTATTGTTTAGATTGGATTTCAAACAAAGCTCAGTTTATTATACATAAATTATCTAAATATAAGCCTGAAGGGTAAAACATTTATATAAAATGTGAGTCACTCTTGAAAAACAGTCTAGATCCAGATTTCTTTCATATCTATCAGCAGTTATCATCCACCATTTGCCCCAATGTTGTCAAAAGGTGTCTGCTGCAGATGTGTAAAAACGCATTGCTCCAGGAAAGAGTTTAGTTGCAACCCAAGGGAACCTCAAAATCTTAACCTTTAAAAGCACTGGTGACAGGTAATATTATATAAAAAGAACTGTGAATCTGACACAAAGTGGCTGCTCAGTTAAAATTACACTGTATATAAAACTCGAAATATCACTGAAGGTGATGAATACCCCCAGTTGGTGCCTGACAATATACATATGTATGAGAAATTCAAGGGGCCATAACTCATTTAAAAATAATTCCAGTGCAACATGCCGACAATATGCACAACTAGGCTTGGTATCAATCATTCTTGTGAAGTTTTATTGAATTCTGACCAAGGGTTGCTGAGAAATAGTGTTCACAAGAAATGTCCATAGACCAACGGACCGACAAACAAACCGACCGACTGTCAAGCGTGACTCCTATATAGCCCCCATATACTATGTATCTGGGGGTATAATTACAAAACATTTCTTACGTTCTACAGTGCATGTTGCCTCTTCTAGGAGCTCTTCAACAGTGGAGGATTCCACATCTAGTTGGATAAGCTCGATACTCGACCCTCCACTAATGGTAGCCATGACATTGGGAAAGTCACGGTCAAAATCCTTCCTCTTCTCCTTGTATTCATCCATCTCTGGGCCATCGGGAATTTTCTGGAAATAATGGGGATCAGATAATAATAAAAAGATAATAAAGTCGTCTGCTGCAGATTTGTTGTATGTGGGAAATGGTTAGAAACTATCAAATTTACAGTTTATCAATGAGATTTATCTTTAGAGTGTCTAAAACATCTGTGGCTAAAAAATTGCATTATTGGAATTAAGCAATGTTTTTTTTTATAAATGAGTTGAAAACATTATGGAATAACTGGTTATTTGGAGCAGTTTCTCTTTTTCTTTCAGCATGTTTTTTTTTAACCCTTTCCCTCATAAAACAATTCTGCAGCAGACGACTTTGAACATATTTTGTCAAAATATAGAAATTGAATATATATATATAATTGAATGGATAACCTAAAAGTGGAAAACATCGTGGCAAAGGGAGAAATTGCTTGTTTTGAGCAATTTCTTCTTTTGTCACTATGTTTTCAAAAAGCTGTCTGCTGCAAAGGCGTCAGAAAGCATCTATATGAGGGAATGGGTTAAACAAGGAATATGGAGACAGATGGGATATCCTGAAGAAGATATAGTGCCAAAAACTTTGAATGAAAGAGTATCTTTTTTTGTTATTGTTATATAAATTTAACTCCCTACGAAATAAAACTTTCAAATTGATTTTAAATAGGCATAGTTTAAAACTAATGAAAATGAGTATATGACCTTTTAATATTATGTATTTCTTCAAAAGTCACAATCAGGTCAATATTATAGAGTAATATCTTTGAGTACATACCTCTTCCTCATCCTCCTTGAATTCAACACGGTTTTCTTCCCCACTTTCTCCTGAAACAATTTTTTTTAACAGATAAATATTTGACACAAATTTAATATTTTGTTTAAAGTTTCTATATACCTGTCTTATTATCATGGTTAAATTTAAAGTTTATCTTAACAAATGATTAACTCTAAATTTTAATTCTTAATATCTGTTTAATTCTCATTCTTAATTTTCAGGATATCATTAATTAATGCTTACTCTTACAGAGCATCAGTCCTGTTATAATTCATCTTAACCCTTCCCAGTTCCCACATATAGACGCATCTGCAGCAGATGCATTTTGAAAACATTGTGACAAAAGGATAAATTGCTCATAATGATTTTCTTATTTTGCTACAGATTGTTGTATGTGGGACAGGGTTCAGAAGCAATGGTATGGTAGTTAATAATTATTCACTAATTTCCTCACAGTAAAATGTTATTGCCAACACTTCAGTTGTACAAGTATAATCGAAAGCCTACTAGTCAAGGAGGGAAGTTGCTCAACTGTTTTCAACCCTCTCTCTTGTGCAGCAAATTACTGAAGCCTTTTCATCTGATAAATTTAGAAACCATTGTGGGAAAAGGAGAAAATTCCTGTATTTCTCCAATGATTTAACTCTGTCTCTAAATTCTATTTTTTTTCTATCTCAATTTTCTATGATATTCTTAAGATATTTTGATTTATCTCAATTCTCTATGATTCTCTCAAGATACTTTGATTTATCTCAATTCTCTTTGATTCTCTCAAGATACTTTGATTTATCTCAATTCTCTATGATTCTCTCAAGATATTTTGATTTATCTCAATTCTCTTTGATTCTCTCAAGATACTTTGAATTTTATAAAGCATCCAATTTGCATATCAGGAAATATTAGGTTAAGTGTTAAGACCTAAACCCAGGTCCTGCGACATAAACAACTGGGTCAATGAGGTGCAAAGCCACTAGTACCTGCTTCAGTGGTTGTAACCTCTGTTCTAGAGTCAGCCATCTCATCCTCATCTGCAATGAAATCAGGTAAACAGTGTAACAAACAAGGTATAAACAGTGCATTATGGCATCTGGGTCCAACCTGGATCAGATCAAGATAATCCTGCACATCAGCACAGTCTAATCTGGATATATACTGGTTGAGAAACAGGCTTTCAAAGCCTTTCTGATGCATGTTAACATTGCATGGATGCACAAATAAGTTAATCTTTATCTAAATAAACTAAGCTTGGTTTTTCTGGAGAATGTAACAAATTAATGCTACTGAAACAAAATGCCCTTGGGAAGGACGGCAAGTTTTTTTGAAGATTAAGTTGAAGGTCAAAGTTAAAGTCTCATATTTTGGTGTAACTGTAAAGGACTTGTCACAAAGATTTGATTGTTTGTTTGAATGATTTTTAAGCAACTTTCAACAGTCTTTCAGCTACATCGCGCTGTTTTCTTTAATAAGTTACCAGTACAATTGGACCATTTATTCTGACCTCAATGCTAACTTCACAACCCTGAGCGCCAAAGAGGAAACCTATTATTACCATTGTAAAAGTCTTTGTCCAAAAGAATACAAGATAAACAGATAGGCCAAACACTATAATGAGTAATTCTTCTTTTTGCAACAATGTTTTCAAATGTCATCTATTTCAGGGGTGAAAGAAAGCATCTGCATTTGGGAAAGGGTTAACTGATCTTCAGATGCTTTCAGGATGGTTTTACAACCTCATGGTGAACAGGAAATCTGGAAGGTCAGTTTTCCTATGACAGGGTCAACACTATTAACCCTTTCCCACATACGACAATTCTGCAGCAGACAACTTTTTAAAACTTATGGACACAAACATGAAAAATCGCAATAAATGAGAGTTTAATTGTTAAATAGAGTTGAAAACATCTTTTCTGCTGCAGATTCGTTAAAATGCGTCTACAAGTGGGAAAGGGTTATAATAAAATTAAAATTCAGTCAGGAGAAGTTTATTTTACATATATCATATGAGGTAAACAATGAAGTAGGATAAACAATCCCATCTGCACACACTGTAACTTAGCATGAAAATACATTCAATTAGTAAATAACTAAAAGCCATAAACCCCTCTTTCACACACACACACATTTTGGGCAGAGACTTTTGAAAACATTGTAAGCCATTTCTCCTTTTACCGCAATGTTCTCAAAAGTCTCTTCAATAATTATACTCTCATTTCTAAATATTTTCCAGTCTAATTGTTTGCAATATCGTCTGCTGGAGATTTGTTGTATGTCATTATGAGCAATTTCTCCTTTTGCCACAATATTTTCAAAAGTCTTGTGCTGCAGATGTATCAGAAAGCTTCTGCATGTGAGAAAGGGTAAAGCCCAACTAAATTATGTTATTATATTAATTCATTGAAGAACAGATTACGTGAGTTAATCACCTAAAGTTTATCATATATTGATACTATTGAGCCATCATTCAAGGGATTTTTACACCACTTTCAACAGGTTTTCACGGCATTTCCTGGTTAAATTACCAGTACTACCAGTAATGCTATCCTCGCAACCCTGAAGCACAAAGGAGGGAAGCCATTAATACCATTTTTTAAAATCTTTGGTATGATCTGAGATGAAAACATTGTGAGGAGAAGCAATATTGACCTGTAATTCTGTGGTTTAAACGGAATATAAAAAAACCTCTATACTAGATTTTTATTTTCATGTACAAACCATGAAATTACTATGGAGTGATTAAATGTTAGTTCCAGTCGTCATCTTAAAGTAACAAGAAACTACACAAATGTTAATAACGAAAGAACTGATTACTAGCAATTCTGAACAATTAAATGAAGCCTGCAATATAACTTTAAAGCAACAAGAAATACAAGGTTAATTCAAGCTAACTGCATGGTTCCCACTCTATATTCGTAATGCAAGCAAAACTCAAAGGTTTCCTCAGGATACTGGATACTTTTTGTAATTTCAAGGACATGACATTGTTAATTTATTCATTTTATTGCGCAACAGGAAGCTGACATAATGAAATCTCCCATTATGGCACTTATAGCTACACTGTACAGGCAAAGTTCTAAAAAATAATCAGTCGAACCAGTACTATAAAGATCACCTTGGAATAACAAGTCCCTGTCTATAGCAACCACACTTTCCTGCATAAATGACCCTGCAAATAAAGACCCAATCATTGTCGTCCAAAGGGTGGTCTTTATACAGAGGTTCCACTGTAATTCCATGACTTCATTTTAAACAGTTGTATATGGAACAACAGTTCTCTATAACACACAGGCACATTTAGACTTTTTGACACCTCTACAACAGACAGCTTTTGAAAAACATGGTGACAAAAGGTGAGATTGCTAATAATGAGCAATTTCTCCTTTTGCCACTGTGTTTTCAACCCTATCAAATACTTTCAACTTTATTTATATAGACGTTTCCATATATTTTTCTAGATATTTTTAAATCCGTCTGCTGCAGATTTGTTGTTTTTGGGAAAGGGTATATATGTAAGGATATAACATTTTCCGAGTAAAATCTACATCCAGGACCCCTATCAAAGGAATCCGCTGTGGTTGAGTGGTTAGCATTGGGGATTTAGAAACCGGGTGTCCCGGGTTCGATCCCCAGTTGCGGCACTACGGTCATGGTGGAGTGCCCTTGGGCAAGGCACATTTTCTAGCCTAGTATACTGGTTTGTTTACCCAGGGATCATGAATAGGTGAACTGTCGCCGTGATATAACTGAAATAATGTTGAAAGCGGCGTTAAACCCCAATAAATAAATAACTTTCAAGGTACCAAAAATAGAGTTTTAAATTACTTTATGAAGAGTGGTTACCCCTGTATCAAACTAGATGTTAATAAAGCAAGCCACACAACACTATCATTAGCCCCCTCCCATATACAATAAATGAGCATGTTAAGAAATTATCATTGTTGATAAGAGTTTAAAACATAGCGGAAAAAGTAGAAATTTCTCATTACAAGCAATTTCTCCTTCTGCAACAATGTTTTCAAAAGTTGTCAGCTGCAGATTCATCAAACTACGTCTGCATGTGGGAAAGGGTTAAATGATGAATTTAATATTAGCATGTTCTGGTATTATTTATAAAACAACTCGGTAAAGTTATATGTTCTTAAAAGCCAGCCACCAACAGTCACTATAATTATTAGATGAGATAAATTAAAGGACTCAAGACATGGTACCTTGTTTCTGGTACTCATCCAAATCTTATTCTGTGCTCTCACCTTTCTCTTTATACTCATCTAATAATATCACAACACCTTTCACTCATACAAATAGATGCCTTCGGGCCACCTCTAAAGCAGATGACTTTTGAAAACACTATGTCAAAAGAAGACATTGCTCGAAATGAATTATTGAGCAATTTCTCCTTCTGACATTGTGTTTTCAACTCTATTTAATAATTCAACTCTAATTTATCAAGAATTTACACGATTTTGCAAATATGCTTTAAAAGTAGTCTACTGCAGATTTGTTGTATGTGGGAAAGGGTTAATAGTTTAAATGTATTATCAAACTAGATGTTAATGAGGCAAGACACACACTACAAAGTTTTGTTAGATGAGTTAGCTGTAAAAGGTATTGAGGGTCCGGTTAAAGGCCTCGAGGCTAGATACCTTGTTTCCCAGACTCATCTAAATCCTCCTCTTGTCCCTCCTCCTTGCCCTCCCCTTCCTCCTTATCCTCATCCTCTTTTTGGCCCTCCTCCTCAGACCCCTCCTTTTGTCCCACTGTGAGTATTATATACAGTGCGTGTTAACGACACAAACATAACACAAAACCTTCCCTTTGTCATACTAATACCATATTATATACAAATCAGAGCTCTATATAAGACGTTTATTCCATGTATCAAAATCATTAAGTGACCCTCAAACCCTATGTTGTCAGTACTCAAAATAATTGTCTCAGTAAAATTGAATCACAATAAATGCTCAATTTGCTATATAGTTGTGAATTGTCTTGTAAAAATCGATTTCTTCATTTGAATTTTTTTATATATATATTGTTTGTTTTATGCAATATATATTGTATTTCATTGTATTGATATTGTAGAATAAAGACTTGTTGACTCCTTTTTTATCTAAGTTTTGCTTAACAGTTTGTTAAAATAGGGGTCTAGATAAGGGGTAGTAAAGTTGTCATTACGGTATGATATTCTTCTTATACCTATTCAAACCCTATGTCGTGGAACTCAACCCAATCATCTGGCTGAGACCCACATCTTACGATTTAAGACTCGAATAAGGATTTTAAAACATGAAACGGACACCTTATCATCAGCTCTGTTAAAGACATCACAAATCTAGACCTACCCGGATCACAGGCGTCTAAACTTCCATTCATAATGGTGTTACTAAATATAGCACAGCAGTTAATCTACCCATTTTTTCCTCTCAATTTGCTATTCTTAGACTTAAGTAACATATTTATGAGTGTAACTGTAGATGCCCATGCTCTAATCACCATGTGCAATTAGTGCGCAATCATACATTATAATGTAACTAAAACATTCAGATATTTCCTCATAATAATTTCATTACCACTTCCATTCCATGCTATATAACAACAAGTGTACAATTACTCTTTTTACCCTTTCCAACATGCAGATTCATTTTGTAAACATTATGTTAAAAGGTGAAAGTCCTCACAATAAAATTGTCCTCATCGCTGTTCAATAATCATACGCATATTTACAGAAATGTGCATTTTATTTGTCTAGCAGATGCTTTCCATGTTGGAAAAGGTATAGCAATTTTTTTTTCTTTTTAAAACGAGCAATTTCTCCATTTGCCACAATGTTTTCCACTTTAGTCATAGGTTATTCATTCAATTATAGAGATTTTCTAGCAGATGACATATTGTCAGAAATGTGAAAAATCTACATAAATGACAGTTGAATTACTTAAAGAATTGAAAACATTACGGCAAAAGGAGAAATTGCTCATTATGAGCAATATGTCCTGTTGTCACAAGGTTTTCAAAAAGTGTCTGCTGCAGAGATCTCAAAGAGTCTGTATGTTGGAAACGAAGGTTTGAAGTTGCATCTCTAAGGAAAGGAGCTAATTAAGCTTCAGTTCTGAAAGTTATTATCATGATTGATATTCTTTCTATTAACCACTCTTACCATAAACCATTTGTTTGAACTCAACAAGTAAAGCATACAAACAAACAACATTAAATATGATCACAAACCAAATTTGCATAAACAAATGTGAACATTGCAAATAGTAAACAAAATTAACTTCATGTGCATATCATAATACATGTAGTGTAGAACATAAATACCTGAGTCTGGAGATACATTTGATAAAAAATTAAATAGAAATGAAGTTTTCAGAATGTTATGTTTTTTTTTTACCTATTTCAAAAAACATTTTAGAAATTTGCAATAGTATTGATTGGGGCATAATGCCGTCTTCAACACATGTTCAGTCATATCTTGGTGGCTAGTTCACCTACTAATGTGTTTCCTAGCTTTCTCACACCAGTACTCCACACAACATACTTTCCAATCAACTGGCTGCTTTTCCACATAGACTGTTAGCCCATTGGTGGAAGACAAATGACGCTTGTCACAGTGACTTTTGTCAAACGTCACAAAAGAATGTTGGCCAAGCTGGGATTCAAACTCACAACTGCTGGATTAACAGCCCACATCACTAGTGACTGAGCTACTGGGTCTTAGCTTTAAAATGTTTAAACCTATGTTGTAGGTATTTATTTTAAGCACCAACAAGTTGGCTTTTAAATATGTAGTAAGAGAAACATTCTAGAGCAAACAACTGTTTACTCCTTCTCATCCCTTTCCCACATACAACAACACATACAGCTGCAGATGCATCAGAAGGCGTCTCTATGAGGGAAAGGGTTATCTCAGTTTCTGGTACAGTATGACATTGTGTCATTGAGAAAAAGAATGTTAAAACAAAGTTCCTCTTCGAGAATGGTACATCTTTTCACCTCCAATATATACATTTCAAAGCAAACATCTCTTAAGTAGACAAAGAAGTAAAGATATGATGAACCATTTTACCTGATATGCTTTTTTTATCTGAAGATGAAGAACATCAATGAAAATTAGAAGTATAATCCTGTTACATTGATACAAGTTTTTCCACAACGTTTAACACTCTCCCTCATATAGACGCTTTCTGACGCCTCTGCAGCAGACGGCTTTTTGAAAACATAGTGACAAAATAAGAAATTGCTCAAAATGAGCAATTTCTCCTTTTGCCACAATGTTTTCCGCTTTAAGTCATAGGTTATCCATTCAATTATAGAGATTTTTTGACAAAATATGTTAAAAGTCATCTGCTGCAGAATTGTCGTATGAGGGAAAGGGTTTTTTAAAGTCCTCTGCTGGCTAGAGGTGTCAGAAGACATCTGTATAAGGTAAGGAGTTCAATCATTATAACAAAGACTCACCTTCTGCTTCTTCATCTTCCTCTCCTCCCTCTTCCTCCTCTTTTCTCTTTCTTTCCTCTTCTTCTTTTTGTTTCCTCTCTTCCTCAGCTCTTTTTTCCTCTTCCAGTTTGCGTCTGCAAAATAGTTCACACTAAAGATTAGTATTCTTGTGTTTCTGTACTATATGTGTATCACAACTACCAAAGAAAAAACATGAGTCATATAACAAGTAAATTGTACTTCTGTGCACAAGATTAGTCAGCATATCAGGGGCATTGCAAAAAACGTTTAACCTTTCTTTAACGACAATTCTGCAGCAGACGACTTTGAACATATTTTGTCAAAAAATAGAAAATCTCTATAACTGAATGGATAACCTATGACTAAAAGTGGAAAACATTGTGGCAAAAGGGGAAATTGCACGTTTTGTGCAATTTCTTCTTTTGTCACTATGTTTTCAAATAGCCGTCTGCTGCAGAGGCGTCAGAAAGCGTCTATATGAGAGTAAGGGTTAACTCTTTCCCATATACTATAAATTTGGAGAAGACGACTTTGTAAACATATTAGCACAAATTTGAAAAATCATCATAAATTAGGGCATAATTATCAAATACAGTTGAAAACATGGTGGCAAAATGAGAACTTGCTCATTTCTTCTTTTGCCACAATGTTTTCAAAAGACATAGATCTGCTACAGACGCATCTACAAGTGAGAAATGGTTAAACTATATCTTGTTATAAGACGTTACTAAGTCACAAATGTTTTTCATGAATGTATATCATCTGGTTATCAGCAGGGAATATCGAAAACTCTTTTGCCAGATTTAACTAAGTATCTCAATACTGTTTTCAATATTTCATAGACAATTTAGTTCAATGATGGAAGATGAATGCATTAAATGTAACAATAACTTCTGTCAATCATCAGAAAGAATGAATGATCAAGCAAGAGTAAGAGTTCAAACTCTTAACCCTTTCCCTCATACGACAATTCTGCAGCAGACGACTTTGAACGAATTTTATCAAAACATAGAAAATCTCCATAATTGAATGGATAACCTATGACAAAAAGTGGAAAACATTGTGGCAAAAGGAGAAATTGCACGTTTTGTGCAATGTCTTCTTTTGTCACAATGTTTTCAAAAAGCTGTCTGCTGCAGAGGCGTCAGAAAGCGTCTATATGAGGGAAAGGGTTAATCCTGTGATCAATACTTGTACTTAGCATTATTACTGATTGAACTGTTTTGGCTCAACCATCTTGGTTTTCATTATTGGCTACTCGATCATTTAGCAATATCCAGAAAAGACTTGACCAAAAATATGAAAGATAGAAAATCAGGAATGATGATATATATTGTATGAATTCAGCTGGATAAGCTTTTACAGAAATAGCAATATGATCATGTGGCAGTTGGAGAAAAAATAACATAACACACAAATATGATGCTAAGTTTAATGTAAATGATGATGCAGTTGCAGCTGCTGTAAAAGAAAAAATTTAGCCTTGCTTTTGCTCCTTTGTTGCTGCTAGACAAACATAACTATGAAACAATCAAAGCAAAAATCAGAGCTGTATATAGGGGTTGTACTCATGTTCTTAAATCCATTCTTGTCCCCTGAAACCTTGAGTGTGGGCACTCACGATAAATGTCTCACTGAGAGGATTCTTTTAAATAGCACAACACCTCGTTAGACTTTTGTCCACCTACAACACATCTGTAGCAGACCACATTGAGTGCATTTCTTACAAAATATGGGATCTCTCCAAGAACGAAAGAGCAATTATTGAATGAAGTTGAAAACACTGTAGCAAAATGAGAAATTCCTCATTGTGTGCAATTTCTTCTCCTGTGTCAATGTTTTGTTGCAGAGGTTTTCAGAAAGTGTCTGTCTTTGAGAATGGGTTAACAAAGCAATAAGAGAGATACTGAGTCAATAAAAGGTTAATAACAACATTCCAAAACAAACAAAACACATTTAACAAATCCAACCACAGCATTTTGTTAAGTTATGGAATATATAACAGCATAAACACCATTAAAACAAGGACACCACACCCCCTTGCAGCATACATTTGACATTTGACCTATGTTTTCAATACAAAGGAAAATTTCTAGCAGAACACATTAATAATAATTGCTAAACAAGTACTTAAGTTATATCGAAATAGTTTGAGATGTGATTTATTGACAATATGGAGATTTACCCAAGTATGCATTTACTATATCAATAATATTAATAGTTCCTCCTTATTTTTCATCATACTTTATTAATAAACATCCAGTGAATGACCTTGAAAATGAACAGGACACATCTTCTCACAATGGGATATAAGTACATTTTGCCATTTAGTACCAATTATGATTATCCAGTGGTACAGTTTTCATTACATTATGATGACAACATTTTTGATGGATACCTTGTGACCTTGACCTTGAAAATGAATAGGGCACTTCTTTTCACAATGGGGGAAGAAGTATGACAGGTATGATTATCCTAAGTACACATAGTATGCTTTCTGTTGAATTGTGCCCACAACATGTGAACAGACACAGAAATGTTGATAGATGCCACCAGTTACCTTGACCTTTGACCTTGATATTCAATATGGCACATTTATAATGGGGCATAAGAAGGCCAAGAATGATTATCCCAAGTAGTATGGTTTCATTAAATTATGCCCACAACATGTACACAAACACACAGCAGCAATGCTATATCCCATCCAAAATTCCTTAGGAATAACAATCAAAGCTTAAGCACTGCAGATTTAATATTTTGAATGATATCATGGATAGCTGAATATGAATATGATAACATGATATTCTGGGCCCCTATTCACCAATAAGCCTATATACATTCGAATATTAAATTTGTTGAATATTCTAGTTTTCAGAGTAACACAATTTCTTAAACTTGCTTAGCCAATATTTTTGTTGTCAATTTGTGAATGCAAATACTGAAAAACACATATATGACAAATCGATAGAAGACTATTTTGATAATATCTAGGTATAAATATGAAAAATCTCTATAAATGAAAGTATAAATGAAGTATGATTGAATATAGAGAAACATGATTTCACTTATTATGAGCAAATTCTACTATTTAAAGTCTTCTGCCGCCAATGTTTCAACCCTTTCCCTCAGATACACACATTGAAGCCTTTGCAGCAGTCAACTTAAAATATTGAAACGAAACAAGAAATTGCTCATAATGAGCAACCTTTCCTTTTGCAACAACAATTTTCAACGCTATTCAATGTTATCATACTTTATTTACAGATATATTTTTCATACATTTACCAAAACGTTTTTAAAATCTTCTGCAGCAGATTTGTAAAATGTTGGAATGGGTTTATAATGCTTGATCAGAGAAATAAATCTTCTGCCACACAATTTGTTGAAAGTTGAGGGTCTAGATGCTGACACTTTCTCTGAACTAGTTTTCAAATACAACACATACAGATATATAACAAAGGAACTTTCCTAATTTTCTAAACAAGTAAACTCTCCCAAAACCCAAAAAATCCTCCCTTTTCAACTTTGTTAAACATAAACAGTAATTATATAAAGTTTCAAACATTTATACAACTGAAACGAAAAAGCCTACCCAGGATCTGTTCTGTAAACAGCACAAGTTAATAATGTATAATTTCATGGTGTAATAACTTTTAAACTTCTTTTTATTCCCTTTCCCTCATATAGACGCTTTCTGATGCCTGACTGCAGCAGATGGCTTTTTGAAAACATAGTGACAAAAGAAGAAATTGCTCAAATTGAGCAATTTCTCCTTTTGAAACTATGTTTTCCACTTTAAGTCATAGGTTATCCGTTCAATTATAGAGATTTTCGATTTTTTGACAAAATATGTTCAAAGTCGTCTGCTGCAGAATTGTCATATGAGGGAAAGGGTTTAGTCAATTGTAAAGCAAATTCTCACAACTTATATTAACACTTTCCCACCTGCAGACGCTTTCTGGCTCCACTGCAGCAGACAACTTTTGAAAAGATTTTGGCATAAAATAATTGCTCATATTGAGCATATTCTCCTTTTGCCACAATATTTCCAACTCGATCTTTCTTATAATCATACTTTCATTCATTGAGAATGTCCACATTTGACCTAAGATTCATTCAAAGTCCTCTGCTGCAGAGTAACTGTGTGTGGGAAAGGGTCAACCTCATGCAACAATTCTGCAGCAGACGACTTTGAACATATTTTGTCAAAAAGTAGAAAATCTCTATAATTGAACGGATAACCTATGACTTAAAGTGGAAAACATAGTTTCAAAAGGAGAAATTGCTCGTTTTGAGCAATTTCTTCTTTTGTCACTATGTTTTCAAAAAGCTGTTTGCTGCAGAGACGTCAGAAAGCGTCTATATGAGGGAAAGGACTATATGTTGACCTCTCACAGGAATCTCTATCAGGACCTTTGGATCACAGGTTTTACCCTTTCCCACCTGTAGACGCATTTAGCACATCAGCACCAGACGACTGTTGAAAACATCGTGACAAAAGGAGAAATTGCTCAAAATTGTCACAATGTTTTCAACTGTTTTCAGTAATTATACCTACAATTATAGAGATTTTCTATATTTTTGAGTAGACATTTTCAAAGTCATCTGCTGCAGATTTGCTGTAAGTGGGAAAGGGTTAACCTCTGAGCCACTGTTTCCAATAAAATATCATAGAGAAGTGATATCTATCTTTTAAGGTTAATTGAGCATTTACGTAGCAAAACAGGCTTCAAAACTATTAACCCTTTCCCACATACGACAATTCTGCAGCAGACGACTTTGAACATATTTTGTCAAAAAATAGAATATCTCTATAATTGAATGGATAACCTATGACTAAAAGTGGAAAACGTTTTGAGCAATTCCTTCTTTTGTCACTATGTTTTCAAAAAGCTGTCTGCTGCAGAGGCATCAGAAAGCGTCTATATGAGGGAAAGAGTTAAGTTTACTCTGTGCTCAAGTATGTAATTGGTCTGTCAGAACTAAACTAATTCTCCAAATTGATCAATCAGAAGTCTTATTTGGAGCATAGAGTTAGTTTCTTACCGCATAGAGAAAATTATTTTTTGTGCTCACATTGTGTGCCTTAGAATCTGATTGGTCAGAAACAAGACTCTTTCTCAATATTCACCAACCAGAAGTCTTATTTCGAGCACAGAGTTTTTTTTTAGCATACAGAATGTTTCCAGAGTTTTATAGTTCCAGGGCCAGATCTTGGGTTTGAAATTAACAGTCTTCTGCTTTCCTGAGCACCCAAA
The DNA here is from genome assembly GCA_031761405.1 of Serripes groenlandicus. Classification (NCBI taxonomy): domain Eukaryota; kingdom Metazoa; phylum Mollusca; class Bivalvia; order Cardiida; family Cardiidae; genus Serripes; species Serripes groenlandicus. The sequence goes on along the minus strand of JASEVX010000005.1, from coordinate 12,617,612 downwards.
AATATATGGATAGACACCGAAGTCCTAAAGCCAGGTTTTCTGCAATTGGCACTGATTATTCTTTATAAGTAATTCGTTTAAAAGGCAGGAATATCTGATTCCAAAGCTGGTTGCCAAACATGTTTCAAACTCTGCAGCTCATTGGACAGTTGCGCCTTGTAAAGGGGTTAGATTTTGAAGATTTGTATAATGAGCATTTCTTTTTTTGCCACAATATATGCAAATGTTGTCAGCTGCAGATGCGTTAAAAAGCATTATGCATATGGGACGGGGTTAAAATCAGAAAATTTACATACTTCTTGTCCTCTTCAAACATCTGCTTTTTAATATCGTCTTCTTGTTGTCGTTTGTTAATCTTTTCATCAACTGCCTCTTTGTTCATGTTGTACCATCTCTTCATGAGGAACTTGGAGGTGTCTCCTCCATCTTTCAGAATTATCACATCATCTGGCATAAAGTTCCTCTCAATACACAGGTTCCACTGGTCCCTTGTACATGGGAAGTTGTCAAGAATCCATCCGCCATGACTGAAACCAGCAAGCACAATAAAATTTTACAGATTTGTCACTTTTCAATTACATATATGAGTTGCCTCTTGCAATTTGGGTTTTTATTATTTGTTTCAATTCTTAAATGGAGAGTCAATAAGACCCTCATTGTGAAAGGTTTAGCTCATAAACAAATTACTTTTAACATATTTATTAACCCTTTCCAATATACACCAAATCTGCAGCAGATGACTTTGATTACATACTCGAAAACAATTGGTAACTCCCTTAAATGAAAGTACAATAATTGAACAGAGTTAAAACATGGTGACAAAAGGAAAAATTGGTCGTTTTGACCAATTTCTTCTTTTGTTGCCATGTTTTCAAAAAGCCGTCTGCTGCAGAGGCGTCAGAAAGCGTCTATATCAGGGAAAGGGTTAATCTTTCCAAAATGATTTCAAAGTTCCAATAGATTAACCATTTACCAAATACAGACACTTCCTGATTTCTCTTCAGCAGAAGGTTTTTGCAAATATTTAGTCAAAAACATGGAAAATCTCTGTAAATGAAGGCATAATTACTGAAAAAAAGTTGAAAACATTGTGGCAAGAAGAAAACGTTGCTCATTTTGAGCAAATTAGCCTTTTGTCACAATGTTTGCAAAAGTTGTATGCTGCAGAGGCACCAGAAAGCATCCATATGTGGGAAATGGTTTACAGTTTACCTAACATCATTTCTAAAAAGATATCTGCAAATGTAATTTGGTTAAAAAGTTTTTATTGAATACTTTGGGGAAAAGGATAATCATGAGCAATTCTTCCTATCTACAAAAATGTTTCCAAACTTTCTCTGCCATGGTGGTGTCACACATGTCGGCTGTATCAGGGAAATAATTAATTTAAGTAAATATGACTCACATGGGTCCATCTGGTTTACTGTCTCTTGTCTGTTTCTCCGCATCTTTAATGGCCTCCTCCAGAATTTCTAAATAGATTTCCGGCGTCAGATTAATGACATTGTTTTCAGCATCTTTGACTGCCTTATCCACGATGGCTTTAACATCTGCATGGTTCTCATCCACATCGGGAATAGCTGGTTCCTTCACTGTTCTCTCAGAATCTGGAGCTGAAAAACATACAATATAACACTATGAATATTGGTATACTTATGTGACAAATAGTACAGAGATTAACCCTTTCCCTCATACGACAATTCTGAAGCAGGCGACTTTGAACATATTTTGTCAAAAAATGGAAAATCTCTATAATTGAATGGATAACCTATGACTAGAAGTGGAAAACATTGTGGCAAAAGGAGAAATTGATCGTTTTGAGCAATTTCTTCTTTTGTCACTATGTTTTCAAAAAGTCGTTTGCTGCATAGGCGTCAGAAAGCGTCTATATGAGGGAAAAGGTTAAAAAAATAAATGTTTATTGTTTATTTTACATAAACCCTTTTTCCAAATACAATAAATCTGCAGCAGAAGACTGAAATCATCTAAGCTAAAATATTGAATATCAACAAAAATTATTGTATAATACTTGAGTAGGGTTGAAAACAATCTGGCAAATAGGAGAAATTGCTCATCATGAGCAATTTCTCTTTTTGCCACAATGTTTTCAAAAATCGTCTGCTGCAGGTGTTAAATTTGAAAGCCTTTTATTCAGATAGAGTTTAAAACATTGTGTGGGAAAAAGTAATTGTTCCTTTGTTGTTGATAGTCCTTAATCCAAACCCACATACATATGTAATGCTATCGGACACCTTTTCGACAGACAATTTTAGAAAACATTATGGCAAAGGGAGAAATTGCTCATAATGAACAATTTCTCACTTAGACACAATGTTTTTCAACATTATTAACCCTTTCCCTCAAATAGACACTTTCTGATGCCTCTGCAGCAGACGGCTTTTTGAAAACATAGTGACAAAAGAAGAAATTGCACAGAACGTGCAATTTCTCCTTTTGCCACAATGTTTACCACTTTTTGTCATAGGTTATCCATTCAATTATGGAGATTTTCTATGTTTTGACAAAATACGTTCAAAGTCGTCTGCTGCAGAATTGTCGTATGAGGGAAAGGGTTAAAGTATGATTGAACAAAAAGATTTTAACCTTTTCTATCATTCAAAGATCTTAAGCTTTTTGTCATACATTTGGTTGATTAGAAATAACTATTCGATAAAAAATCTTTTTACATTTCTAAAAAAAAATTCTAATGAAGCAAAAGAAAGTTTATAAAATTCTGTCATCAAACACTTTTAACCAAAACAAGCATGCAATAACACATCAAAATAACCAAATCTTGAAATAGTGTTTACCGGTACCTTCAATTACCTATACTATACATGTAGTATGTGCATTAGTGCACTATATCTTTAAAGTGGCATTCTTATGAAAATCAACTTTAGGACATTTGTGATAAGAATACATTCAAATCAGCTTGCTCATCAGTGGAGCTTGCTTTGGCTCTGCAGTGTTGCCAATTTGTTATCATAGGTCTCAAGAAATGGACAGATAGATATTCTATCTTTACATGGAATAATTATGCTATGGCTAATTTTCCTGAAACAGTACTTATCTATATACAAGGTGGAGTTACTTCAAAAAAGTTCTATCAGTGAAAGCAACCATAATTTGTCTATAAGTTTTCAATCTCACATTTTTTGTATAATATTTAAAGGTGCTGAACTCCAGATGGAGATCAAAATTTTGAAATGTTGTAACTTCTGCAAATATTGCTAATAGTGACAACAAAGTTAGTAATAAGTAGTTTTTAATATAATAAAACTATTTTGGTAGTAAATGTTGAAAAACTGTCAATTGAAAGTCATGAAAAAAATGTACAAAATTTGGCTTACTGGGTATGTCTATTTAGATGTTTATGGTACTGGAAAGTGAAATTATTACTCTAATTTTATCACAGAATTATGATTCTAATATTTCAAGACAACTTTTGAACAGTTTTAAAACTTTGACTATATATCTCACATTATAAAGGTTTATATAGTTTACTGACATTGGTAAATAACGTTAAATGCGACTTTGTACCATAAACAAGTCTGTAAGAACCCACAGAAATCAAGGTTAGTAAAAGAAACATAAGTGGCCTGCCATTAAGTCAGTAATTGCATGAAAACGTGAGTGACAGACATAGGATCCATCCCTATGTGTGGGCCCTATTGTAAGGTCTGCAAGTGGGTAAGGGTTTAATTTCCAAAAGTTGCTAATTTTTCTTCAAGTTTTATAGAGTAAGGAGTGCCTGAAAACAAAACTATGAACTTTATCCACTTTCTGCTGAACAATTCATCATTCAAAACATGAAGGCAGACAGATAAGTTATGATGAGGCAAACATTCAATCAGTCCCCACTTGGATATTTCTGGATATATAAAACCTGCTGGATAGCAAAAACGCCATTTCAAATTAATTGAGCCATATAAGGACTGCATGGTTTTATCCCTTATAAGATATATAAATTAGCCAACTTTTGGGTAACTTAGTGGTCTTCATCCTAGGTCTAAAATAGAAGCCACAGTGATCTGGGCCTATAATCATCAATAATTCTAAATATTATTATAACATTGACACAATGTAACATTATTTCAGAAATGGGGTTATTAGAAATTTAGATTATTCTCCAAATTTAGAATAAAAATGTATTTATAATAATGCCTTGGTAGTGTGGTAAGTCAAAGGTTTAACCTCCTGCCAGGTGAAAAACATGCAATTTCTCCTTTTGCCACAATGTTTTCCACTTTTTGTCATAGGTTATCCATTCAATTATGGAGATTTTCTATGTTTTGACAAAATACGTTCAAAGTCGTCTGCTGGAGAATTGTCGTATGAGGGAAAGGGTTATACAACTAACTTGCTGATGTCAGGATAAATGGACCAGTAGTACTGGTTACACACCCAGGAAACATCTTGATGTAACTGAAAAATTGTTGAAAGAGGTGTAAAACACCATACAATCAGAAAGGTATTGAGAATGATGGCAGAATATGGGCCCTGAATTGGTAATTGGTTAGTGTTAGTTAGCACGACAAAAAACACGCCAAAAACACCTTGTCCCGACACCAGAGAGTCATCAGTCTTGTCTTGTGCATCATCCCCACTTGAAGGTTTTGCTTCCTCTCCTTCTTCTTTCTTCTCTTCACCGTCTTCTTCCTTCTGTGCTTCACCATCTTCTTCAGTTTTGGATTGGTCGGAGTCTTTCTGTGTGTCTAGATGGAGGATTGAGGGGGTTGAACATTAATCACAAAACAAACATAAAACATAAAATAAATATAAAGCTGTTTTTAACCCTCTCCACAACTAACACATTTGCAGCAGACGACTTTGAAAAGATCAAAGAAAAATACGAAAAATCAAATTAATGAAAGTATAATTTTTTAATGTTCATGTAGTTGAAAACAGTGTGGCTCTAAAAGAAATTGCTCAAAAGCAATTATTGCTTTGCGACAATATTTTCAAAAGTTGTCTGCTGCAGATGTGTCAAAGTGTCTAAAAGAGGGAAAGGGTTAACCTAAAAATGCACAACTACCACAATACAACATTAACTATTACCCTGTTACAGAATGACTTATGATATTTCTACAGTAGATGGAATTTGAAAACTCTAGAGCCCCTGCATCAGAAGTCTATTGAAATTGCTTCAGCAGCCAATTTTTTAAAAATATATTTGGAATCCAGAAATTGCTCATCTTGTGTAATTTCTCCTTTTTCCATGATATTTTAAATTTTGTATCTATTATCTTCCCAATTACCCAGACAATACAACTTTGACCTCAGATGGTTTAGAATACAAGACAACATGTGAACTGTCATAATCAGGTATATTGTTAACTTAGCATTTTATACATCTACCAAAGTAAAACATTGACAAACATAAAATGTTACTATTTTATTACAAAAACAAAGGGTCAACAAAGTGGATTAAATTAATATAATTTTTCGATAACATATTATAACCATCTATTTTATTGTTAATTAATGAATATGCCTATTAAACATTATATTTTAATAACATAGGTTTAGATAAACTAGAATGGAGTGCTCCACAGAGCATGTGTGTCACCTGCACCTGCTCATTGAAAGTGTGACTAAAAAGTGTGAAGAACAGACAGACAGACAGACAGACAGACAGACAGACAGACAGACAGACGACGGACAAAAAAAAAAGTAATCCCTAAGTGCCTTCCATGCTACGCAGGGTGACACAAAAAGTAAATCTAAATTGTTTTATATCATATTTCAATAACATTGCTTTAGATAAAAAAAGTCCACCTAAATCATGACATGAAAATGCCACAAATTCAGATTGTCATCACCTTTGTCTATAATCAGTGCTGTATTCAATACTTACACTTATTTCTATTAACCCTTTCCCTCATACAACAATTCTGCAGCAGACGCCTTTGAACATATTTTGTAAAAAGTAGAAAATCTCTATAATTGAATGGATAACCTATGACTAAACGGGGAAAACATTAGAAGTAATAAGGCAGTCATGAAATTTTCATTTTTTAGAAACAGTGACCTTGACATTGATCAGATCAACCTGGGTCATCAATGCAATAAATCCTAAAGTCATGGTTGATACTTTTGCCAAAATATTTGAAATTCAAGCGATACAAAACAGAGTAATAAAGCAGATAAGAAATGTGTCTATTGAAGAAAACAGTGACCTTAAAGCTGGATTTTCCACACAAAACATCATGAGGTCATGGTTGACACTTCTCCAAAATCATTTGAAAGTCTAAAATTGCACAAAGAAACTATAGAAACTATAGCAGACACTTATTTGAGACAAACTTATATAATTTTAGGAACATTGACCTTCACCCGATCAACCCTGTTCTTTCATGAGACTCATTGTGAGATCTCAGTTGATACTTCTGCCAAATAATTTAAAATTCCAATGATGCTCAAAGATGTTATAGCCCTGACATGAATTGTTGATAATTGCCTGCTGCCCGCCCCTGGAGATACCCTGATCTATTCACCAAGCTTTATCTTTCGAAAACCTGGTCAAAATGATATGTTTAAAAGAATCTTTTGAAAAACCAAAATGCAACTGCAAAGATAATTATAAAAGCTATGCATGAAACTTATTCAGCCTACAATGAATGAAAATCTGAGAAATATCGAGGGCTTGGCGTGAAATGGTTGTAACTAAAATTGCTAATTTTTTACCAAGGTTAATCATCTCGCCATAAAGTCTTTATAAGCGTTAAATCATTTTTCTTGGTAAACAATGGAAATTTAGGTGCCATTACTTGTTCTGAGCAATGGCACCTAAATTTGCATTGTTTACAAAAGGGTCAAAATTGCCCCTAAACCAGGGTTTTCAAAATAGGTTTTTAGCTACAACTGTTTCACGCCAAGCTCTCGATATATGGTTGGAAAAATATCCACATTATCATTATTGTAATCACAGTTTGCAAATAATGTTGCTCAATTCCATGTAAAGGGACATAACTTTTTATTAGTGAGTTGATAAAAAAGTCATACCCAAGCTGAACAACTTTTCTTAGCCCTTTACCACATACAGACACTTTCTGATGCCTCTGCAGCAGATAACTTTTAAAAACACAGTCTGCCAAATTAGCAATCCTTAATATGGTCCCTGGCCAGTAACTTTTGGATTGGACCAGTATTAAATTTCCTTTGGCCAGTGTAAATTTACATGTATTTATAACATAACCATACATTAAAGATTTGCGGTCCAGTTAATTTTAAAAGTTTATTTCATTGTCTGAAAACATAATGACAAATAGAAATTGCTCAAGTTGAGCTATTTATCCTTTTACCATCATTAACATTTTTATTAAATCTGCTGGGGAATTCAAAAAGTTTGCTTGCATTTTAAGAAATTTTTCACATTTTTCCCCATATACTTTCATGGTCATCTGCTGCAAATTTGTTGCATGTGGGAAAGATGTCATCACAATATTCACAAAGATTTTAAAAACACTTTGGAATATATGCATGGCATAAAATTATAATGAGCCATTTCCTCTAATCCCACAATGTTTTCAGTTATGTTACAAAGTTATACTACTAGTTTCCACTGACAGCTATCAAAATATCATAATCAGGTACATGTAAATGGTTTAGAAAATGAAATACAATGGAATTAACCCTTTCCCTCATATAGACGTTTTCTGACGCCTCTGCAGCAGACGACTTTTTGAAAACATAATGACAAAAGGAGAAATTGCTCAAAACAAGCAATTTCTCCTTTGGCCACAATGTTTTCTACTTTTAGTCAAAGGTTATCCATTCAATTAAAGAGATTTTCTATTTTTCGACAAAATATGTTCAAAGTCGTCTGCTGCGGAATTGCCGTAAGAGGGAAAGGGTTAAAGTAGATCTAGTAAAGGATAGTTGTATGACATCAAAATACCCACCATTCAAGCCCTGTCAGGAAAAACGGGATCTGACTGAGCATGCAAACACTGGATACTCGGGTAAATTTGTGCATTATGCAGAGGCTCACCTGAGTCTTCAGTGTCTGCCTATTTCTAGAAGAGCATAAGCTGTTATTTCTGATGAAAACCTAGAAGTGTAGTCCCATTTATTCCACTACCATATATTTAATGACTCTTACACATGCAACCTTCTCTAACATGCAAACAACTTTTTTGAGCAGACATATATCACATTTGTAATTATGTTTTCAACTCTATTCAATAAAAGCATGGCTCATTGATAGAGATTTTCCATACTTTTGCCTAGAAAATGTCAGTCTGCTGCCGCAGATTTTTTTTATGTGCAGAATGGTTGCAACAACACTCTTTTCTGCCGGAAGGAGCTCATTCATAAGGATCATCAATACAGAAGTAAAGTCAAGTTCAAAGTTTGAAAAAAAAAAAATAAAAAAAAAAATCAGCAAAGATGTGATCAAATTGAAGTGTACAAAGATGAGTGAAAAGTGCAAAAAAATAACTTAACCCTTTCTGACATAAAGACACTCTCTGATGTCTTTGCAGCACACAACTTTTGAAAAGGGTGTGGCAAAAGAAGAAATAATAAGCAATTTATTCTTATGCCACATTGCTTTCAACTTAATTCAATAGTTATACATTAATTTACCATATTTTTGTCTAGATGTGGTCTGCTGCAGATTTGTTTTAAATGGAAAGGGTTAAGATGGAACAAGTGCCACAAAAGAAAAATGATTACATAATATTAGTAAAGGTAGTACAATAAGTTATAAGAATATCATGTAAGGTATACAATAGTCTAGCCAGAAACTTTAACATTGGGAAGTACCATAGAATGAAGGGTATTGGCATATAATTGGTTCATTTAAATACATATTATTCACACCATATCTGCTCTCTTTTTTATAATAAAATGAAAAAGCGGTTTAATTGCAAAATTATGTCTGAAAAATAGACTTTGCCTTATATAAATCAACTCAGTGTAAAGAAAAAGATCAGCTAAACCATTATATTTATAGTATCTGATCAATGTCTTTATTTACAAACTTATTTATTTTATATTAATTGCGAAACAAGCTATAAGCTTATATTAATCACGCTTAATGTCTTCTACCTGGAGACATAACCAGTACTCGGCTACTCGCGCCGTTTGTGTGGGAAATACTAAAAGCAGAACCCACCAATCACAGGATTCAAACCCAGGATATATGGTACATGAGGCCGATGCTCTACCATTGCAACACTGTCTTAAAAATGTCTTTATTGTTAGCACCAGTTTCCTATTGTATTGTATCTAGGTCTTCCATGTTGACAGCAAACCTAGTAAACCTGAGTAATTTGAATGTTAACCAAATTAAAACTACTTATCTCAAGATTTGGTTCAGTCTGCTTGACCTTTTCATACATACAGCAACTTCAAAAACATATTGGCAAAAGCATGAAATATCTCCATAAATGAGAGTAAAATTACTAATCAGAGTTGAAAACTTTGTGGCAAAAGGAGAAATTGCTCATTGCTCATTATGAGCAATTTCTCCTTTGGACACTATGTTTTCAAAAGTCTTCTGCTGTAAAGGCGTCAGAAAGCGTCAGTATGTGGGAAAGGATTAATTGAGAAACTCACTGCCAAGAGCTAATCTAAACTCAACAGTTGCCCCTTTTTTAAAAAATACCCTTCATTCTATGATACTTAAACAGGAGCCACATCAACATAAATGATGCATCATCGATCCTTTTCGCAGATTTTGATTTTTCTAAAATGCCATTTCTGTAAATAATGTGAGAAAAGGATTATAAGCTAAGAAAAGAAGCAATTTCTCCTTTCTAACACTGTTATCTACTATCTTAATCAAATAAAAGATGTTTTGATTAGCTAAGGCAAACGTAACAGTACAATGGATCATGATAATTTAGCTTGTTGCGGCTCACAATCTTGTCTCTTACACATTCAACTGTCACAAGCAGGATAAATTTAAACTTATTTATTTTAAAGTGATTGTGAAACAAGCTTTCAGCTCATTCAAATCAATCTTGATGTCTGCTTCCTTGAGACTAACCAGAATTTGCGCCATTTATGTGGAGAAATCACACAGGCATAACCCGTTCATCTTGGGATTCAAATCCAGTATCTTTGGTATGAGGTCAACATTTTAGCCTTTTCCCAGAAACATCAAATTTGCAGCAGAGGACTTGACTACCTATTAGTATGATTATTGAAAACATTGTGGCAAAAGAGAATTTGCTCATTAGTGTATGAGCAATTTCTCCCTTTAAGTTTAACACATTTTTTCTGGAAAGTCATCTGCTGCTTCAAAACGTTTCTGCATGTGGGAAAGTGTACTAATATACGACATTTGACAATTGAATGTGCAAGAGATGAAGAATGTCATCACAGATCTGTGACGTGTATAAAGAAATTAAAGCAAGTAATTTAGATATATGAATATATATAGCCATCTCCAGAATCATAGCCAGAGTCTAAGTTTTCCTCCCCTTGGCTCACCTGCAAGTTTTAACTCACTGTCTTTTTCAGAGGAGGTTTCATCCCCTTGGTTATCCTCGTCCTCCTCCTCCTCCTCCTGCTCAGCTTTTAAAGCTGTGTGTGATAAATGGAATACGGTCAATGGAATACAAACAACACATTTAGGTTGGATTTAAAAGCTCTTATACTTCACACATTACACACACGCACACACAAGTGCAGTTCTACCTATATTTGAATGTCAATACCAAAAAACAATTGTGAAATTAATCAATCAAACTATAAAACTGTTTTATTTTATGTGCACATAATAATTATGATAGCTAAGCAAAATATTGATGACAAAACTAAAGCCTATAAATTTAAAATACTACACAAAAATCAATAATACACACACTATTGCTACATCTGAATCTAATCTGCTTTATGTAGATGACATAAAATTGACAAGATCATGAAAGGAAGATCAATAATCTGAAATCTGGACTTATGAAATTATCATTTTATGACAGAAGAGTTCTATACTACAGAGGCATGAAAGGCTGTCTGTATCAAAATAAATGGTTAACCTATATCTTTGTATGAAATAATAAAATGCCAAAAAGAAAAAAATGTATATATCCTAGTGTTTAAAATGGAAAAAACATTGAAAAATGACAAGGTACTCAAATACCTGTTTTGATAAATAATACTAATATGTTGGATTGAGTACTGGAAAACCATGTCCCATCCCCAATATATATACTTAAGAATCGTCTTGGACAGTCTATAGACACTTTCTGAAGCCCTCGCAGCAGACGCCTTTTGAAAAGATTGTATCTTAACCCTTTCCCATCTATAGACACTTTCTGACGCCCCTGCAGCAGACGCCTTTTGAAAATATTGTCTCTTAACAAACAAACAAAATGCTGAAGATCAGCAATTTATCCTTTGGTCACAATGTTTTCCACATTATTCATTAATCATCCTTTCCTTGACAGAGATTTTGTATTTTTTTGCTTTGATGTTTTCAATGTTTTCAATGTGTGTTGGTTTGTGGTCTATAAAAGATTAACCTTTTCGCACATACACAAAATCTGCAGCAGACAACTTCAAAAACATGCCTAAAAAAATTTGGAAAATCCCTTTAAATGAAGGTATACAATGATTGAATAGAGTTGAAAACAGGGTGACAAAAGAAGAAATTGCTTGTTTTGAGTAATTTCTTCTTTTGTCACCATGTTTTCAAAAAGTTGACTGCTCCAGAGGTGTCAGAAATCGTGTATTTGACGGAAAAGATTAATTCAAGGAAGAACAGTCTATTCATGGAAACACAGAATAGTCATCTAGAGTATTTGAGTCATCCTGTGCAAAAACAATTCACTTTTTTCATCAAGTCAAGATCCAAATCAGTGTTCAATTTACTAACAATGTGATCACAATATGTAAGCCTTTGTTATATTCTAGAAAGCATCCATGATTTACCATTAAATACTGATGCATTATGCTGACTGCGGTCTCACTATTCATGATTGTGATACTTTTGCACAGTATGTCTTTTATCTAATTGTAGAAGAAAATGACAGAGCGAAAGGATGTCAAAATAGAGTTTGCCTCTATCAAAAGAAACAGAAGAATATATATCACACATGATTTATAAATGATATTATCATAACAGTTATAATTTTGGGTTATATAAAGAAAGATGAAGAAACTTTTATTAGAGGATTTTTGAAAATTTATTGACCACATACAGGTGAATACATCATTTGTTCCACTGCAATGGAAAACAGAACATTTGTGATTGTTTGCACTACCTCTTCCTTCTATGTAAACGAGCCTAAAAGCATTCACAAAGGTACTATGTCTACCTGTTTTCAAGTGCAGCGGCCCAAATAATGTATGCATGTGATTGCAATCAATTCATTTTCACAGTAGAAGAAGCTCGATATGATGTCGAGTCGGCTAATTTAATACTTCTTCCCAAAACATATCAAGATATTTGAGAAGGGCTAAATTTCACATGTTTTAGAGAATTGATTTTGAAGTGTGAATTTGACCTTTAAGTTATAAGCCTGAGAATTGCATTTGACTCATACTCATATTGTCAATGTCAACAATTATGGCATATAATATTTGAAAATTTCCTGGTTCATGTAGAAATTAGAACCAGACAACCTCTTTTTCACCTGGCATTGCCATTTGACCTTGACATTTGACCCTGACTTGCTTGAGAAACATAGCTGAACAACTGGGACAAGATATTTTAATTTCTATTTCTACAGCTATGATATCCAATGTTGAATTTTGCAGGAAAGCAAACCATTTCACATAATGGTATAGAAAAACCTGAAAAACTCTCAACATCCATGACAAATTGACTTAATTAAACTATTTTTGTAACAAAGATCCAAACACACATCTAAAATTGTCTGGTGATTGAGAAATAAAATGTGAGAGGGTGATGAAAATAAAAATAGAAGTGATGGGTTGTGTCAAAAAATGTACCTTCTCTCTCGGCAGCCTCTCTCTCAGCCTGCTCACGTGCTGCAGCTGAATGTATGATTAAGTGATTATAATATCTATATATTCTATAGTGTATATAGCTAAATATAAGAGTAGCAATTATTAATGTACATCTACTGGAATACGTTTAATCCTTTCCCACATTCAGAACCTTCTGCAGCAGTTGACTTCGAAAACATCTAGGCAGACTTATGGAAAATATAGACAAATGAAAATGTATTTATTGAACAGAAATTGTATTTATTGAACAGTTAAATATATTGGCAAAGGGAGAAATTGTTCATAATGAACTAATAAATTCTCCTTTTGCGCCAATGTTTTAAAAAGTCGTCTCCTGAAGATGCATCAAAATGTGGGATAGGGTTTATGAAATAACACTTATGTGCAAAGTACACTCTATTGTGTTTATCCCTTCTCCAAATACAACAAATCTGCATGACAGGACTTTGAAAACATCAAGGCAGAATAACGGAGAATTTCTTTAACTGAAAACTTAATTTAATGAGTAGAGTTGAAAACATTGTGGCACCATGTTTTAAAAAGTTCTTTGCTGAAGATGAGTCAAAATGTGTCTTTATTTGGGAAAGGGTGAATGAAACAAATACATTGTATGTGCAAATTATATTAGAATATGTTCAACACTTTCCCACCTGCAGATGCAAATTGATGCAATAGCAGCAGACAACTTTTGAAAACATTGTGGCCAAAGGTGAAATTGCTCATGATGAGCAATTTCTCCTTTGGCTACAATGTTTTCAACTTTATGTAACTATGTTTTCAAAGTTGTCTACTGCAGATTTGTTGTATGTGGGAAAGGGGTTTACAGAGCTCTAGATAACTGGCATAACTCGTTATTATATGATCACCAAACCATAGAAGAGGGAACTTAAAAAGAATAATCTCAGTAGCAGACAGCTTTTTGAAAACATAGTGACAAAAAAAGAAATTACTCAAAACAAGCAATTTCTCCTTTTGACACAATGTTTTCCACTTTTAGTCATAGGTTATCCATTCAATTATAGAGATTTTCTATTTTTTGACAAAAAATAATTAAGGCGTCTGCTGCAGAATTGTCATATGAGCTAATTCTGTTAAGGAATTTATTGAGTAACAAATGTGACATTGTTCTGAAAATGGACTGTTTACGCCTCCTTATCTAGGACTTTGTATACATTTATACATTAGGGAACTATATGTTTTAACAGCAAATTTATTAGTATATATGTCAAATTATCATTAAATATTCCCACCTTTTAGCCTAAGGTGGGATTGGTATTGCAGTAAAAGAGCACACTAATGACTATTATTTTAAGCAAAACATGAAATCTGAAAATGCTACAATGAAGACAAAATGTCTAAAACACTTCAACTAAATAGTGTTACAAAACTGAGATTTCTGAAACAAAAGTTAGCATACATTACATAAAGCATATTACAAAACTTGTATGTGAGTAATTTTCTGTAATAAATGTAAAATAAAGTTTAGAAAATCATCTCAATTTAAAACATTTTTAAGACTTATGTGTACAATTTGCTTTGGTAAGCATGAATCTACCGTTAAGTTGTGGATTTAAAGTCTCGCTGATAGACTTTCAATTTACATTTGTGAAATTTGTAAACACTTAACATCAAATAACTTCTGCTGTACTTTAATATGTTTTCACCCTCCCCTTTACTTTAATGTCTCCAATACTATTAAACCTTAATGTCTGTAATAAGCAAAAGTATTTGGAAAACTTATGATGATTTAATACAAACATTACATTTAAAAACAACAGTGGATTAAACATATAACATTCCAAAACACAAAACAAACAGAAATCTTTAACATGAACATTTCACCAATTAAGCTATAGAGACATATCAAAATTATTATTTTCTTTCACGATGTATGATTTGTTTAAAGGTTTAAGTAATATACTACCTATCCAATTTGAAGGGACAAAGAGTCTATCTATGAAATTTCATAGCAACTGCAGTTAAATTAACCCTTTCCAACATAAAGACGCATTTTAACGCATCTTCAGCAGATGAATTTTGAAACATTATTGCAAAAGAAGAAATTGCTCATAAGTTAGTGTTCATTGTAAGCAGATTCATCAAGACCCCTAAATGCCCGACATAGCTCTTTTCATTTCCCACAATGTCATCTTGCTCTTAAGCCTTTCCTATATAAAACACACATAGAAAATATATATAAATACTATTGAACAATTTCTTCTTTAGCCAGTCTTTCAAAAGACAGCTGCTGCATATATATGTGTCAAAAGGAGTCTATACGTTGGAAAGGGTTAATCCCTTGAATTGAAATAACCACTGAATATATTTTAACTTGGCACCGATTGTGTATACATGAAACATAAAACTAAACAAACCTTCTGCTGCTTCCTTTGCAGCTTGTTCTGCCTCCATCTGTTCTTTGATCTTAGTTCTAACCTGTGTGATGGCGGCCTCAATGGCATCTTTCTTGGCTGTCTCGACTGCCTTTTTTCTTTCTACTTCTAAACGGGGCTCTATCAGTTTATTCATGTCAAGAACCTACAAGTAAGTTTAGATGACTTTTGTAGATTTTCAAGGTCACCCATTCCCACATGCAGAGATGCATTATGATGCATGTACAGATACTGACTTTGACTTTTGAAGCAATTCTTCCTTTTGCTATAGTGTTTTCAACTCTGTTCAATATATAACTTTACTTTCATTCATAGAGAATTTCCACATTTTTGCCAAACTGATTTTGAAAGTCGTCTGTAGCAGATTTGATGTATGTGGGAAGGGGTTAATAGTCAATAACATACTAGCACTGTTTTCTTATGGTAACAAGATTCATTCAACAAGAATGTTAGAAAGAATACACACAATGTCTGCCATTAACTTATGCATATAACCAAGTAAGTCAAAGCATCACAAATATACAGATGGATAAACTGATGAATAGACAGACAGATGAATAAACAAACAGATGACAATAAAAAAGATAACCAAGTGTCACCATGTCTTACAAGCAGTCAACACAAAACAAACAAGAAATCCTAAATGACTGTAAAATTAACAGTGAAAACAGACCGTTAGAAATGCGATAAAAATTGAAACGAACCTACTACCGACTGGAGTACACACAATTTATTAAGAAATCCAAAGTAATAATAAAGAAATATCAAAAGAATCTTGCTGTCGTTCACTTTAACATTTGACCGTCGCACAAACTACGAGCACACTGAACTGCGCATGCACAACACAATCTCATTTCAGACAAAAACGGAATATGATGAAATAGAATTGACATTGAAAGCATAACTAGACTGTATAAAGGTGAACGCTGATTGTTAACCAAAAAGTAATTAAATAAAAGGAAAAGGTTTTTGATTTTGTTTGTATGGTGTTTTGTGCTGCTCTCAACATATTTTCATTATATCATAGCATTTCCCAGTTAGGTTACCCATACTATTCTTTCATTCATTCTGACACCAGTAAGTCTGTCGTAATGCTAACACCACAACTTTGAGCATCAAGGCGGGAACGCCATTACTACCATTTGTAAAGTCTTTGATATGACCCGGGCGGTTATCGAACCAACTGCCTCCAGCACCCAAAGCAGGTCCTCTACCCTGAGGTGGTCTCCTGTGATAAAGCTCAAATAGTATTTTTTTAATTTATATTCGGTGAGAATTTGTTTTGCTACAATAATTCTCTTATTATAAGAAATCATTGTGGCAAATTGCTCATAAAGAGTAGTTTTCCATTTGCGATAATAATTTAAATTCTATTCCTGATAATAATTTCATAGATATTTTTCTTATTTTTGATCTGACAGATGACTTCAAAGTCATCTGGTGCAGATTTTTTTGTATGTGGGAATAGGTTACGACAGTGAAAAGAATTGTAATATGCAAACACTTCTTTCTGTTTTAAATGTGAGAAATCTTGAATAACATATAATTACCTTAGCACCATATTTTTGCGCAAGCAAATGAGAAAATGTTGTCTTTCCCGAGAACGGAGCCCCAAGAACAGAGATTTTACATGGAGGGCGTGGCTGTGGGGGCAATAGGTAGGGTCTTGGGTTCTTGAGAAATTTCTCCATGGCCTCTGGGCTTGATAGGCAGTAGACTTTGTCTAGGAAGCTATAGAAAAGAAATAATATTTTAAATAATGATACATTTCACAAACATTTTAACCCTTTCCCACATTCAACAAATCTGCAGCAGACGACTTTTGAAAAAATGTTGGCAAAAAGAAGAAAAATCCATGTGAATGAAAGTATAATAATTGAATAGAGTTGAAAACATTGTGGTGAAAGGAGAAATCATGAGTATTTTTTTCTATTGTCACAATGTTTTCAAAAGTTGTTTGCTGTAGAGTTGTTAACATGCATCTGAATGAGGGAAAGGGTTAATATTGTATCAACTTGTTTCCTTTTATTTCCTTTTTAACCCTTTCCCTCATATAGACGCTTTCTGACGCCTCTGCAGCAGACGGCTTTTTGAAAACATAGTGACAAAAGAAGAAATTGCACAAAACGTGCAATTTCTCCTTTTGCCACAATGTTTTCCACTTTTTGTCATAGGTTATACATTCAATTATGGAGATTTTCTATTTCTTTACAAAATACGTTCAAAGTCGTCTGCTGCAGAATTGCCGTATGAGGGAAAGGGTTAACAACCCTTCTTGGTATGACATTCTCTGAGCAATCTGCTTTGAACTTTTGATTAAATTAGAGTTTAATATCTGTAAAATTCGAAATATTAATTGAATAACACAGTGAAAAACAATAAAGTGAAAGGAAATTATCAAATCGACTTTGAAAATATCTAGGCAAAACTATGAAATTTTCTACATGTATCGTTGGACATTCCATTTTCGTTAGCATCCCTTTTTCGTGACGTCACTATTTTCGGGCTTATATCACGTGACTTTGTCCTTGCAGCCGATTTGGAACTGTAAAATTATTTCCCAATGGCCAATGTATTTGCCGACATATTTCAACAATAGAATGCATCTTCAACAGTTTTGTAACTTGTTGTCATGGGAGGAATAGCCAAAATACTCTTATTTTTTATATACCAAATTTAAAGAACAGTTTAAACCCCAAAAAGTGGAAAAATCGGACATGAAAATTTACCGTAAAAAGGGTATTTTGTTGTTTACAAAATGGCGGCTAGGGTCATGTGATTTGTTTGACCTAGTTAGGTCAATGCAATTTTTCATTGGATTTCACATTCCTAAAGGTGCTTACGCATAGAGATGTAAAATAACTAAAACATTTTAAATAATATCCCATTAGAAATATGGCAATTTTTAAATCTGTATTGATCTTTGTGACGATATAAATATAGGATGCTTACAGGGTCCAAACATCCATGCAAACCCTTTAGGTTGACACAGTGGGATAAAAAATGAGAAAGGAAAATAAGTTTAACGAAGATTCAAAGTTGAGTAATTAAAAAGAAAAAAGGTTCATATTTATATCAAGGATAATTTCAAATTAATTGATTTAAACTATATAAAAGGTTTAATTACTTCAGTTTTTTAGTTTTCAATATGTTACGACCTATTGCCCCTTTTAAATAAAAAATCTTTTTTGTGTGTGTTGTCTTTATGGAAACTGCAAAGTGCCAAAATAATGACGTCACGAAAATAGGATAACAATTTCGGCTTCTGACTTGTTGAACACATGTGTATTCAAGATTATTTTTTTTGTGAATTATTAGTTTTCAAAGGATTTTTTGCTCGAAACTTGGAGGAAATAAATAAATCTTTCAGATAAGACATGAAATTTCTTATCATTCACTAAGCCTTCTGCATATTTTGTCTTTGAAGCCTTACACTCACGAATAACGGATGCTCGAGGATATAATATAAATAAACAAAATCCACCTACCTGACTGCCAAATCTGGCTTTCCTGGAACTACATTGCCTTCCTGCAGAGCAACAGGACAGTTTCTCAACCATTTACTTCTACGCCATCGAAACCTTGGTGCAACCATTTGTTTGGGTGCCAGTGATCTCATTAATTCATCTGTATCGATTTCTTCAGGGATTTCTTCCTCCTCTGGATCATGTAGACGCTGTGGAACAGCAGCTTGACGAAGTACAAAACAGTTCAGTCGCTGAAGGAGTTGCTGTAAAAGAATATGAAATAAAATGAATTTTAAAACAAACTAGATATTTTTCCCCATTCAACAAATCTGCAGCAGACATTTTTAAACATCTTGGCAAAAATTTGGCAATTTGCTATAAATGAAAGCGTAATTGCTCATCAAGCCATTTCTTCCTTCAACATAATGCTTTCAAAAGTCGTCTGCATGAGAGAAAAGAACCTGAGGGGTAGATGAGATGGAGTGGATAGATCTGCCCTCAATATCTCTCTTATTCCTATATGAAACCTATCTTGTGCTGCTTAACCCTTTCCCACATATAGAAGCTTTCTGACGCCTCTGCAGCAGACAACTTTTTGAAAACATTGTAATACAAGACCTCGGGCTGAAGGTGTCTCGCCCTTCTAAGAAAATCAGATATTAAATGGTATCACTATGCAAAAAGAAAGTAAAGTTGATAAAATGTGAAAAAGTAAGTGTCTGTCAATGCATTGTTATCAACATGTCATGATAAATAATAAACTCACTATTTTGACGTTGACGGATGTCCCATGACCTAACAATAAGTTTTGAGGTTAAGTTACCTAACAAAGGTCAAGTTCTGCACAATTATGACCTCGACCCTGAAAACTTTGATGTTACACGGATGACCCATGACCAAACAATACATCTGACAAAGTTTCAGAAAAATTCCAGCAGGGGTTGCTGAGATATAAGAAAGCTTTAAGTTCTGCACAATTATGACCTTGACCCTGAACATTTTGACGTTGACAGATGTTCCATGACCAAACAATACATCTGACAAAGTTTCAAAAAAATTCAAGCAGAGGTTGCTGAGATATAAGAAAGGTTAAGTTTTGATGTTAAGTTACCTAACAAAGGTCAAGTTCTGCACAATTATGACCTTGACCCTGAAAATTTTGACGTTGACAGATGTTCCATGACCAAACAATACATCTGACAAAGTTTCAGAAAAATTCAAGCAGAGATTGCCGAGATATAAGAAATATTAAGTTTTGAGGTTAAGTTATCTAACAAAGGTCAAGTTCTGCACAATTATGACCTTGACCCTGAAAATTTTGACGTTGACAGATGTCCCATGACCAAACAATACATCTGACAAAGTTTCAGAAAAATTCAAGCAGAGGTTGCTGAGATATAAGAAAGGGTCAAGTTCTGCACAATTATGACCTTGACCCTGAACATTTTGACGTTGACAGATGTCCCATGACCAAACAATACATCTGACAAAGTTTCAGAAAAATTCAAGCAGAGGTTGCTGAGATATAAGAAAGGTTAAGTTTTGAGGTTAAGTTACCTAACAAAGGTCAAGTTCTGCATAATTATGACCTTGACCCTGAAAATTTTGACGTTGACAGATGTCCCATGACCAAACAATACATCTGACAAAGTTTCAGAAAAATTCAAGCAGGGGTTACCGAGATATAGCTATTTGTAAAAGCAGCCTCCGTCGCCGGAAAAGTGACTGCTATGTCTCACTCCACTATCGTGGGCGAGACAAAAAGGAGAAATTGCTCAAAACAAGCAATTTCACCTTTTCTCACAATGTTTTCAACACTGTTTTAGTGGTTATACCCTCATTTATAAAGAATTTCCATGTTGTTGCCTAGAAGTATTCAATGTCGTCTGCTGTAGATTTGTTGTATGTGGGAAAGGGTTAAATAGTTGTTTCTATGAGAGAATTATTTCCGTTTCTTTTCTGCTTCCTTCAGACCTAACCAGTTCTAACACCAATTGTGTGGAAAAATTACTAGAGGCCGACCGATCATTTGATTCAAACCTGGGACCTTTGTTATGAGAGGCTGAGTCATTTCTGTTGCATGATACACTCTTTCCTTGAACATATTTTCTTCCCTAACTCTTTCTTCAGGCACAAGGCAGGCAGGTAGTATTTCTGTGACATAAGCTGGTCACTCACCAACTGGTTATATCAGAACAGACCCAATATGTTACCATAATATTTATTTGAACCTTAAACTCAACACTCCCAAACTAGATCATTATTTACAATTTTTCCATTTGTCACAACAATTTCAAAAGTTTTCTACTGCAGATGCATCAAAAGGGGTCTATATGTGGGAAAGTGTTAATCTAATCAATATCTCTAAGGAAGTAATGATTTATATACCTTGAAGAGAGTCATAGAAGTCTGGTTGCCATCCATCTCTACCAAGAATTGTTGGTCATGATCCGCCATATACTCCTGTAACATAATAAATTGTACGACATTGATAATAACCAACAGTTAAATAATTTTGCTTTAATTTATACCCATCATAAATACATGTGAATACATAACTAAAGATGCAAATATCCATACTTCATTCAGTAAAATTTGCAATTAAATGCCACTGTAGATTATACAAATGCCTAAAGGCAAGCTGAATAAATCAATACAAAATAAATTTATCATTCAATTTAATTTTCCCTTAAATATTGTTCAAGCATATGAATCAAGACATTAAAAATATCTTATCAGATAAATGGTTGGAAACGTCTTTGTTAACCCTTTCCCTCATAAAGACGGTTTCTGACGCCTCTGCAGCAGACGGATTTTTAAAACATAGTGACAAAAGAAGAAATTGCACAAAACGTGCAATTTCTCCTTTTGCCACAATGTTTTCCACTTTTTGTCATAGGTTATCCATTCAATTATGGAGATTTTCTATGTTTTGACAAAATAAGTTCAAAGTCGTCTGCTGCAGAATTGTCATATGAGGGAAAGGGTTAATTGAATAGTGTTTTACACTACACTCAATAATATTTCATGTATATCAAGGCCCTTCCTGAGGTAATTACCAGTACTACCAGAAATATTTATTCTGACATCAATGCAATTGTCTTAATGCCACCCGCAGCCTTGAGCGAAAAGGAAGGAATCCATTTGTACAATTGTAAAAATATTTGGTATGTCTCAACTGGGAGATTGAACGCTAATCTCCAGCTTCCGACCACTTCACGATCGAGATGGTGTGTCTATATTGGATAAAAAGATTTTACCTCCAAAATCCTGAGTAGATTGACTTTATATTTGCGTATGTTTTTTTCCACTTCTTCCTGTAGATCTTCAGGTCGTGTAATGATTCTATCTAACACTTCAGCTGGTAATTCTGGTATCAATTCATCGTCCTACATTTGAAAGTAATACAGTATTTTCATAAAGAATGTGCATGTAATTTAACCATTTACTTCATGCTGAACACTTTTGATGCCTGTGAATCGGATTACTTTTGAAAACATTGTGGAAAAAGGAAAATTGCTCAAAATTATTTTTTTACTAAACAATGTATATCTGATTTATATTACCAATTTTTCACATAAAATGCTTTCTTCCAAAGATAATTCTAAAGCAGATGACTCTTAAAACATCCTAATATTAGTTAACAAAAAAAATTCAGCTAAAAGCAACTACCTAAAATTTAGAAAATCTTTTGAAAATGAAAGATCAATTATTTATTAGAGTTGAAAACATTGGGGCAGAAGAAGAAATTGCTTATTACGAGCAACTTCTCTTTTTGTCCATGATGTTTTAAGTGTTGTCTTATGCAGAAGCGTCAAAATATTTTTTTATATGGGAAAAGGGTTAACCTCTATAGAAAAATCACGATAAATAAATGAATATAATAGTATACAACTTGCTCATAAGGCCATTAATTCACACAAGAATGTTTGAGGAAACACATGAGATGTCTGCCAAAATATCAGTAAGTGAAAGCAAGACAGACAGACGATTGGTAAGTGATTTTTATGTATCTCCCTTCCAAGGCAAAAGACACAAAATCTCCAAAGGGTATTACATGATCCCTTTTACTAAATGATTTAATCCACCTAAGAGATCAACTCCTACATTAATGATATGATATTTATTAAAATTATAAAAGTGATCACAATGTTAAACAAAAACCTTCACAACAAACAATGTGAGAAAAGGAAAAGTTGCTATTCTGAGCAATTTCTCCCTTTCACAAATTGTTTGAATACACTTTCAAAGTTAAAGTTCCCATTTTACAAAAATGAATAATGTGCAAAACAACCAACAATAGCATAACAGAACATGTCACAATATGTATCATACAACTGTTTTGCTGGGCTTTGTTATTGCATTCTTCTTTTTAATCTTTTTCTTCTTCAAGTAGAAAAATTAAAATTCCTTAATTTAAAATAATATATAAACATAAAGCAGATTATTTCCCATTAAGATAATAAATTGCAGTCAGTACTTTCATAAAATTCTGTCCACACTGAAGTTTTCAGAAGTTCTTGTGATAAAAGACCCCTTTTATGAGAACAGCTAACCATGAATACCAGTACTATGCCTATTGACCTTAGTCTTCCACTCGGATTGCTTCTTATTGATGATTGTGAGATTTTCCCTTCCAAATAATTGTCAATAATTAGATGGTCTCTAAGAAAAGTAGCTTTTTCGTTTAAATTGTGTTTTGCACTTCTTTAACCCTTTCTCTCATGAATACGACAATTCTGCAGCAGACGACTTTGAACATTGAACATCTCCATAATTGAATGGATAACCAATGACAACAAGAGTTGTCGGAGGACAATATAGCTCGCCTATCAGGGCCATCGTCTATCAGGGCCTACTTCAGAACAGTTAAAGTCACACAGTATCACCTATTGCAAGATAATACACCTTTTCAATACTTCCATGCAAATGTTAACCAAGTCCATACAGGCCTTTTAAATCTGTAAATTGGTTTATATACGATGTATGCCAATAGTGAACATAATACCGAAGACTTACAGTATCAGTATCAGATAAAACCACACACTATTATTTATTGCAAGATATCACAAATTTTCAATACTTGCATGCAAATCTTAACCTGGCAACGCTGATACCAACGCCATACAAGGTCCCCTAATGATCCTGAATAAGTGTGTGCAGTTTCAAAGCAACAGCATACACAGTGTCTGAGAAAAGGCCTTGCACGCAAAGGTTTGACCAAAATTCTAAGTCGAAAAAGGGGCACAATTCAGTCAAAATCCATTCCAGAGTTATTGGACTTGACATACAAGGTCCCCTAATGACCCTGAATAAGTGTGTGAAGTTTGAAAGCAACAGCATACACAGTGTCTGAGAAAAGGCCTTGCACGCAAAGGTTTGACCCAATTTCTAAGTCCAAAAAGGTGCACAATTCAGTCAAAATCCATTCCAGAGTTATGGGACTTGACATACAAGGTCCCCTAATGATCCTGAATAAGTGTGTGAAGTTTCAAAGCAACAGCATACACAGTGTCTGAGAAAAGGCCTTGCACGCAAAGGTTTGACCAAGCTGGCAACACGGACGCCAACGCCAACACCAACGCCAACGCGGACGCCGGGGTGATAACATAAGCTCCCCTATTTCTTCGAATAGGCGAGCTAAAAAGTGGAAAACATTGTGGCAAAAGGAGAAATTGCATGTTTTGTGCAATTTCTTCTTTTGTCACTATGTTTTCAAAACGCCGTCTGCTGCAGAGGCGTCGGAAAGCGTCTATATGAGGGAAAGGGTTAACAGTGTTTCCGTTATATCCCTGTGCCAAGGAGGGAAGCCATTACTACCATTTTTCAAAGCGGTGGGTTTGACCTATTAGGGGATAGAAACCTGGTCTCTCGCATCCAAGGGGGGCATATAAAACCACTACACCATGGAAACAGTCGGAGAGTAGTTCTTACAGTAACTTGTTTACATTCACTAAAGAAAGTTTTACTAAATGAAACTTGGCATGTTGTTATGTCTTATTCATATTGAAATTATAAAATAATCAACGCAAACATCAATTGTTACGAAAAATTCAGGTTGATATGTTTCAGAATTTTACAGCAAAACATTAAGTAAATAACTGGAATATAACTTAATGAAACAACTTTGAGTTGAGCACAGAAATTCAGAAATGTGATCATTTTTGTTTTTAAACCCTATCAAATGACAATACCGCAGTTCACTACGGGTCAATAAATTAATGTCTTTAACTTTTCCTTCTTTAACCCTTTCTAATTAACAACAATCTGTAACAGACATACTAAAATATCAAGGCAAAAATATGGTAAATCTCTCAAGATGAAGAAAATTTAATAATTCAAAAGAAATGAAAACATTGTGGCAAAAGAAGAAACTGCACTTTATAAGCAAATTACCTTTTGCCACAATATAATCACAATTTGTCTGCTGTGATGTGTCAAAATGAATCACTTGATGATATAATCAAAATAAATAATCATACCTCATTTGGTGTTTCCTCTTCCTCAGCTTCTTCTTCCTCTTCCTCTTCTTCCTCTCCCTCACCTTTATCAGACTGGTTGATAATATAATAAAGAAATGTTGTTAACCCTAGGTTATCCCTGATACAGATAACTAATGAAAACATTGTGCAAGAAGAAGGAACAGTGCAAAACAAACACTTTCTCCTTTTACCACAATGTAACAAATAAGTGAAAAAAAGGAACATTGAAGAAAATTAAGAATTCTTGTAACAAGTGTTCAGTGTTAACAAATTATATTTTAAATATACGATGATTGAAAATTTATGACATTTCTTGTAATTGACTTGATATTTTCATAAAGGCAGCTATTTCATAATGCAATAATGTTATTCCATATCATCACTTTGAATTATATCCTGCCATGGAAATTATTATTTCCTTTTCCCCGTATATTGCTATACTTCTTCATAATATATATATATATGTTATACATGAATGTAACTCAACCCTGTCTCACCTGCAGACACATTCTGACGCTTTTGAAGCATATGAAACGAAAGACTTTTGAAATCATTGTAGCAAAAGCAGAAATTGCAGCAATTTTGCTACAAAGTTTTCAACTCTTTTCAATAATAACAGTTCATTTATAGAGATTTTCCAATTTCCTACCTAGATATTTTCAAAGTTGTCTGCTGCAGATTTCTGGTATGTGGGATTAGGTTTATAAAATATCATTGTTTACCTCTTTCAAAGTTTTGTCTGGATTATAAATATCCTCTGTATAGATATCTCCTGTTACAGGGTCCACTTTCTGTCCGACACGCCTTCTCTCTAAATCCTTGTCTGGGATCTGCAATTGATAATTATTAGAGCTGTTCACATATGAGCCATTGGATGAGAAAAGTTTCTCAAGTTGACATTTTTGAGCAGTGTAGGTTGAGATCATCTTCTGCATCCGTTTAGCCTTATCACAATATACACAAGTTTAAAGAATCTTCAAACAAGCTGGTGTTAGTAATAGGTGAACAGTGTGTGGAAGGACAGCCTGATCTGGATTACTCTCCACCAAAGCAAACTTGTACCTTTCGCCATGCACAGACTCATATTTAAATTCTAATTTGACTTCCGAAAACTATGCTGTAGGTACTCAATCAAATGGTTTGGTGGGTTCAAAAAATAATCATCTCAATCATATGATTCCTTTATAAGTACAAACAAACAACATATGGCTAAATTGAGTAATATACAGGTGCTAACTATTTACGAAAAAAACCTGTAATATGTTTGTAAATAAAAATTATACAGCACTTCCGAGTTAATTAATATAAATTTTAAAAATCATTCACCAGATGATGTTAATGTTCAATCCATATTTTTTGCATGACCACTGTATATTTGAAATTCATAATTGCTGTCATCTATTATGATGTACGGTAAATTTTAAAGATGATACAAATTTGTCCACAGATGTTATAAAAGTAGACAACGGAAAAAGTAGCATATCAAGGAAAAGATTCAAATCAAGCTGAACTACAAACCTTAAGATTGATGATAAAGTCTGGCTTTAGTTTCCAGTTTCTAATCAACTCCAGCTGGTCTTTGACTGTAATATTACTTTCTGACAGGGTTGGGAAATCATCCAACACATAACCTACAATTATAGTAACAACTCTCAGATCTCCGAAATATAAGGGGCATGCTTCATTTTCTCTTACAATAATTTAATAGAGTTGAAAACATGGTGACAAAAGGAGAAATTGCTTGCTTTGAGAAATTTCTTCTCTTGTTGCCATGTTTTCAAAAAGCTGTCTGCTGCAGAGGCGTTTGAAAGCGTCTATATGAGGGAAAGGATTAACTGTGACAGTGTGTTTGCTGCCGCACTTACATCAGTATTCTACACAACATTCTTCCCAGGCAATTGGCTTCCTTACAACATAGATATAAATCCATTGATGGAAGCAAATGATGCTAATCACAATGACCTGTGTTAATCGTCAGAAAGAATGAATGAACCAGCAACCTTGATATAAACACATTTATATGAGTAACTTCAATAGAGGTGCTTATGACATGTTACTTTAACTGTTTACCTGATATAATATTTCTAAAACTGTATACTTTGAGGCAACAATATAATATTTAGAAATACTACTGCATGTAAGGTAAAGGGATTATTAATGGCCAGAGTTTCAAGATTGTATATCATACACATACCGTGGTGTGAAACTTCAGGGGAGTTAACCTTTTCCTCCACCATTTTGATGATCATCTCCTCTGATACAGCCTCTCCTTTGAGTAATATTTCTATACATTTCAAACCAAACTCGGTTTGCATTTCCACATGCTGTTGGAGTATCACAGTGGCTGTAAGCAAAATAATACATGACTAACACAGTTAACAAGAGGAGTGAGTTCCTCTTAACACTTCCCCACATATAGTTGCTTTCTGACGATACTGCTGCAGACGACTTCTGAAAACATTGTGACAGAAGGAGAAATCGCTTAAGACAAGCAATTTCTCCTTTTGTCACAATATTTTCAACTTTTTTCAGTATTTATACTTTCATTTATAGTAACTTTCTGTGTTTCCCCTAGATGTTTTCAAAGTTGTCTGCTGCAGTTTTGCCGTATATGGGAAAGGGTTAATTAGAAAGGTTATTTATCAAAAAAAAATCCTTATAACGAAATGTTTCATTAAACAAGAGGGCCATGATGGCCCTGGATCGTTCACCTGATTTATTTTTTGTGATTAGTTATGTCAAACACATTTGAGACAAAAATAGAATGTGCCCCAAGGAACATTTGTGCAAAATAATTTTCAAATCGGGCCAATACTGTTGGACAAGAAGATTTTTAAAGTTTTAACAATGCACATATAAGGAAAACAAGCTCCGCCCCCTGGCTGCCATGTTTTTCAACGGATTGGAAATATTTGAACAAACTTGGTAAAGGGTGCCCAAAGGAACATTTGTGCAAAATAATTTTCAAATCGGGCCAGTACTTTTGGACAAGAAGATTTTTAAAGTTTAAACAATGAACATATATGGAAAATAAGCTCCGCCCCCTGACGGCCATGTTTTTCAACGATCGGAAATATTTGAACAATCTTGGTAGAGGGTACCCCAAGGAACATTTGTGCAAAATAATTTAATAAATTGGGCCAGTACTTTTGGACAAGAAGATTTTTTATTTTTATTTTCCCCTTCTCTGATGCCGCAGCAACCAAAGTTCTACTTGGAAATAAATTTTTTGAACAACTTTGAAAGAGGACCATCTAAGGACCATTCCTGTGAAGTTATTTTGAAATCTGTCCATTAGTTTAGTAGGAGAAGTAATTTGTAGGAAATTGTTAACAGACCACGACGACGACGGACGCCGAATGATCACAAAAGCTCACCTTGCACTTTGTGCTTAGGTGAGCTAAAAAGTCACACTAAATTAAAAGTTACCTACGGTTTTCAAATTAAGAGTGATTTAAGCATGACCATGGGAAAAGGTAAAAGCTGACTTTATTACACTGAAGATCCATATCAGCCTGTACATCCACAATCTGATCAAGATGTTTACACTGTTCCATATTACACATAAGCATGTTAGAAAGTACTGTCATCTTGTCTAGATACTGATAAAACAGGTCTAATGTACAGGCCCATCTGAACCTACACAGTTCAGAAATGACAACTTGTATCTTTTCCCATTTATTGAAATCTACTGGTATGATGAAATGTAGTATTTTTATAGTGTTTTGTATTAGCAATTTCTCCTTTTGTCACAATATTTTCAAACGTTGTCTGCTGTAGCGGCGTCTGAAAGCATCTTTATGTGGGAAAGGTTTAAGGGTGAACAGGGGAGACCCTGAACAATTTGCTCTGATACACAGGCTGATCTTTCCAGGTCATTCTTGGTTTAAAAAAAAGACACTTGTAAATATGCTGCTTCTTCTTCAGCAGTAACTAGAAACACTTACGATTAATTAGTTCACATTTCCATTCCAACGCTAATTTCTTTGCCAAAGTTGTCTTTCCTGATCCTGGCTTTCCGATGATGACAAAGCAAGATGGCTTGGAATGAAGAAACCTCAACTCAGTCTGAAAATCAGTATTAGAAAATGTTAAAAAAGAAACATGAACTGAAAAAGATGTCATGACTTTTGTAAAGGGACAGAATGTTAAAATCACTTCTGACAGACTGATGCATGAAAACACTGTGACAAAAGAAGAAATTGTTTATAAGTAAGCAGATTTCTCTTTTTGACACAATGTTATCAACTCTATTCAATAATTACACTTTCATTTATGATGATTTTTCATATTTTTATCTAGATGTTTTCAAAGTTGTCAGCTGCATATTTCTTGGGAAAGGTTTTAAATATGATCTATTTTGTTAGGTTGTAAAGACCCTCATGAATCGAAGACTTTTCATTTCTTTCATTAAAATTTTATTATTCACTTAACATTGAAGTTTAAACATCTAGTTAACCTTTTATGAAAAGAGTTGAAAACATTGTGGCTAAACAAGAAATTTTCCACTATGATTTTTACCACAAATTGACAATGCTTTTCAAAAGTTGTCGTAACTGCTGATATGCAAATGTGTCTGCATGTTGGCTAAGGGGTACATACTCTGACAGGGTGCCAGTGAATTTGTAACCTGGTGAAACTCGTAACCTGTATATTTCTGTGAATTCGTACCCTGGTATAAGTGAATTCATAACCTATCGTGAATGTTTAACCTTTGTAATTTTTACATTTATATTGCAAAATTTGTGTTTATGAAATATTTTTTATTATATTTTGATGTAATATTATCAATAAATAAGTAAAAAGTTAAAGATTATGGCCATAAATTATAGTTGGTGGTTTTGGGATAATTAACGAAGTGTAAGTTGTTAATTAGGTGTGAACATATCGAAGATAATTACTTGACACGTGACAGATTATCTAGATTGGCGTTTGATTATTTCTCAGCATGTGTTAAAGTTTGGGGTGAGTGTTTCGTTGCATACAAAAAATGATACATGTATAAAATGTTTATACACAGATATTGTGAACTCATTATTGATTGAGATTGCACTAGGTGATGAAAATATTATTTTTCTCCTCATCTTAAATACTTAGGAATCACTCTAATTAATACATAAGTGATTAATAACGCGGCTAATCACATAAATTGATGAATGTAATTAAAAAAAATAGTCAGACATTCCGATTAAAATTTAAATGTTCTTGTTCACAAACTGTTAGTGTTTATGAGTATATTTATTATATATCGGCAACTTAAATTGATAAAAGGCGCTCGTCATCTCAATGTTCTAGGATTATCACAACTCACGCATCAAATAGGATATTATTAATTGCAATAAGAACAATGTGTAAGATTAATAAATATATTGTTATTTATCACGTATAAGTTAAAATTGTACTAAAACAAGTTACAAATTTTTTCTCTCCAACAAACGCATCTTTTTTAAAAAAAAAATTCTACAAAATATATCAAATGTGCAATAATTTTCAATAGGTTACGAATTCACTTAGGCCGGGTTACGAGTTCACCAGGTTACGAATTCACTGTAACTCCATACTCACCTCATCTTCCTGATAAGGATCGTAGTCAACTTTCTTGAGAAGATCCGCCATGTCACCTGTGACATGAGAAATGTCTGTAGTACTAACAGCATCCATGCTGGGGTCTTCTTTTGTAGAATCTGCCCTTTGGACTGGCTGAGCTTCAGGCTCCATCTAAAAATGACGAATTTAACATTTATGAAATGGAAGTTCACAGTTACATATAAACATTCTCTGAAGACTCTTATTTAGGTTAATTTATTACAATTTGACGGGTATAGACATCTATAAATTAGCAGGGCAATCTTGAATTTGTCTTACAGTCTGGGATATCTGTGAACTGTTTATCCACACAATTTCTTTTTTGGTTAAATGATGATATACGCTTTCAAGTCACTTTTAAAAGGTAGTCATAACAAAACGTGCACACAGATATTTTCACACAGGAAACATTATTCCAAACGGTATATGTATGCAAACTAAATATTAGTTTTTTAGTATTCACAGAAGAGAAATTTCTAATTTTCTGGTTCTCTTCTCAACTTCAAATCAAAAATCAGGTGGTTTGTCAGCAGCCTTTAAACCGGTGTAATACATTCATATTCCATTTTAAACAACACGATGATAACTATTTGGTATAATATATAGTTAATTGTATATAAAACTGTATAACTATTGTCATAAATTCGAGGAAACGTGGAAAATAACTAAAAAAAACAGTAGTTCACTTACAGTTTGGCCCGTGTCAGCCATATTTGTTTGGTAGCTAAGGAACTTCGGCAATTTCCGTAAAAGAATGATTACTCGGCCTTTTCCGTAACGGCTATGCTGGTTCTCCAATATAGAATTAAACAGAGAACCATATTACGCACGTCAACTTCCGTAAACAAAACTAAAACAGAAAGCCGGTGAGTTTTCACACTATCATTTATCATGTTGTGAAGAATGGCTTTTACGATAATATTGTTTAAGGCCTATAAAAACACTCTTATAAACATATTTCTACACTTTGAAAGCTACAATTTTATATAATATAAATACAGTGAACTCGACAGTTCCGGGTCAAATTTGGAAAAAAATGTTTAGTTTTCGAGAATGATACAGTATTTTGACAATTTGATTATCAAGTCATATTTCCCATTAGCTTGGCTAGTTTCACTTCGATTTAGGACGTTGTCATTTCAAGAACGGATATCGTAATCTCGAAACACATGACTGCATCGATTCCCGCGAAAGCAAAATCTCAATATTTTTGTTTACCTGTCACAGCGTAAATTGCCGAGTGTAGCCATAATTTCAGTAATACATTTATGTATTGGAATTTGCACATACATGTATAGATTATTTACTACTGAACAAGATATATATCTTTTATTGACCTGTCGAAGTTGTTTATGCCAAACTAGCGGATAAATTTGACCTAGTTCACATACAACACTTTCGGGTCAGCCAAAAGGAATTTCTCAAAATTATCAATTTATTAGTAAAACTTTTTTGGGAACTTTTTAAGAATAATTTAAAGCTTATGGTGATAAATCAATGTTTTAAAAATTTGTTATTAAAATTTACATTTTTTGTCAAATAAGACTTTTAGTTGGTTGAAAAATTCATCAGTTTTCGTGCATGAAAGTGTGTACTGTAAATTGGGTGACGGTCAAAACGTCGAATGACCAAAACGTCGAATTGATAAACAAGAACAAAATGGGAGTCAAAACGTCGAAAAGGAAAATATAGAGGCCATATATTAATAAACGTCGAAAACATTGTGGCAAAAGGAGAAATTGCATTTTTGTGCAATTTCTTCTTTTGTCACTATGTTTTCAAAAAGCCGTCTGCTGCAGAGGCGTCCGAAAGCATCTATATGAGGGAAAGGATTAATATCCTTCTTCAAATGGTATGCTAAAGGTGGCCTCTTTTTTTTGTTGATAAGACCTCAATTTTGATGTAATTCGAGACTGAATTTATATATAATAAATAATTTGAAATAAACGAGAGAAGATTAATAGCGCAATTAGTTGAAAAAATACATTATTTCATGTTTAATTGACAATCAACCACACTTCAAATATTAACAGTCAATAAAAAAGAGGTGTTAACAATTAATTAAGCAGTTGTGATTACTTAAATCGGTTTTAAGTAATACCGCTTCTCTTGTTTTTCTCAACAACCAATGAAAGACTGAATTTATATATAATAAATAATTTGAAAAAACGAGAGAAGATGAATTGCGCATTTAGTTGAACAAATACATTATTTCATGTTTAATTGACAATCAACCACACTTCAAATGGTTTGTTCCCACTTTTCCAACCTTTCAATTTCACACATACCAATTATCTCTTCGCACCTCAAACTTACCTGTATTTTCTATACTGTTTAACAAACAAATGACCTACACACTAACGTAACGTAAACTATATCCATTTGCACGAAGAATAGATAGAAATAACGTTATAAGGCCGTTGAAGCACGATTTACTAGATTCTCGTGTTAAAAAAAAAAAATCCGTTAGAAGTCTACAAAGGGAACTTACTCTTCCAATCCAAAAATCCGTTAGTGTATACAAAGGGAGGTAAAAGGGTGACTGAAATTAAACAGTAACCCAAGGTTATAAAATCCGGTTAATTACATTTTTGCCTTGTTTAACCAGGGACACTATATTGTAATATAGTGTCCCTGGTTTAACTATTCTAATCTCAAAAATTAAAATTAAAATAAAAAAATCAATATTGATCAATATCTGTCTATTCAGATATCTACATAATTATTATCTTGTTTGTAAACAACAGTACAAAGAGGGTTGTTCTATATTCTGTCATGTATATATGTCATTTTGTTTCGCCGTTTGTAATGCTAAATTGTATTTACCTCATGTTTTTGTCCATGTACAAACTGGGAGTATTAAAGAAATTGTAAATTGTAAATTGTACATAAACTTGTACTTGCAGTGTATAATTTCAATGTTATTTATTTCAGAAATTTTGTTTCATCTGTTGAAAATACATACTTATTCTTATATATATCAACACTATTTATTAATTAGCAATTATGAACTGATTTCAAATTATTCATAGAACAACAATAATAAGACCTGATACTAACTGTTGAAAACTAAGAAAAACAGGTACTAACTGTAAGTCATTCTTTAACATAGTATAAAAGGAAGGTCAGTTTCCTCTGTATTCATAACCCTCCAAAATGGAAAATGCGCAAGTTAATATACAGTTCATAGAGAAAAGCAGAGGAATCAGACTCTGGTTCAAATGGCTACATGTACAGCCTGAAAACCAGAAAACGGGAGTGTCGCTACTGGAACTGTGTCAACAGAACATGCAATGCAAAAATGAACAATAAGAATGATCTTCCTACCAACATATTTTGTGCTATGCAAGTTCATCAATTATTCCCATTTATTATTGTCTTATATTTATTAACAACTTTCCCAACTTTTCTGTACAGTATAGAAATTTTCGCCAATTATCACCTATCAATTATATTGTTATACCAAACAATACATCCCCCCAACACCTACTGACGTTTTGGTCATTCGACGTTTTGACTGTAATTCCTGTAAATTTAGCCCCATCACTGTTCTGTTTTTCGTGGCAATAGGTAATTGCAAGTGATATATTTTAGTTCTTTTTTTTCATATTATTTTAATAAAAATGTTAAATGAATATCTTGTTATTAAAAAACAGCTGTTTGAGGTTACCCCTGATAAGAGAAATAAACATTTGTCACGTGACCCGCAAATGGCAAGTTCGACCCGAAACTGTCAAATTTACAGCTTGCAATTGCAGACACTAAAGAAACATTTTACCAAATTTGTATAATTGTTGAATTATATCATCGTAGGGAGGAAGTATTTGTTTAACATTTTATGTAGTTTTGTTTCTCTCAACTTTCTTTTCAAAGAGACGGGATTCGTTAATTTGGTTACTGACCCGGAACTGTCGAGTTCACTGTAATGATCTATTGAGTACGAATGCCAGTCACCCCACCCCGACACCCAGTTATACCGACACCCTGTTAAGCCGACACTAGATCGTCGACCCGACACCCTATAATAATATATATGTGTGAAATTCGGTCGTCCCGACACCTCCCTATATTTTACCGTATAAATGAATAATTATTGAAATTTAACTTCTCTTTTTCTTCCTTGAATTGACGAGTGACTGAATGTGATACAGTCAAGTTACCCTTAACGAATCAGTAACAAAACAACGTAATACATAAAAGAAACGGTCAATGTTTCGGAACTTGTTTATTTATAGTCCACAAGTAAAATCATTTTCCTTTAACTTGACAAAAACTTTTTCAGTTTTAGTGTAGAAACAGCTGTACAAACCGTTGTTTACCAGTTTGAGTGATTGATGCATTAACGGATCAATTGTAGCAATAGGGGATCACATGACTTTCTGATATCAGGGGGGTCATCTCAAGCAACATTTTAGCTGTCAAAACTTCTGCTGTTATTGTACAAGTTATATTTTATCTAACTGCAGATTTGTATTGAATAGATTTCCGATTTAATCACTAGCATATTTGGGAATGGCTAAATTGTCGAAAATAAAATTTTGAGAAAACCCCTCACACTCAGTCACTGAAAAACAAAGTGGCGATCCGCTAATGGTAACTGACCTAGCTATTTTATTATCGCCTCAGTGTAAACATGCCAAGACAAATGAGAATGATTGGTTACATTTCAATAGGTGTATGTATTTGTCTTTCATAAAATGTCAAAATAAATAACTAACATAATAAAGATCGCTAGCCGTTGCCGCGAAAAACACATGTTCTCTTCAAAACAAGATATAAATAACTGGGTCACGTAAACACTTGCATCAGACGTTCAGATGATACGGATGAATTTGAAGTCCGACAAGCATCATTTTTATTGTGTATTTAAATAATACCATAAAGTACTTACCTGCCAATTTATACACAATCATTTTGTCTAATAAATTAGTTAGCGTGTCTTGAACATTAAAGTGATCCGCTATTGGTTATGATCCGCTAAGGGTTACTTGACTGTATAGTTATTCTATTCTCGTAATCTTGATTGAGCCTACAACTTTGAAAAGGTTACAACAAACGTAGATATTATTCTCCGTAGTTCTTCTTTCCCACAATGTTGATTGTTATAGAGTCAAAAACATGGAAAATGTTACATACTGTACTGAAATATGAACCCGTAATGTCGAAGTTTATGAAGAGTAGAATCCTTGTAAGAAAGGAGCCGTCGTTATTACATAAACAACTTCTTTTTTTTCTTTCTT
Organism: Serripes groenlandicus; assembly: GCA_031761405.1. NCBI lineage: Eukaryota > Metazoa > Mollusca > Bivalvia > Cardiida > Cardiidae > Serripes > Serripes groenlandicus. The sequence goes on along the minus strand of JASEVX010000005.1, from coordinate 12,581,517 downwards.
GAATTGATGAGTGACTGAATGAGATATAGTTAATCTATTCTGAATGTGATATATAGTTAAACTATTCTCGTAATCTTGATTGAGTCTAAAACTTTGGAAAGGTTACAACAAACGTTGATATTATTCTTCGCAGTTCTATAGAGTCAAACATATGAAAAATGTTACATGTATACTAAAAAATCAACCAGTAATGTCAAAATTTATGAAGAGTAGAATTTTTGTAAGAAAAGAGCCGTCGCTATTTCATAAACAAATTCTCTTTTTCTTTCTTGAATTGACGAGTGACTGACTTAGAAATATCTATTCTATTCTCGTAATCTTGATTGAGTCTAAAATCATTGTTGACGGCAATAATTTGTTCATAGTATAACAATACTACTTTTTAAATGAGGTGTCGGCTCGCCTCGATTTTTGTCATGGGGTGTCGGCTCATCTCAAAAAGGTGTCGGCTTAACCGAAAAGGTGTCGTCTTAACTGGGTGTCGGGATATCTAGGTGTCGGGTCATCTGGTTACCTTGAGTACCCACCTTTCTCATCCAAAAATCTCATCTTTCCAGATCTTGTGACATGCCAGATCAGCTGATCATCAATGGCTGCCAGAAACTCAAGACTTAACACCTGCTTTAAAAATCATAAAATGTCACATGTTGTAATTTAAAGAAAACTTGAGAATTCAAATATCAAAAAGTTGATTAAACTAACCAAAATGTATTTATTAATGATTAATTGATGCATCTAGCCTGGAACTACTAATACACATTTTAGTAGTACCTTATCTAACAAGGGCTATGACAGCAGTTGAATTTAGTACAACCTCTCATAGCCCTTTCCCACATACAGCAAATCTTCAGCAGATGTGCTCGAAAACAATTAGTCAAAAATATGGAAACTTTCTATAAATACTAAGGGTCAAATGTTTCAGATTTTTTTTGTTTATAGTCCACAAGTAAAATCATTTTCCTTTAAATTGACAAACACTTTTTCAGTTTTAGTTCAGAAACAGCTGTATAGACCGTTGTTTACCAGTTCGAGTTATTGATGCATTAACGGATCAATTGTACTTTGTAGCAATAGGGGATCGCGTGACTTTCTGATATCAGGGGGGTCATCTCAAGCAACATTTTAGCTGTCAAAACTTCTGCTGTTATTGTACAAGTTATATTTTATCTAACTTCAGATTTGTATTGATAGATTTCCGATATAATCACTAGCATCTTTGGGAATGGCTAAATTGTCGAAAATAAAATTTTCAGAAACCCCTCAGACTCAGTCATGGAAACAAAATGGCGAGCCGCTAATGGTAACTTACCTAGCTATTCTATTATCGCTTCAGTGTAAACATACAAAGACAAATGAAAGTGATTGGTTACATCTCAATAGGTGTATGTATTTGTCTTTCATAAAATGTCAAAATAAATAACTAACATAATTAAGATCGCTAGCTGTTACTGCGAAAAACACATGTTCTCTTCAAAACAAGGTAGAAATAACTGTGTCACGTAAACACTTAAATCAGGCGTTCAGATGATGCGAATGAATTAGAAGTCCGACAAGCAACATTTTTATTGTGTATTTAAATAATACCATAAAGTACTTACCTGCCAATTTATACACAACAATTTTGTCTAATAAATTAGTTAGCGTGTCTTGAACAAACATTAAAGTGATCCGCTATTGGTTATGATCTGCTAAGGGTTACTTGACTGTACTTATTGTATAAAGCTGTAAACATTAACTGAATGTTACCAAAGGAGAATTTACTCATGATGACAAATTTCTCCCTTGGTCACAATGTTAAGAAAAGACCTCCGCTGCATAGGCATTGGGCAGTGGCTGTATATGGGAAAGGCTCAAAGGGATATACTTTGTGTGTTTGAACTGTTCTAATTTGATAGCATAACATGAAACATTTGTAAATAAAGACAAATGACATAATTTTATGATAGAGTGGAAAACAAGACAGGAAATAAGAGATATTGTTTCTCCATTTACCATAATCCAACATATTTCATGTCTGTTTTATCACATCAAAAGATATGAAATATGTTAAATATTAATTAACAGGTCCTTAACTGCCTCGTGTGTTGAAAGCTTGTGTTAGCAGTATCCAATCTATGATTCGAAGAGAGGGGGAATTTGATCAGAAAATTTATTTTGTGGACAAATTAAGGCATTTTTCCTTCTTTGTCTTTGTAAAAAAAAATCCCTGCACCAAACAAATATTTAGGGGGGAATATTCAAAACAGTGTGAGAATAAGCATGATGCCTACTCCTAGATTGGACACTAGGTTAGTTGTCCAATATTAGTCTTAGTTTTAGAAAGGGAAGTAAATACCAAGGAAATAGATATCTATTACAATCTTTACAGCAGGTATAATGCTTGAAAAACATTCTGGGGAAAAATAAAAATCTTCCATATTATTAATTTTATCTTTTCCTATGTTGCTTTTAAAATAATACTGCCTACATTGCAGATGTTGTATTTTCTATTTCAAGTGTTTACATATTAGATATTTACAAAACGTGCAATTTCTCCTTTTTGCCACAATGTTTTCCACTTTTTGTCATAGGTTATCCATTCAATTATGGAGAATTTCTATTTTTTGACAAAATACGTTCAAAGTCGTCTGCTGCAGAATTGCCGTATGAGGGAAAGGGTTAATCCTTTCACACAGAACAATCTGTTGTAAGGTTGGAATGTCCTTCACACTTTCCCACATTTGAGCTAGTAGATTACTTTGAAATGGTCTGAGAAATATATAAAAAAAAAATATAAATGAGTCTTTTCTTCTTTCCCCATAATGTTTACAAAAGTTGTCTGCTACAAATATGATAAACTGTAACTGCATGCATAATAGGGTAAAGGACTTACTGACATGTAGTATAATAGCTTTCATCTAGGATAAGTGATAAAGATATAAAATTAGCCAAATGTTACGAATTGAATTTTGTTTGTTTTGTTAACATGTTACAAATGAACATGACAATGTTTATACCATAAACTGAAATGAGTATACGGCATCTCCGAATTTACTTTTCAAAACATGGACAATCATTCATACGGTCAATGAACCACCTTCCCATCTTTCACATTTGACGTTCACACATTTCTATTTTCAGGTGATGACAACATTAAAGAAAAAGAACTATGAAATGATGTTACTTGTGTAGAAGAAAACAAATTTAATTATATTTATAGTCATTTAGTTTTATTTTCTTCAGACTTTGACAACAGAAAAATGAATTTAAAATTAAAGCTGAAAGCTGTACATATAAGTTTTTTGTTGTTGCTTTTAATGGTTCAACTTGTGTACACAACTGCTGTTTCAAAGTTGCTTTTGATTTCATTTGATGGATTTCGACATGACTACTTGACAAAGCTAAATTCTAGTGAGACCCCAAATTTCCATAAAATTATTACAAATGGTGTTAAAGCTAAATGGATGACAAGTGTATTCCCATCAGTGACTTATCCAAATCACTTTACCCTTATCACAGGCTTGTATCCAGAAAGTCATGGAATAGTTCATAATAGATTTTATGACAAAAAATGGCAAGAAAATTTTTGGTATGATAACAGACGGGATAATTATGATCCCATTTGGTATGACAATGGAACGGAGCCTATTTATGTAACCAACCACTTAGCAGGTGGGGGACGGAGGTCAGCCTCTCTTTTATGGCCTACAGGTGTTGGGAAGGTCAAGTGTATAGGGCCAGATTACATCATCCCTGATGCAGACGCTTTCACACAAATGAATTTTACCAAGAGAATAGATCATATAATAAACTGGTTTACTCAGGCAGAGAACCCAGTCAACTTGGCTTTACTCTACGTTCCAGAACCAGATGAAATCGCTCATAAATTTGGACCCAATTCTGAGGAAGTCAAAGATATGATAAAAGAACTGGACTCTCTCATAGGATACTTATTCACACGTCTTAAGGAAACGAAATTGGATGATTCTCTCAATATCATATTCACAGCTGATCATGGATTTACTGAAGTTAAGGAGTTTCGAAGGCTGAGTGACCACGTGAAGCCAGAGACCTACAAAACAGGGTCAAACTTTAAAAATACTATTACACTCAACATTTTTCCTGAAGAAGGTATGTGTTAAACATTTCCAAATATAGAAGTCTAAATAAAGTCTGTATTTCTATGACAACCCTATGTTGTGGGTAGTCATAGAATTATCTGAGTGAATCTGAGATGATTGTTTTGAGTATCCACAAAACAGTGTTTGGTTGATTTAATTAATAAGAGAGATATTGGTGGGAAAGGCCAGTATATTCCACCTTATCTAGTACTCTGCCAATACATTGAAGCGTAATATGAGCTGTGCTCCAAGAAACATCCATGATGAAATGTATTTTTGGCAAGTATAGATAATGATCTGCCTGGACATTCTGTTCTATTACATCGAAATGAGACGTCAGAACCACGTTGAAAGCTTATGGAAATGTTTGATATAATATGTTCAATTATAGAGATTTTCTATTTTTCAACAAAATATGTTCAAAGTTTTCTGCTGAAGAATTGTCGTATGTGCGAAAGGGTTAAAAACAAATTCATGTAGCTTTTAGTCATAATAATAATTAAATTCTTTGAATTAAATGAAACAAATATCCCCATTACCTCTCTCTTAAGACTCTATGCTATTGTAAAATTGTGACTTCATGTTATCTCTTATGTATGTAAGTTGTAAAATAGAACTTATGCTTTTTACTTAATCGCAAATGTAAGCAACTATATGATTAAAGTTAAAAAGCTGAATTATCTAATATAAATAGACATCTTGAGTTTAATGCCCTCTCGCTTCAGTCATGGTTGAAGGCACAATTACTAGCCAAGTATTGGTCAACGGAGAATTTTCTCCTTTTTCCGCAATGCAACCAAATGATGTAATGGGTTATCTGTCCTTTTCATTGCAGGATTCCACAAACAAGTATTAGCTAATTTATCGAAGATTCCAAATATTCATGTGTTTGAGAAAGGAGTGAGCCAGAAGTTGAAAGACCTACATTACAATGATAATGAACGCATCGGGCCCATAGTTATAACACCAGAGGAGGGCTTCGCCATAGTTAAGGACGAAATACATGAGAAAAATTATTCCAACAGTGAGTAATTTAACTCTTTCCCACTTACAGAAGCTTTCTGATGTCACTGCACCAGATGACTTTTGAAAATATTTTGGCAAAAGGTGAAATTGCTCATAATGAGCAGTTTGCCCTTTTGCCACAATGTTTTCAACTCTAAAATTAATTACTCTTTCATTTATAGAGATTTTCCTATTTTTGCATGGATGTAAACGGTTTTCTGCTCCAGATTTACTGGATGTGGGAAAGGTTTTAACTTTTTAGCTCACCTATGCACGAAGTGCAAGGTGAGCTATTGTGATCACATTTTGTCCGGCGTCCGTCCGTCGTGCGTCGTGCGTCGTCCGTCGTCCTTCGTCAACATTTGAGCTTGTTAACACTCTACGGGCTACATTTTGCATCCAATCTTCATGAAAGTTTATCAGAACGTTCATCTCCATAAAATCTTGGACAAGTTCGAAACTGGGCGATATGAGGTCAAAAACTAGGTCACTAGGTCGAATTGAAGGAAAATCTTGTTAACACTCTGGAGGCCACATTTTCAACTTGAGCATATTGAAACTTTATCAGAATGTTTGTCTTGATGATATGTAGGTCAAGTTCGAACATGGGTCACGTTGGGTCAAAAAGAAGGTCACTAGGTCAAATTGAAGGAAAATCTTGTTAACACTCCAGAGGCCGCAATTTTTGCTTCAGCAGTTTGAAATTTTGTCAAAATGTTTGTCTTAAAAATATCTAGGTCAAGTTCGAATATGGGTTATGCCGGGTCAAAAACTAGGTCACTAGGTCAAATTGAAAGAAAATCTTGTTAACACTTTTGATGCCGCATTTTTTGCTGCAGCAGCTTGAAATTTGGTCAGAATGTTTGTCTTAAATATATCTAGGTCAAGTTCAAATATGGGTCATATTGGGTCAGAAACTAGGTCACCAGGCCAAATTGAGGGAAAATCTTGTTAACTTTGTAGAAAACGCATGTTTTGCTTCAGCGGCTCGAAATTTGTTCAGAATATTGAGCTGAATGATATCTAGGCCAAGTTCGAATATGGGTCATGTCGGGTCAAAAACTAGGTCACTAGCCCAAATTGAAAGAAAATCTTTTTTACACTTTGGATGCCGCATTTTTTGCTTCAGCAGCTTGAAATTTTGCCAGAATGTTTGTCTTAAAGATATCTAGTTCAAGTTCAAATATGGGTCATATTGGATCAGAAACTAGGTCACTAGGCCAAATTGAGGGAAAATCTTGTTAACTCTGTAAAAGCTGCATTTTTTGCTTCAGCAATTTGAAATTTGGTCAGAATGTTTGTATAAATGATATCTAGGCCAAGTTCGGATATGGGTCATGCCGGGTTAAAAACTAGGTCACTAGACCAAATTGAAGGGTAATCATGTTAACACTCTGGATACTGCATTTTTAATTTCAGCATGATAAAACTTTATCAGAATGTTTTTCTTGATGATATGTAGGCCAAGTTTGAATATGGGTCATGCTGGATCAAAAACTAGGTCACTAGATCAAATTGAAGGAAAATCTTGTGAACACTTTGGATGCCGCATTGTTTGCTTCAGCAGCTTGAAATTTGGTCAGAATGTTTGTCTGAATTATATCTAGGTCAAGTTCAAATATGGGTCATATTGGATCAGAAACTAGGTCAATAAAGGAAAAAATTGTTCAAACTCCGGAGGCTGCATTTTTACTTTGAGCAAGTTGAAACTTAGTCAGAATGTTGTCTTGATGATATCTAGTCCATGTTGGAATATGGGTCATATCAGGTAAAAAATATAGATCACTAGGCCAAATGAAGGAAAGTATTGTTAACACTGTGGAGGTTGCATTCAGAATAATTGTCTTGATGTGTTTTGCATTGCAGTACATCGTATAATTAAGGTGAGCGATCCAGGGCCATCATGGCCCTCTTGTTTTATATAGATAAATTCATAATTTTTAGAATTTGATCAATCTACAGCAGAAAACTTTTGACATACGACAAAAGAATGAGCCAAAAATAGTCAAATTTTAACAGGAGATGAGTGTCATTATCGTTAAATATAATGAACACAAGAACAATTATTCAAGCGGCAAGTCATTGAACAGTGCTCTATGAAAAGAAACCGCATGGTATAATACTATTACAGGCGTCCCGAGTTTTCTTTTCAGAAAATTAAAAAAGAACACACACAATAAATGGTTACTACAAATAGTCTTTATATGGTCCATATGCTATAATTCTGACGACCGTAATGTTATTGTATGACAAAAGGCGGGGAATCCCAAACAAAACCATGTTACTTTAAATAAACTCCATATTGTATTATATATAAACTACAAGTGCTTTACACATAATCATTTTTTCTTTGATATATTCTAAGCAGATAAAAATTGTTATATCGGGTAAATGGTTAATCCTTTCTCACATACAGACACTTTCTGATGCCTCTGCTGTAGATGACTTTTGAAAACATGATTGATTGATTGATTGATTGGGGTTTAACGCCGTTTTTAACAATTTCTCAATTATATCATGGCGACCAGTTCACCTACTCATGCATTTCCTGGTTTTCTCACACCAGTTCTCCACACAACAATCTTCCCGAGCAACTGGCTGCTTTTCCACATAGACTTAGCTCATTGGTGGAAGACGAATGACGCATGACGTGAAAACATGATGAGTATTTTGTTCCTTTTGTCACAATGTTTCAATTTTTGTGTTCACTTTTTCATGTATTAGCCTATGAAGTCATCTGCTGCAGTTTTGTTGTGTGTGTGAAATAGTTCATTAAATTGACTTTGTTTTATATTACAGAGGGTATGCATGGTTACCTGCCTGACATTCCAAGTATGCATCCATTTTTCATGGCTATGGGCCCTGCTTTTAAAAAGGGGTATTCAATGGATGGGTTTAGAAATGTGGATGTTTACCCACTCATGTGCCATATACTGGGAATCCATCCAGCTCCTAACAATGGTTCCCTTGAGGCAGTTATTAGCTTGCTGAACGAGAACCAGTCCGAGGAGAAAACATTTACATTAACTGCAGTGTCTTGTAAGTATACGACCTGTGTCAGGTGAAAAAGGGCCTTGTTGTATATGGGGAACAGTGTGCACTCAGTCAAAGTATTTTGGCATTGGAAAGGCCTCAATAGAATCTTCACTGGGTTCATACACCTAATATAACCCTACAGGGGCGTATATATAGCTTGGCAATAATCAATGTGTAGGCCGTCTCGTGAGAAAATCAACATTGTGGACTCTGCGACCCGGATCAGCCTAAGCATGCCACACAGGCGTACCCAGATATTCACTTTTCGCCTCCTGTGGATTTTCTGTTTCAGGAATCACTACTCTATCTATCCCCCCTTAAACGGAATGTGTCAGCCGAATCAGTCTGCGCAGACAGAAAAAATGTGTAGACGCGTGCCTACAGTGCTTTAAGGAAGCTACGCCCCTGCCATAGATGTTATCTCATTGAAATCAGATCAAACTACTTCATATTGGATCTGATTTCACTGCATATAGGATAGTCAGGAATAATAATGTTGCAGCTGATATCAAGTGTCCACCTTTATGTATTACCTTCCTTGAGTCAGTAAAAACAACTCAACGGCCTCTCATTATATAACAAGCTTATCAGCAACATTGATGATGAGTCTGTCTTGAGAAAAGTTCTTGGAATGAACCCACACACATATATTGATTGTATCCAAGATTATTACAGGTTTTGCCACTCATTTGTCACATATCTGTTTGCTGGCATGTTGGCCTGTTCGACACATATACTTAAATGTCAATACCTAATACTATAAATAAGAGAGGCATTTGCTCAGATACATATATTATATCCAATCAAATGCTAACTCTTATAACCAAGAAGTCCAACACAAACTATAATCTAGTAAAACAGGGCTCAATGAATGAATGAAGAATGATAACATTTGAGCTTGGGTGAAAGAAATATGTCTTTCCATTGATTTGTTAAATTGTTATATTCATAACTTGTATTTGTATATATATAGTACATGTATATCAATTCACAAAATATTTGTACTTTAAATCCAACTTTTAACCCTTTCATAACTTGTATTTGTATGAAAGAAACCTCTAAATAAATGGGGGAGATAAAGGAAACAAACAAACATAGCAGATGCGTAGTAATTCTGATCCCTTCACTCAAACTCCGCTAAAAAGCCATTTGAGAGCAAAAAAAGGAAATAAATGACAAAATAGATACAAATATGTATATAATAAATTTATATATGGTACATGTATATCAATTCACAAAATATTTGTACTTTAAATCCAACTTTTAACCCTTTCCCTCATATAAACGCTTTCTGACGCCTCTGCAGCAGACGGCTTTTTAAAAACATAGTGACAAAAGAAGAAATTGCTCAAAACGAGCAATTTCTCCTTTTGCTACAATGTTTTCCACTTTTAGTCAGAGGTTATCCATTCAACTATAGAGATTTTCCATTTTTTGACAAAATATGTTCAAAGTCGTCTGCTGCAGAATTGTCGTATGAGGGAAAGGGTTAATAGCATTGAGGACAAGTTTACAATTGTTTATAAGGCGGTTATGTAATGTATAGTTATTGAAGTTTATACAATTAATAGCTTCATATGCTTTTTGACCAATTTATAATAAATAACCTGCATCAGATGAATTTTGATTTTTTTTTTTTACTTTTGCTACAATGTTTTCAATTTCATGCAATAAGTGTTCTTTCATTTATATTGTTTTCTTAATATTTGCAAAGTCGTCTTTTGCAGATTTGTTATATGTGGTAAAGGGTTAAATCATAAGACAAGACATTGAAACTCTATAAATGAAAGTATTATGATTGAATAACAGTTGAAAATATTATGGCTAAACCCTTTCCCTCATATAGACGCTTTCTGACGCCTCTGCAGCAGACGGCTTTTTGAAAACATAGTGACAAAAGAAGAAATTGCACAAAACGTGCAATTTCTCCTTTTGCCACAATGTTTTCCACTTTTTGTCATAGGTTATCCATTCAATTATAGAGTCCTTCTATTTTTTGACAAAATATGTTCAAAGTCCTCTGCTGCAGAATTGTCGTATGAGGGAAAGGGTTAAAGCAGACGGCGTTTTGAAAACATAGTGACAAAAGAAGAAATTGCACAGAACGTGCAATTTCTCCTTTTGCCACAATGTTTTCCACTTTTAGTCGTAGGTTATCCATCTGACAAAATATGTTCAAAGTCGTCTGCTGCAGAATTGTCGTATGAGGGAAAGGGTTAAGGGGATTTGATGATAATGTGCAATTTCACATTGAGCCACCGTATCTGCATGTGGATACAAACAAATCTACAGCAGATGACCTTTGAAAAATTATTGGCAAAAATATGTAATCTTTCTGTAAATAAGCATTATCTGGAGCAGTTTCTCCTTTTGTCACAACGTTTTCGAACGTTTTCTACTGCATCGGAGACAAAATGTGTCTGTATGAAGGAACGTGTTGAAACAACCGAGCAATGTTTTATACCTCTATACTTTCAGTTTTACTCCTGGTAGGAGTGAGTGTAACTGTAGCTGGAATATTCGCCATCTGTGCCTGTCGTAACGCAAGCAAAAAAACACGCTTCATACTACCATGGGAAAAGAGAATCCGCACAGAGACAGGATTTAAAATACTCAGCAGCTCAGAAAGTGGTTTGCTTTCCATGAACGATGATGATGATGATGAATTCTGACGATAGTTTCTTTATCTTGATGACATATCTTCAAATGAGTCAAGAAAACAAACAAGAGAGATAGTATGATGAGTGTAGTATGGGATCATCCTGCAAATTCTTGAAGTCTGATCTGCATTCATACTGTACACTGATGAGTCACACAAAGTCGCAAAAGATGATTTATAAAAAATATCTGAGCCCTTTCCCACCTGCAGACGCATTTTAACGCAATAGCAGCAGACGACTTTGATAATATTGTTGAGCAATTTCTCCTTTGGCCACAATGTTTTTTCTACAATATTTAACAATAAAGTTATCTTTTATGGAGATTTTTTAGATTTTTGTCACTATGTTTTCAAAGTCGTCTGCTGCAGATTTGTTGTATGTGGGAAAGGAGTAATAAGATATCTCTAATGAGTAAAGAGCTCCGTTTTCAACTCTTTCCCCCATACAACCATACTAAAGCAGATTTATTTGGAACATGGAAGATCTGTATGATTGAAAGTAAAAATTAAAAATTATTGAATAGACTTTAACCCTTTCCCTCATACGACAATTCTGCAGCAGACAACTTTGAACGTATTTTGTCAAAACATAGAAAATCTCTATAATTAAATGGATAACCTATGACAAAAAGTGGAAAACATTGTGGCAAAAGGAGAAATTGCACGTTTTGTGCAATTTCTTCTTTTGTCACTATGTTTTCAAAAAGCCGTCTGCTGCAGAGGCGTCAGAAAGCGTCTATATGAGGGAAAGGGTTAAAACATTTGTTTCAAATGTAAACATTGCTTATTATGGGCAATTTATCCTTTTGTCACATTTTTTTCAAAAGTCGTTTTCAGCCAAGTCATCAGAAAGTGCCTGTATGTGGGAGCATGTTAAACTTAGGTTTTTGCAACAAGTATAAGAATAGATCTGTCTGTGCATCTATCTGAATCAAATGTGCACTTCTTGAACTCTGATGTGACTTATTATCAAAGAATGAAGATCTTTAATTTGGTCAGACAGGATTTCTTTTAACCCTTTCCCTCATACGACAATTCTGCAGCAGACGACTTTGAACGTATTTTGTCAAAACTTAGAAAATCTCCATAATTGAATGGATAACCTATGACAAAAAGTGGAAAACATTGTGGCAAAAGGAGAAATTGCACGTTTTGTGCAATTTCTTCTTTTGTCACTATGTTTTCAAAAAGCCTTCTGATGCAGAGGCGTCTGAAAGCATCTATATGAGGGAAAGGGTTAAAGGATGGTCTGGATCCACTGTTGTCCCAAATCATCCTACAATTGATATCCTGCATTGTGAATTATCAGTAATTATCAGTAATGATTCTTAACCCTTTCCCACTCAACAAATCTGCAGCAGACAACTTTGAAAACATATAGGCAAAAACATTTAAAAATTCAATAAATTAAAGTATAAAAAGTGCATAAAGTCGAAATCATTGTGGCAAAAGGACGAAGTGCTCATTATGAGCAATTTCTTCTTTTGCCAGTGTTTTCAAAAGTCGTCTGCTGCATATGTGTTAAAACATGTCTACAAGTGGGAAAGGGTTAATTAAGAAAAGTGTTGGCTTAACACTTACCCATATCAGGGACGTAGATAACAGGGATAGGCAACTACCTGTACACCTGTTATCTGGTTAAAATATCACACATAGAAATAAACTTTTCCAAATTTTCACATTTTGTAGCAAATAAAACTTGTCACATTTGGCACATAAACAAAACATACATATTCTGAAAGCTTATCATTTCAACTATAGTTAGAGATACAATGAACAACTGGAATCTTTTATTCTTTTATCTTGAACAATGACTGGTTTAAATGACAGATATTGGGATTTCTGAATAATATTATTTTTTTCCAAAAATTAATAGACTGACATTTTTCATAAGGATAACATATTATCAAAACCTATAGTATAATAAAATATTTTTATCTTCTGCAATAGAAGAAAGTTTAAACTTCCAGAAAATATTCTTTTCATTTTCATATCTTGAATAGTTTTTGAGTTTTATGTGCTACAAATTTGGCACAGGTGATATTTTAGTATATGATTTAGTTACTTATCCCTCTTATCTACGTCCCTGCCCATATACAACAAATCTTTGAAAACATCTGCTTTAGAGGCGTAATAAAGCGTCTATTGTGGGTTAGAGTTAACATAAACTAGATAACAAATATTCAAAGAAATGAAGGGATAGGACATACTTTTGAATGTATCATCCTGAGATGAAGTAAAAAACATTGTTTGAAAAGAAGAAATGGGTTATAAAGAATTGCTTTTTCTCTTCCGAAGGTGTTTTCCATATTTTCTTTCACACAGAGCAAGCTTTTCTTTTCCAACAATGATATCAAATTTTGTCCTAAAAGCAGCATGGTTTTCTTTTCCAACAATTTTTTTTCAAAATTTGTCTCATGTTAAGATTTTTTTTTCAGGCAATGGTTTCAAAATTTGTCTCATGTTATGACTTTTTTCAAGCAATGGTTTTAAACTTTTTTCTCATTTGGAATATAATTTGCCTTTCCAACAATGTTTTTCAAAATGTTAACACATAAATTATGGAGTATGAATAATGTTTTCAATATTTTATTTCACATGTATGTCCAGATAAAAACAACATTAACCCTTTCCGTCATATCACGAATCTGCAGCAGAGGAATTTGAAAACATCTTTTCAATAATATGGGGGCTCTCTATAAATGTAAAAGAATGAACACTTATTGAATAAAGTTGAAAACATAATGGCAAAAGCAGAAATGGCTCTTTATGAACAATTTCTCCTTTTGCATGAAAGTTTTCAAAAGTGGTCAGAGTGCTAGTAGTGCTCAGTGGTCTTGCACAGGCATCTTTACGTGAGGAAGGGTTAACATTACTAAATCTTAAAATTACTGTTTATCATGACTTTGTTAACTGACTTCTTCTACTTTGATTGCTTACATTGTACTTGCCAACTTTATAATACTATGTACCGGCACCAATATATAGGCTTTAAATGATAGTATGATAATTGAATCGAGTTGTTAACATTGTGTCAAAAGGGGAAAGTGCTCATCATGTGCAATTTCTCCTTTTGCCACAATGTTTTAAAAAGTTGTCTGCTACTTATGTGTCAAAATGCATCTGCACGTGGGAATGGGTTAAAACATGTTATTTCTGTTTGTCTGAAAATGTTTTCAATTCTGTGTAAAATAAAAAAAAATACATATATTATTTTTAAGATTATTTCTTAAGACGTTAACAATGGAGAAAGCTAAACAAATATCATCATGTAACGTTTTAGAAATATAATTTTTTCATTCTCAAGAAACATTTAATAATCAAGAAATATAAAAGTATGCTATAAAAGGTGTTGTGTGTGTGAGCTGGCACGAGCAACTCGATGTTCTTTGTCATTAGCTATGTTTGGTAGTTACTTTTAAAGCTATCGATACTGAACTTATTTTGTCAATGATTGCTCAATATGTTGTTTCTTTGTAACATTTTAAATCAGATAATAATAATAATAATAATAATAATACTTTATTTAAAGAGGGTACAAACTCATTTAGTTATTATAACTTATCTCCCATGAGGCCCTCTATTTTGAAGTACTGACATAAGAAATATGACATGCATAAATGTAGATGATACTTATTACTAAGTGTGAAAAAACTGATAACATTTGTCTTTAAATGTGTTTAGAGATTCTGATGATTTTATTTGTAAGGGTATTGCATTCCATAGGTCTGTGCCAGAGTATGTTAGGGATCGTTTCCAAGTATTTGTTTTTGGTTTTTCTAATTTAAGAAAGAAAGATCTTGAGATAAGGTGCATATCTCATATTCTGTAACCGTTTATTTGACATCCAAACCCTATGTTGTTGGTATTCAACCGAATTGTGGCAATGAGACAATTCTTTTGAGTACCATATCAGTAGGTTTAATTTGGGCGAGTTTTGCACCTTGTTTGTTCAGCCATCCTTAGATTTTCTCTTTTGTTGTCTGGATATTATCTAATCTGTTTATAAGGATTTCGAGGGCTTGGCGTGAAACGGTTGTCTAAAAAAACCTATTTTGAGATCCCAGGTTTAGGGGCAATTTTGACCCCTTTGTAAACATTGCAAATTTAGGTGCCATTGCTCAGAACGAGCAATGGCACCTAAATTTCCATTGTTTACCAAATAAAATGATTTAACGCTTATAAAGACTTTATGGCGAGGGGATTAACCTTGGTAAAAAAATATCAATTTTAGTTACAACCGTTTCATGCCAAGCTCTTGATTTGTTGTATGTAGTGAAGGACTTCATAAACATCTCTTTTGGTTTCAGTGCTATGTTTTTAGCTCATGAAGTGCTCAATTTCTTTAAACAACATCCCCTCCTAAACCACTGTATGGATTTTGAGCAACTTAGTAGGAATGATCCTTGAGTGATTCTCTTTCAAATTTGTTCAATCAACTAATTCCATCCTATACTCTGGTTGATGTCAACCAAAAGGATTTATCTTACTTTTTAGCTCACCTGTGCACGAAGTGCTCAAGGTGAGTTATTGTGATCGCCCTATGTCCGTCGTCCGTCTTCCGTCGTCCGTCTTCCGTCGTCCGTCGTCCGTCAACATTTTCTCCTCTGTAACTGGTGGGTCAACTGGGATGAAACTTCACAGAAAGCATCCTCTCAATGTCCTCACCAGAATTCCTTAAAATTTTCGGGATCCATGCAGAATTCTGGTTTCCATGGCAACGAAATGAAAAAACTTCAAAATTCTTAAAAAATCTTCTCCTCCGAAAGTGTCAGGCCGATTTTCAAATAATTTTGTAGAAATGTTCCTCGGGTGACCCTCTATCAGATTCCTTCAAGCCATGTTGATTGGTCGAAAAACATGGCCGGCAGGGGGGGCGGGGCTATTTTTCCTTATATGGCTATAGTGCAAACTTAAAAAATCTTCTTCTCCAAAAGTGTCAAGCCGATTTTCAAATAAATTTGTAGAAATGTTCCTTGGGTGACCCTCTATCAGATTTCTTCAAGCCATGTTGATTGGTCAAAAACATGGCCGCCAGGGGGCGGGGCTATTTTGCCTTTTATGGTTATAGTGCAAACTTAAAAATTCTTCAACATCTTCTCCTCAGTAACCGGTGGGTCAATTGGGATGAAACTTCACAGAAAGCATCCTCTCAATGACCTCACCAGAATTCCTTCAAATTTTTGGGATCCATGCAGAATTCTGGTTTCCATGGCAACGAAACGAAAAAAACTTCAAAATTCTACTTCTCCCTAACTGGTTGGCAGATTTTGAACTTATTTTGTAGAAATGTTCCTTGGGTGACTCTCTATCAGATTCCTTGAAGCCATGTTGATTGGTTGAAAAACATGGCCGCCAGGGGGGGGCGGGGCTTTTTTGCCTTATATGGCTATAGTGAAAACTTAAAAAATCTTCTCCTCCAAAAGTGTCAGGCCGATTTTCAAATAATTTTGTAGAAATATTCCTTGGATGACCCGCTATCAGATTCCTTTAAGCCATGTTGATTGGTCGAAAATCATGGCCACCAGGGGGGGGCGGGGCTTTTTTGCCTTATATACCTATAGTGCAAACTTAAAAAATCTTCTCCTCCAAAAGTGTCGGGCCGATTTTCAAATAATTTTGTAGAAATGTTCCTTGGATGACCCTCTATCAGATTCCTTCAAGCCAAGTTGATTGGTTGGAAACTATGCCCGCCAGGGGGCGGGGCTATTTTGCCTTTTATTGCTATAGTGAAAACTTAAAAAATCTTCTCCTTCAAAAGTGTCAGGCCGATTTTCAAATAATTTTGTAGAAATGTTCCTAGGGTGACCCTCTATCAGATTCCTTAAAGCCAAGTTGATTGGTTGGAAACTATGCCCGCCAGATAGCTAAAGTGAAAAAAAAAATCAGGTGAGCGATTCCAGGGCCATCATGGCCCTCTTGTTTATGAAAATCTTCTTGTCTGTGGCAGTGGAGCTATACTGGTCCACTTGAGCCTCTCATATTGGCTTACCTGAACGCAAAATGAGTTATTGTGGTTGGCATGACAAATCACATTACATAACTCAGCTGAGCGATCCAGGTCATGGCCCTCTTGTTTTAATATATTATTTTATGCTTAGATAGAAAGAAGGAATACAACTCAATCATGTTAATTTAATATTTAATATTTAATATTTATTTTTTCAACATACATGTATCACCATAACATAAACAACAAAGCTTTGTGTATATATATATATAAATAAAGAACAACATCAAACTTATTCACATCCATATTTGTATTTTAAATACTATTTATATAATTTGAGGCCTTTCGAAATAATTGAAAATATTTTCCCCCATTAGCCTTTTTATTTGTTTGGAACAAACAAATTTAGTTACTGCAATTCTGAAGCCGTTCGTCTTATGGAAAAGTCCATGAATTTCATACGCGTGAAAGTAGTACTCAATACTTGCTCTTACTTTTCAAATGTATCACGATATTTGAAATAATGATATATTTATATCGTCTTTGTTTTCTTATGTGGTTCTTATATTCAAAGAGAATTTGGAAATAAAATGAAACATTGTATTTTAAAACATGAACGCGGAGAGATTTATAAATCTCAATGAGTGAACTGCTACAGGGAGAACTATTTCCGATTTAAGCTCCAGATACGGTATTTGAATTTTCAATCACGCATTGAAAATGTAGATAAAAACAGAATTGAAAATATTTTCTTTGTGCCTTGTCGGCCATATAAATATAGTATAAAGAATTAAAAAGCAAATATGTGCGTCATAAAATGCATTTAAAATGAGAGTAACACATTTGCAGAGAAATCGTGATCGTCGAATTCTATTTATAAATACGACGGTATGGGGGGAAGGTCTAAAGTGCGGACGCGATCTGCGGACAAATACATTATAGAGGGAAAATGCGGACAAATGCAATATAGAGGGAAAATGCGGACGCTATAGAATATAGAGCAAATCTGCGGACGCTATGATTTGTTGTAAAAAATGTTTAATTAAAGATGGGCAAATGTGTATAATTTGTTAACATATGATCATATCCGGGGTTTTCTTTTTAAATATATAATGTGTTTGATTGCTTTTATCAGTGATATAGATTAACCCAAAAATCGAGATCATGCTGAAATGGAATCTCTTTGTAAAGTATTTTAACGACTTTCCTCTTTATATCATATCTATAGATATCAATAACGAGAATTGATGGATTGATTTTCCGACAAGTAAATGTCTTTTGACGCATCTGCAGCGGACGAAATTTGAAAACATTGCAAGAATAGAATAGGTTGCTAGTAACTAGCCATAGGTTTTGCTTCAATTATATCCTCTCCTTTACAATCGATTGAAGGGTCATGGGTTCTAGTTATTGTTTGGCCTCTTCATTTTCTACTTTGTAACTTTCAATAGTTTTTCCATGTGCCATACTACGAGGCAAATGATCCATGCAACATTCTATTCTGTAGGGTACTTGGAAGGGGCAGAACAATTTAAATAACAAATAAACAATAAGTATATATATATATATACAACACTGTTTCTAGTAATTATATATATATACAACACTAATACTAATCTATAACAAATAAGTTAAAAGGTTTTTTCTTGCTGTGTAAACAGTAAAAAGCAACATATATTGAAAACATTGTGGGAAAAGGAGAATTTGCTTATTTAAACAATTTCTTAATTCCCATAACCTTTCTTTACCGTCGTATAAACCAAATTTGTATTTGAAGGCTGTTATAAGTAAAAAACTTAAATGTTGCCAATTTAATCACATATCTTATCTTTATAATAGCCAAATAATTAACAAAAGTTACAATTAAAGTTCCGCATCTGTTGTCAACATATCCACAGGTGCATTAACACAAGATTTGTGAAACCAACTGTGCATATATCACATTGTACCATGACGGTATCGACACATCCCGGCAAGTTACAAATACATAAATGTATATGATAGGTTTATTGGGAAAAGGGGTTACATTTATAATTTGTTTGGAATGACACTCGTACACAATGGTAATTAACAGTGAATGGTCACGCATCCTTAATTAATTTGGCAAGCTTAAACACCTTTTAAAGGAAACAGCGGCCAACTTAGGTGTCCACTGTAGAGTAAAATGCGGACGGCAAAGGTATTGGTTTTCTCTGGAGCATTTAATCCTTTTATAATGCAAATGATTTTAAAAGCCTTTGAAGTCTGAAGCATGTTTCTTTTAAAGTGCTCATATAAATATTAGTACTGCCTTTTTCCACAATATTTTCTACATGATTTCAATTACTCTTTCATTTGGATAGATGTTTCTTTTTCTAGCTCACCTGAGCACGAAGTGCTGAAAGTTAGTTATTGTGATCTCCTTTTCTTTTACCAAACTGATTGGCAGATTTTCAAATTATTTTAAAGAAGTGTTTCTTGGCCGCGAGGGAGCGGGGCTTTTTTGCCTTATATGGCTATAGTGTAAACTCAAAAATCTTCTCCTCCAAAAGTGTCAAGCCGATTTTCAAATAATGTTGTAGAAATGTTCCTAGGGTGACCCTCTATCAGATTCCTTCCAGCCAAGTTGATTGGTCGAAAAACATGGCCGCCAGCGGGCGGGGCTTTTTTGCCTAATATGGCTATAGTAAAAACTTGAAAAATCTTCTCCTCCGAAAGTGTTTGGCCAATTTTCAATTCTTTTTGTAGAAATGTTCATTGGGAGACCATCTATCAGATTCCTCCAAGCCATGTTGATTGGTCGAAAAACATGGCCACCAGGGGGCAGGGCTATTTGGCCTTATATGGCTATAGTGAAAACTTGAAAAATCTCTTGTTAAGCAGGAAGCTTTTGAGTAAGATTTTAGAAAACCCTTGGTCAATTGTGATTTTTTTTGGTAACAAAAATTGGTAAATACTTAAATGAGTGAGTCGGGGCCATAATGGTTATCCATTTTTATGCCCCCGGAATCACCGATTCGGTGGGCATCTAGTTTTTTGGCCTGTCTGCACGTCTGCACGTCTGTCTGCACGTCTGTCTGCACGTCTGTCTGTCTGACTGTCTGTCTGCACGAAAACAACTTTAACCTTGACCACTACTTTTGAACCATAACAGGTACGGCTACCATATTTCACATGTGTATTTCTTGTGACATGACCTTTCTGTCAGTACCAACATTTTTGACCTTGCGACCTTGACCTTTGACCTAGATGTTGCCATTCTCGTAAAAAACTTTAACCTTGGCCATTACTTTTGAACCATAACAGGTAAGGCTACCATAATTCACACGAGTATTCCTTGTGACATGACCTTTCTGTCAGTACCAACATTTTTGACCTTGCGACCTTGACCTTTGATCTTGTTGTTGCCATTCTCGAAAAAAACTTTAACCTTGGCCATTTCTTTTGAATCATAACAGGTACGGCTACCATATTTCACATGTGCATTTCTTGTGACATGACCTTTCTGTCAGTACCAACATTTTTGACCTTGCGACCTTGACCTTTGACATAGATGTTGCCATTCTAAAAAAAAAACTTTAACCTTCACCACTACTTTTGAACCATAACAGGTAAGGCTACCATATTTCACATGTGTATACCTTGTGACATGACCTTTCTGTCAGTACCAACTTTTTTCACCTTGACCTTTGACCTAGATGTTGCCATTCTCGATAAAAACTTTAACCTTTACCACTACTTTTGAACCATAACAGGTACGGCTACCATATTTCACATGTGTATACCTTGTGACATGACCTTTCTGTCAGTACCAACATTTTTTACCTTGCGACCTTGACCTTTGACCTAGATGTTGCCATTCTCGAAAAAAGACTTTAACCTTGACCACTACTTTTGAACCATAACAGGTACGGCTACCATATTTCACATGTGTATACCTTGTGACATGACCTTTCTGTCAGTACTAAAATTGTTCAACTTGCGACCTTGACTTTTGACCTAGATATTGCCATTCTCGAAAAAAAAAATAACCTTGACCACTACTTTTGAACCATAACAGGTACGGCTACCATATTTCACATGTGTATTCCTTGTGACATGACCTTTCTGTCAGTACCAACATTTTTCACCTGGCGACCTTGACCTTTGACCTAGATGTTACCATTCGGGGGCATCAGTGTTTCACAAACACATCTTGTTTTTACATGTCTTTTGAAACTTGGAAATTAAATATAATATTCACATGTATGTCTCATGATTTATTTTTTATAGACAACTAAAATGGCATTTAATTTTAACGGATGCGTCATTTATTCTTTTACCCGAAGTTGTAATATTTATAAACAATGCAGATATATCACACATCTATGCAAATGCAAATGTTTGAACAGTTTTATGTACCCAAACAAATTCAGTGCCTTCAGCGCTTTGATTAGATCTTATGATATATATTTTTTATATTCATCAACTTTCAAAAATGAAATTTCTGAAAAATCTGAAATTTGATATCAGATACATAGTTGAAAACATTGCGGGAAATTCTTATTAAATGTTTTCTTAACTGATCAGCTGCAAAAGACTGCAGAGTCGTCATATGGTATCTGTTTCCCTGAAAGGGTGATCAAATAAGATAAAGAATGGTTCACTTCTTTCGACTACCCCCCCATTGAAATTGGAATTTTACATTCAGTAATATGCATGAACATATCGAGGGCTTGGCGTGAAACGGTTGTAACTTAAAACCTATTTTGAAAACCCTGGTTTAGGGGCAATTTTGACCCCTTTGTAAACAATGCAAATTTAGGTGCCATTGCTCAGAACGAGCAATGGCACCTAAATTTACATTGTTTACCAAGAAAAATGATTTAACGCTTATAAAGACTTTATGGCGAGTTGATTAACCTTGGTAAAAAAATACCAATTTTTGTTACAACTGTTTCACACTGTAAAATCAAACAGTATGTTCTACAGAATTTATTTTATCAGTTACTCTCAAGATACTCTGAAGCTTGCCCTTAACCTTTTGCCACATAGAGACGCTTCCTGACGATTTTCTAGCAGCATCTTTTGAAAAAGACTTTATTCAAAAATTGTTATTTTATGTACAGAAATGTTCAAAGATTTCGACTAAATATTTTCAAAGTCGTCTAACCATTATCACCATTGGTTGCATTTTAAAATAATTATGAAATACAAATAACTGTATCAGGTACCAAGTCACTGTTTTGCAGAAAGCCCACAAATGTAGTTTCAAATCAAACATAGACGGATAAGGTTTAACATGTTTATATTTACACAAAGTCTTCTTTACCCTTTCCCACTTGTAGATACATTTTGACACATTGCAGCAGAGAACTTTTGAAAACATTGTGACATTATGAGCAATTTCTCCTTTTGCTACAATGTTTTAAACTCTTTTCTATAAATAAACTTTCATTTTTATTCATTTTTAGAGATTCTACATATTTTTACCAAAGTGTTTTGAAAGTCGTCTTCACGAAATGAGTTGCACGTGAGAAAGGGTTAAAATAATATCCTACTATTTGCTTCTCTATTTAAAGATTGTATAGTATAGCCTGATTGATATTACATCAGGAGTATTAATAGCCAAGACATGTATAACTCTCCTTCTTACTCTCTAGTCCATACTCTCTAGTCCAACTCTGATTGTCCAGCATTACACCCTTGTAAACAATTTATCCTTTTTTCATAATACTTGTGTTATAAATTTGATTCGAAATGTTATTGTGTTTCCATTCATTTTAATCCACTTCTTCCACTGTAGGCCCTTTGTTACTTCCAGTTGATTGTCCAGCACTAGATTCTTGTTGGCCACCGTGTAACTTGACCATGATTGGTGAACATTTTTTCTGGACCTCTTCTAATTTATGTTCAAACTCTTCCCTCTCTGCTAGACTGTTGTTGTCCAGCCATTTCATACTGTCATCACAGATACTATTTACAGTGTCTTTATCGGTAGATTCCAGTTTATCACCTGATTCATTAGCTGCTTGTTTGACACTAAATATGTAACCCTCTAACTTGTTTCTGGCTGCAATCTTCTCTCTTTGTCTTTCATCTTCCTCTTTGTATTTATCTGCGTCATTCACCATTCTGTCTATGTCTTCTTTACTTAATCGCCCCTTATCATTTGTAATGGTGATTTTGTTAACTTTACCAGTACTTTTGTCCTGTGCTGAAACATTGAGGATACCATTAGCGTCGATATCGAAAGTGACCTCTATTTGAGGAACACCTCTTGGTGCTGGTGGTATTCCAGTAAGGTCAAATTTACCTAAAAGGTTATTGTCTTTGGTCATCGCTCTCTCGCCTTCAAACACTTGAATAGATACAGCTGGTTGGTTGTCAGAGTATGTCGTGAATGTGTTTGAAGCTTTGGTTGGTATTTTGGAGTTTCGCTCGATCAGCTTGGTCATCACACCACCTGCTGTTTCAATACCAAGTGAAAGAGGAGCCACGTCGACCAGAAGGACATCTTTCAGTGTATCATGTATGTCTCCAGATAAGATAGCGGCCTGAACAGCGGCACCATAAGCTACAGCTTCATCAGGATTTATGGATTTGTTCAATTCTTTGCCATTCATAAAGTCCTGTAACAGTTTCTGTACCTTTGGTATGCGAGTGGATCCACCGACCAGAACTATTTCGTTAATTTTACATTTGTCCAATTTGGCGTCTCTTAGAGCCTTTTCTACTGGTTCCATGGTTGCCCGGAAAAGATCTGCACAAAGCTCTTCGAATCTTGCCCGAGTAAGTTTCGTGTAAAAGTCAATACCTTCATACAACGAGTCTATCTCTATGCTTGCTTCAGAACTACTGGACAGAGTTCTCTTGGCTCGTTCACAGGCTGTTCTAAGTCGTCTAAGACTTCGTGCATTTTTATTGATGTCCTTGCCATGTTTACGCTTGAACTCCTGTACGAAATGGTCCACCACTCTGTTGTCGAAGTCTTCGCCACCTAGATGTGTATCACCAGCTGTTGATCTAACCTCAAATATTGAGCCCTCGTCAATGGTTAGAATAGACACATCAAAAGTGCCTCCACCAAGGTCGAAAATTAACACATTCTTTTCACCACTCAGGTTTTTGTCTAGTCCATAAGCGAGAGCTGCGGCTGTTGGCTCGTTTACAATACGTTTGACATTAAGACCTGCTATGGCGCCCGCATCTTTGGTAGCTTGTCTCTGAGAGTCATTGAAGTACGCCGGTACTGTGATAACGGCATCAGTTACTCGAGTACCGAGATAAGCTTCAGCTGTTTCTCTCATCTTTGTCAGAACCATCGAACTGATTTCTTCAGGGGCAAATGTCTTTGTTTCTCCTTTGTACTCGGCTTGTATGACGGGTTTACCTCCCCTGTTGACCACCTTGTATGGCCAGTATTTCATGTCCTTGGTGACCGTATCATCGTCAAACTTTCTTCCTATCAGCCGTTTGGCGTCGAAAACTGTGTTCTGAGGATTCATCGCCGACTGGAAATAAAAAGCGAAGTGAATATTAGTTTCACAGTAGATGGACTATACTATTAAGCGACATTTAAGTAACATTTACCATTCCTAAATTGAACGTTTACTTTGTTGGTGCAATATCTTGAAAATGAACGAATAACCCTAGGTAAAATGTACGTTGAGTCCAGTGATTTTTTGTTTTATTTGTACGGTGATCTACGCATTTTTAAACACATTTACAGTTATATCACGGCGTCTCCAGGGTAATTTATCAGCACTACTGATCAATTTATCCTGACTTCAGCTAGTCAGCCGTAATTACGATGCAACAACACTGAGCGCTAAGGAGCGAAAGGCAGATATAAATCTTTGAGCCGTTCCACGAGAAAACCAACATTGTGGACTCTGCGTATTGTATCGAACCAGATCAGTCTGCGCAGTCCGCGCAAGCTAATCCAGCCGACACATTCCGTCTCAGGGGGATACAGGTATTCGTAATGTATCGACCGGATCAGCCTAAGCATATGCCGCGCAGGCTTATCCGGAGAGATACTTTTCGCCTCCTGTAGATTTTCTGTGTCAAGAATCATTACTCTATACATCTATCAACATAAGACGGAATGTGTCGGCCCGGATTAGCATGCGCGGAGTGTACAGGAAGATCTGGTCGATACATTACGCAGAGAACATAATGTTGGTTTTTCTCGCGGGACGGCTAAATTATAACATATAATTGTCAGACTTTTCTGGAGAGTGTGTCTAAAGGCGAACAGTGCAGACTCGAATCTAACGGCGTAGGTGCCCATGGTGATCAGAATTTACATTTATAGCAGATAACTATCTCTTAAGATTAAACTTTCTTGTGCATCGCTTATTGAATGAGAGTTAGAAACACTTTGGAGACAAAGGGAAAATTGCTTTTTATGATGAAATCTACTTTGACCACAATGTTTTCGAATATTGACTGCGACTATTGCCTAAAATGCGTCTGCATTTTGGATAAGGTTAATATTTAAGTTAAACCTACTAAACATATAGACTTTCCTTCTTTTCAAAACATTGATTTAAATTGCTTTTAACCACAAAACGAAAAATATGATCTTATGGCACTTTGACTGATTAGTTAATTGAATAAAAAATAGAACATACCTGATTTTTTGCTGGGTCTCCAATAAGTCTCTCGGTATCTGTGAAAGCCACATAACTGGGTGTTGTCCGGTTACCCTGGTCATTGGCGATAATCTCTACTTTTCCGTGTTGGAAAACTCCCACACAAGAATAAGTAGTTCCCAAATCTATTCCTATAGCAACCATTTCGAATTATCTGTCAATTGTATTATGTATTCGAATAATGATCTATATAAGTTACAATGCTAGATCGATATTTACAACTTTCCAATACAACTTTTTATTCTTACGCGTGTGTTTATAACTTTCTGAATGACGAATGATAGTTCGGACTGACATATTTATATTTTCCAACTGATCTTCAGGACGTTTCGAGAGTTTTCTAGGATGGTTATAAATAGCATTTCAATAATAGATGGAACGTTCTAGAACAAGCGAGATAATTACTTCTGTCTTCTTGCGAATTTAGTCAATTGAGTTGTATCCCTTTACTCAGATCGACACTCTTGAGTGAACAGGCGACATTTGCTTACATTTTCGGAAAAGGAGCAATTGAACACATTGTGCATTTCTGCTTTTTTTCAGCTAAAGGAAACAAAAACCTTAACAAAATCAAAGAATGCTACAATGCATTTTCATTACTGTCTATAAACAAAAAATGTTTCTATTTTTATCTTGTTTAATGCTCGAATTATCTCCCGTATTCCAGAATATTCTTATTTAAACTTATCGAGCTATTTTAAGAAAGGAAATATCTAGAAAGATGGAGAAAACGCGAATACTGTACAAATACTCACGTGAATTGTTCTGACTTCATTAAACCGACAAGCTTGTGAGTGTGCATATCCTTCGATAATAGTAATTGCCTCATAAATTTCACCGATAGATTCTTGTGAAAATTAATTTATTCATATTATTTTAGTTGTCTGCAATATTTAGTTTTTTATTTAAAACGAATAACAAGAACAAAAACTGACGATGGTTGCTATAGGAATAGATTTGGGAACTACCTATTCTTGTGTAGGAGTTTTCCAACACGGAAAAGTAGAGATTATCGCCAATGACCAGGGTAACCGGACAACGCCCAGTTATGTGGCTTTCACAGATACAGAGAGACTTATTGGAGACCCAGCCAAAAATCAGGTATGTTTCTATTTTTATTTAATCTTTCTAAACGGTTTACTTCCATAAACAGACGCTTTCGGACAGCATTCGACTTTTGAAAACATTGTGGTAAATGGAGAAATTGCTGATCTGCAGCGTTGTTGTATGTTGGTAAGGTTGGAGAGGTGAGGGCGTCAGGCGAAAAAGAGCTAGGCGACAAGAACACCGCCATTCGGGGCTTGGAGACCCTCGACGATCCACATCAACCTGCTGCTCCACAAAGTCTGATCCAAATCCTGTCTGTCGCAGTTTAGTTATACTTTATTCACTGGAAGCTAGTGGTACTGAGGTAGAGGATCGACCTCTCGTACCAAAGGTCCCGGATTCGAATCCCGAGATGAGCGTACGTGTTCTGTTCTTTTTCCTAACATACGACGCGAGTGTTAAACCTGAAGCAGACATAAACGTAGTTAACCCTTTCCCTCCTATAGACGCATTTTGACACGTCTGCAGCACATGAATCTTGAAAACATTGTAGCAAAAAGAGAAATTACTCCAAACGAGCAATTTCTCCTTTTGCCACAAGGTTTTCAACTGTAATCAGTAATTATACTTTCATTTATAGAGACTTTTCATATTTTGTACTAAATGTCTTCAAAGTCGTCTGCTGCAGATATGCTGTACGTGGGAAGGGGTAACATATAAGCTGAAGCTTGTTTCGCCATCGATGTAAAACAATTTAGCTTAAACTAAAGTTACTTGTGTCAGTTCACGAGAAAATGTTCAAGTTGTAAAATTCCTGAATAATCTAGGTTTGGATCTCAGTAGAATCTACACAAGTTGACAGAAAGCTTCTAACATGCAGTTGTAAAATGTATATGAATAATTAAGATCTTTATCAGACCTATGCAGATGTGCAGGCTTATCTGGATCCACACTGTTCCCAAAAGCCAACTTGTATTTTTTGCTTTGACGGGCTCATATATCAATGTGATCGTATTTGACGTTAACTGTCAGGTACTGTGTCTGTTGATTTGTTACATGACCCGACCGTGAATTGAACCCTGCTCTCTAAACTACATCACCGATATGACGTAAACAGTTCTTTGACATATACAATCATTGTCAAGAAAACCGACGGCAAATTTTTAAAAACAGTGTAATAAAGAGAGGAATAATTTAAAATTAAGATTTGTCTTTGTTATATTTTTCTACTGAAATCACACTTACTTAATATTAAACTTGAAATTGATTTAAAGTATGCGACCCATAACCTGTTCAACACCGTCCATTTTAAAAGTATAAACATTCTTAATAAGACATCGTAAACTACAACGATGAAATTGAGTTATAAAAGAACATAATGCATATATATCGCTTTCTATTTACAGGCTGCGATGAATCCTCAGAACACAGTTTTCGACGCCAAACGGCTGATAGGAAGAAAGTTTGACGATGATACGGTCACCAAGGACATGAAATACTGGCCATACAAGGTGGTCAACAGGGGAGGTAAACCCGTCATACAAGCCGAATACAAAGGAGAAACAAAGACATTTGCCCCTGAAGAAATCAGTTCGATGGTTCTGACAAAGATGAGAGAAACAGCTGAAGCTTATCTCGGTACTCGAGTAACTGATGCCGTTATCACAGTGCCGGCGTACTTCAATGACTCTCAGAGACAAGCTACCAAAGATGCGGGCGCCATAGCAGGTCTTAATGTCAAACGTATTGTAAACGAGCCAACAGCCGCAGCTCTCGCTTATGGACTAGACAAAAACCTGAGTGGTGAAAAGAATGTGTTAATTTTCGACCTTGGTGGAGGCACTTTTGATGTGTCTATTCTAACCATTGACGAGGGCTCAATATTTGAGGTTAGATCAACAGCTGGTGATACACATCTAGGGGGCGAAGACTTCGACAACAGAGTGGTGGACCATTTCGTACAGGAGTTCAAACGTAAACATGGCAAGGACATCAAAATAAATGCACGAAGTCTTAGACGACTTAGAACAGCCTGTGAACGAGCCAAGAGAACTCTGTCCAGTAGTTCTGAAGCAAGCATAGAGATAGACGCGTTGTATGAAGGTATTGACTTTTACACGAAACTTACTCGGGCAAGATTCGAAGAGCTTTGTGCAGATCTTTTCCGGGCAACCATGGAACCAGTAGAAAAGGCTCTAAGAGACGCCAAATTGGACAAATGTAAAATTAACGAAATAGTTCTGGTCGGTGGATCCACTCGTATACCAAAGGTACAGAAACTGTTACAGGACTTTATGAATGGCAAAGAATTGAACAAATCCATCAATCCTGATGAAGCTGTAGCTTATGGTGCCGCTGTTCAGGCCGCTATCTTATCTGGAGACATACATGATACACTGAAAGATGTCCTTCTGGTCGACGTGGCTCCTCTTTCACTTGGTATTGAAACAGCAGGTGGTGTGATGACCAAGCTGATCGAGCGAAACTCCAAAATACCAACCAAAGCTTCAAACACATTCACGACATACTCTGACAACCAACCAGCTGTATCTATTCAAGTGTTTGAAGGCGAGAGAGCGATGACCAAAGATAATAACCTTTTAGGTAAATTTGACCTTACTGGAATACCACCAGCACCAAGAGGTGTTCCTCAAATAGAGGTCACTTTTGATATCGACGCTAATGGTATCCTCAATGTTTCAGCACAGGACAAAAGTACTGGTAAAGTTAACAAAATCACCATTACAAATGATAAAGGGCGATTAAGTAAAGAAGACATAGACAGAATGGTGAATGACGCAGATAAATACAAAGAGGAAGATGAAAGACAAAGAGAGAAGATTGCATCCAGAAACAAGTTAGAGGGTTACATATTCAGTGTCAAACAAGCAGCTAATGAATCAGGTGATAAACTGGAATCTACCGATAAAGACACTGTAAATAGTATCTGTGATGACAGTATGAAATGGCTGGACAACAACAGTCTAGCAGAGAAGGAAGAGTTTGAACACAAATTAGAAGAGGTCCAGAAAAAATGTTCGCCAATCATGGTCAAGTTACACGGTGGCAAACAAGAATCTAGTCCAGGACAATCAACTGGAAGTAACAAAGGGCCTACAGTGGAAGAAGTGGATTAAAATGCAGGGGTTTGGAATAAAATATACATTTAGAATCAAATGAAAAATATAAAATGTTCATCGTGATAAATATTACTTTCGCCATTATAGTAATGATTAAATCGTCTGTACCAAAGACATGATTGAAGACATAGTCATAAGTAAATAAGTCATGATAATGAATAAACACTTTTCCAATTGCAGACGGACTTTAGCCCACCCGAGGCAGACGACATTAGAAAACATTGGGGGTAACATGAGGAAATTCCAATAATGAGTAAGTTCTCCTGTTACCTCAATGATTTCAATTTTATTCAGGAATGATACATTGACTTTCAGAAAGTTTCCATATTTTTTACTTAATGATAACAAAGTCGTTTACTGCAAATAATTGTGTGTGGAGAAAGCCACCTGAATCACATACAGGGTCATAGATACATTTACTTTAATTTCGAGAAACCTCGAACATTGGTTAATTTGAATATATAATATCGTTTAACTTTAACCGTATCTTACAACAGATCTGTGTATGACAATCACTTTGATATAAATGATGTTCGAAGCTGACAATACATTTATGAATTCATCATAAATTCAGCTTTCTCTCGAACACGTTGATAACTCGAAGTAACTAATGCGTCTCATTCGAGTTCGACTTATCGCGAGTTCACTGTATATAATATAGTAAAGTGGTTGGTAAAGGATCTTTGGTGAGAATATTCACCTGAGTTTATATTCCGCTACAAGTTCATTGAATATATCCGTATTTTATTATGATATTCTATGCATTAAGTTATCGTGCTATACAACATTGTTTTTCAATTTGTGATATCCATTTATTGCTAATATCACTATTTGTTTAAAATATTTTCTTTATAGTTATTCAATTATACAATAATTGTCTCATCGTTGTTGGAAATAAATATTAAATACTTCAAATGAAATTACTACCTTGGTTCTTTTGTCATGCTTGCACGCTCTCAATCCAGATGTATTGTGCTCAAATTCTGGCACAGGCAATATTCATTTTGACAATTAATAAGAACAATGTCTGCTTTATTTGTGACAAATATCATTGTAAAAGCTAAATGTTTGACTAAGGCATGTCAAATGCCAGACGTTCTTCTTAGGCTAAAGCAGGCCCGGTTGCTCAGTCGATAGCGACTCGGGCTATCTAGGGGTTCTGAGTTCGAACCCCAGCGCGGCAAACATTCTTCTGACGTTTGACCAGAAGGTTAATGAGATAACGCTTCATTCGACGTCAACCGATTGGCTAAAGGTATATGTGGAAAAGTAGCCAGTTGCTTGGACAGATAGATTGTTGTGTGGAGTACGGGTATAGGAAAACCATGCAACACATAACGACGTGTACAAAGGTGTACTGGTTGCAGTGATATAACTGAAATATCGTTGACATGGCAATCAAGATTTATCCAAATTGGACCTTTTCCCACCAGGTCAGAAAATGACATGTATTCGTCTTATCCATTTAAAATGGTGAATTATTCAGCGTTGGAATCGCCTCGATGGCGTTATGGTTTGAGCATTCACCTCGAAAGACTTGCCAAATGGTAGTAATGGCTTCCATTTTTGGCGCTCACAGTTGATGGGATATCATTACGACTGATGCGCTTGTGTAAGGATAAATTAGCCAGCAAACCTGGCAACGCCTTGGTGAGACTGTCGAAAGCGGCGATCAACTCCATTCAAACGAACTTCAAACGCACAAGAAAAAATAGTGTCTTGTCACATTCCCCTTTATATTGTGAGTCACAACAAGGGCGGGCAGTGTAGATGACTTCGCAACACGTCAAGTTTGCAGTGTGGAAACCCCTTGGAGCAATAGGTGGATTTGCCCACATGTAGCGATCATTAATGCAGAAATTTCGAAAAGAATGACAGGCTAAAATTACGAGCAATTTCTACAACAATTTCTAAAGTATAAAGTGTATACGTTTTTTAAACAGGAGACGGATATTAATAAATGTTAAGAGACAACAACTCTTCAGAACGGCTGCATTCTGTTGCCTCCGCCAATTGTAGATCTGGAGAGTGTGTACCATATGAGCCGTTCCACGAGAAAACCAACATTATGGACGCTGCGTGATGTATCGACCCAGGTCAGCCTACGCAGTCCGCACAGGCGTATCCGAGCCGAAACATTCCCCCCAAGGGGATAGTGGTATAAAGTAATGATTCCTGAAACAGAAACTCCACGGAAAGCGAAAAGTGTCCGTCCGGGTTAGCCTGCACGGCATGCTCAGGTCCACGCAGAGTCCACAATGTTGGTTTTCTCTTGGAATGGCTCATATAAAGGAGTTAAACCAGATGGAATACCATTCTATAACGTTTTACAATACAAAGCTCGTCAAACGGTTCAAATGTGCCTCTTCGAGTGGAGCCGTATTAGCTCACAGTCAGTTACGTCGAGGACTGTCAGTCATGGCGTCGTGGGTTCGAATCCCGAATCGGTCATTCATTCTTTACGTTGTTTGATAATTTGATAACAGTCATGGGCTAAAATGTCTATGTAGGAAGGTAGCCAGTTGCTCGGGAAGGGTGTTGTATGGGGTACTGTTACGAGAAAGTCATTCAGATGACCTGGCTGCCTTGATATAACTGAAATACCGTTGAAAACGGCGTTAATATTCTATTAATCATGCGGCTCCTCAAAAATAGGCGGCCAACCAAGGCTCTTGTGGAACTCGTAGTTTGTACAGATTTGCACAATTAGAACAACCAAAGTCTCATTTTCTATGATTCTATGATTTTTATATTGATACGGAACTGTAAGGATTGTTGGAAAATTGAGAATTTTAAAATGTCCCAGTGTTTTCAAAATACGTCAACTACAAAGGCGTCAATCGTCGTCTGTATCTTTTCGGGTTCAAATAGCCAACTGTTCGCCAAGGTGTTTTCGGAGTTTTCGTAGGCATGTGTGTTGTATGTGGAAAATGATTTAATCCTTAAAAAGTTTCACCAAGGCTCTTTGTCTCCATTTACATAATTGAAAAATAAAATTTAAACATCCATTTCAGGAGAAATTTATTTTCTTTTATTAACATTTTCGCAAAGGTTATTGTTTTGTTATATTTAGGTCGTCTGCTTCAAAATGTGCACTTTTCCCAACAATGATGTATTTTATCATTTTGGTAAAGAGGCATTAACTATTTTCCGCATACAGACACATGTTGCACATGTAGCAGACAACTTTTGAAAATATTGTGACAAAAGTAGAAAATACTTATAAAGAGCAATTTCTTTTTTTGTCACAATGTTTTCAACACTTTTCAATTATTTAACTTTCATTTAGAGAGTTTATTTTTTATTTGTGTCAAGATGTTTTAAAAGTCGTCTTTTGTTAAACTGTCATATAAATACATTTTCGGCGATGTGAAATAACTTTATATGCCGAATAAATAAACTTGAAACTTGAAACTTGCTGCAGAATAATTGTATTAAAGGTTTATCAAAAATTAACGTTACATAAACAACAACAGGAAACATATTATCCAATAACCGCTGATGCTGTGCTATTAAACGGACCAGTATGTACAAAGGGTGGTACCGGTAAATAATTCATCTGTCCGTAAAGTGCACATTGTTTTAACAGACAAGGGCTCTCTCGCCACAGGTATCTGGAAAAGAGGAATTAGAGGAGATTACCATATAGTTTGGTTCCCGTCTCTATGTGAACATGTAGTGTAATTGTTGTGAGACTAGTGACGGGTACAAGACCATCAGTCCAATCAAAGAAAATCATACGAGCCCCGTCTGACAATTTTAGTACTTATATACTCTAAGACTGTGAAACAATATCATTGAAATCAGACCAGACCAAAATACTTCGCTGATCTATTGGATTTAACGACACCACATAAAATATCATTGAACAGGTGCTCGTTTTTCTGTCAACAACCAACGCTCGGCTCTGCTATCAAAATGATTACTATATAATCGGAACACTTGACCATCGCCGCTTCTATTTCTAGTTTATTTATATTGGTTATGTCTCCTGTTTGCACCTTAATACTCTGTAGGCGTCAATTTGATTGGATGACGCAAAGGTCAATCTTAGACGACGTGTAATAGGCAATCAGAAGTTTTATACGAGCGTTTGCTACTGCATATATGTTTAGACCTTGTTATAATGAGTTTGCAACTGTATGTATGTACCGATAATCGAATTGCATAACTCATGCCTGACTAAACCAACCAATCAACTAATTGTCTATTGACATAATCACATTCATAACTCATACCTGACTCCAGAAATATGCTGTCCTGACGAACATACTGAAATATCAAGTTCAATAGACGACGTCATCTTTCCGACTATAAAAGTCTTTACCCAGTTTGCGTCGGTGCCTTGACAACTTGTTAAAGAACAACACACCTGAAAGAAAGACATTGCCTGGTCATTTTTTGATAGAGCAAAACTGTTAACCATAATTAAACGATTTTTGTTGCATATGCAGCAGACGACCTAAAAAGGATACATCGGAGATATTAAACGATTAACTTTGTTTACCCCTTTTTAAGTGACATTTCCATTTATTCAGATTTTCCGTTTTCCCCTTATATTTTAATAATGAAAGACATAACGTTTAATAGAATCCAATAATGACCGTTAAGACTAAACTCGGAATCTCATTGTTTTGTCCCTTTTCCATATTCTTTAAATCGGCAGCAGACGACTTTGAAAACATCGAGGCAAAACTATGGAAAATGACTGACTACTAATGATGGTAAAATTATTGAAAGGACATACAAATATTTTGGAAAAGAAGAAAATGCCCTTCAAAAGCGATTTATTCTTTTGTAACAATGCTTTCAACAGTCATCTGATGACGCGTCTAAATGCTTCGTATAATCAACGTTTGTCGAAGAACGAAACAGATATGAACACTGTAATCAATGATTCTCTAATATAAACTAACCTCTTTTTTATGTCGCATATGAGTGTTTATTATGCGTGCAAAATATATGGCGAAGTATATGGCAGCTTTTGCTCAAATCAGATACGTCAGACGAGAATAGATTCTTGTAAACAGCAATCACTTGAACGAGTCCGTTCATACAAGTCTCGTTAGTATACACTTGAACGAGTCAGTTCATACACGTCTCGTTAGTATGCACATGAACGAGTCAGTTCATACAAGTCTCGTTAGTATATACTTGAACGAGTCCGTTCATACAAATCTCGTTAGTACACACTTGAACGAGTCAGTTCATACAAGTCTCGTTAGTATGCACTTGAACAAGTCCGTTCATACAAGTCTCGTTAGTATACACTTGAACGAGTCCGTTCATACACGTATCGTTAGTATACACTTGAACGAGTCAGTTCATACAAGTCTCGTTAGTATACACTTAAACGAGTCCGTTCATACAAGTCTCGTTAGTATACACTTAAACTAGTCCGTTCATACAAGTTTCGTTAGTATACACTTAAACGAGTCCATTCATACAAGTCTCGGTAGTATGCACTTGAACGAGTCCGTTCATACAAGTCTCGTTAGTATACACTTGAACGAGTCAGTTCATACAAGTCTCGTTAGTATACACTTGAACGAGTCAGTTCATACAAGTCTCGTTAGTATACACTTGAGCGAGTCAGTTCATACAAGTCTCGTTAGTATGCACTTGAACAAGTCCGTTCATACAAGTCTCGTTAGTATACACTTGAACAAGTCCGTTCATACAAGTCTCGTTAGTATAAACTTGAACGAGTCCGTTTATACAAGTCGTCTCGTTAGTATACACTTGAACGGGTACATTCATACAAGTCTCGTTAGTATACACTTGAACGAGTCAGTTCATACAAGTCTCGTAAGTATACACTTGAACGAGTCAGTTCGTACAAGTTTCGTTAGTATACACTTGAACGAGTCAGTTCGTACAAGTTTCGTTAGTATACAATTGAACGAGTTAGTTCGTACAAGTTTCGTTAGTATACACTTGAACGAGTTAGTTCGTACAAGTCTCGTTAGTATACACTTGAACGAGTCAGTTCATACAAGTTTCGTTAGTATACACTTGAACGAGTCAGTTCATACAAGTTTCGTTAGTATACACTTGAACGAGTCAGTTCGTACACGTTTCGTTAGTATACACTTGAACGAGTCAGTTCGTACAAGTTTTGTTAGTATACACTTGAACGAGTCAGTTCATACAAGTCTCGTTAGTATACACTTGAACGAGTCAGTTCATACAAGTCTCGTTAGTATACACTTGAGCGAGTCAGTTCATACAAGTCTCGTTAGTATGCACTTGAACAAGTCCGTTCATACAAGTCTCGTTAGTATACACTTGAACAAGTCCGTTCATACAAGTCTCGTTAGTATAAACTTGAACGAGTCCGTTTATACAAGTCGTCTCGTTAGTATACACTTGAACGGGTACATTCATACAAGTCTCGTTAGTATACACTTGAACGAGTCAGTTCATACAAGTCTCGTAAGTATACACTTGAACGAGTCAGTTCGTACAAGTTTCGTTAGTATACACTTGAACGAGTCAGTTCGTACAAGTTTCGTTAGTATACAATTGAACGAGTTAGTTCGTACAAGTTTCGTTAGTATACACTTGAACGAGTTAGTTCGTACAAGTCTCGTTAGTATACACTTGAACGAGTCAGTTCATACAAGTTTCGTTAGTATACACTTGAACGAGTCAGTTCATACAAGTTTCGTTAGTATACACTTGAACGAGTCAGTTCGTACACGTTTCGTTAGTATACACTTGAACGAGTCAGTTCGTACAAGTTTTGTTAGTATACACTTGAACGAGTTAGTTCGTACAAGATCCGTTAGTATACACTTAAACGAGTCCGTTCATACAAGTCTCGTTAGTATGCACTTGAACGAGTCCGTTCATACAAGTCTCGTTAGTATACACTTGAATGAGTCAGTTCGTACAAGTCTCGTTAGTATACACTTGAACGAGTCAGTTCATACAAGTCTCGTTAGTATGCACTTGAACAAGTCCGTTCATACAAGTCTCGTTAGTATACACTTGAACGAGTCCGTTTATACAAGTATCGTTAGTATACACTTGAACGGGTCCGTTCATACAAGTCTCGTTAGTATACACTTGAACGGGTCCGTTCATACAAGTCTCGTTAGTATACACTTGAACGAGTCAGTTCATACAAGTCTCGTTAGTATACACTTGAACGAGTCAGTTCGTACAAGTTTCGTTAGTATACACTTGAACGAGTCAGTTCGTACAAGTTTTGTTAGTATACAATTGAACGAGTTAGTTCGTACAAGGTTCGTTTGTATATACTTGAACGAGTTATTTCGTACAAGTCTCGTTAGTATACACTTGAACGAGTCAGTTCATACAAGTTTCGTTAGTATACACTTGAACGAGTCAGTTCATACAAGTTTCGTTAGTATACACTTGAACGAGTCAGTTCGTACACGTTTCGTTAGTATACACTTGAACGAGTCAGTTCGTACAAGTTTTGTTAGTATACACTTGAACGAGTTAGTTCGTACAAGATCCGTTAGTATACACTTGAACGAGTCCGTTCATACAAGTCTCGTTAGTATGCACTTGAACGAGTCCGTTCATACAAGTCTCGTTAGTATACACTTGAACGAGTCAGTTCGTACAAGTCTCGTTAGTATACACTTGAACGAGTCAGTTCATACAAGTCTCGTTAGTATGCACTTGAACAAGTCCGTTCATACAAGTCTCGTTAGTATACACTTGAACGAGTCCGTTTATACAAGTATCGTTAGTATACACTTGAACGGGTCCGTTAATACAAGTCTCGTTAGTATACACTTGAACGAGTCAGTTCATACAAGTCTCGTTAGTATACAATTGAACGAGTCCGTTCATACAAGTCTCGTTAGTATATATTTGAACGAGTCAGTTCGTGGAAGTCTCGTTAGTATACACTTGATTAAGTCAGTTCATACAAGTCTCGTTAGTATACACTTGGACTAGTCAGTTCGTACAAGTTTCGTTAGTATACACTTGAACGGGTCCGTTCATACAAGTCTCGTTAGTATACACTTGGACTAGTCAGTTCGTACAAGTTTCGTTAGTATACACTTGAACGGGTCCGTTCATACAAGTCTCGTTAGTATACACTTGAACGAGTCAGTTAGTACAAGTCTCGTTAGTATACACTTGATTGAGTCAGTTCAAACAAGTCTCGTTAGTATACACTTGAACTAGTCAGTTCGTACAAGTTTCGTTAGTATACACTTGAATGAGTCAGTACGTACAAGTTTCGTTAGTATACACTTGAACGAGTCCGTTCATACAAGTCTCGTTAGTATACAATTGATTGAGTCCGTTAATACAAGTCTCGTTAGTATACACTTGAACGAGTCAGTTCATACAAGTCTCGTTAGTATACACTTGAACGAGTCAGTTCGTACAAGTTTCGTTAGTATACACTTGAACGAGTCAGTTCGTACAAGTCTCGTTAGTATACACTTGAACGAGTCCGTTCAAACAAGTCTCGATAGTATGCACTTGAACGAGTCAGTTCATACAAGTCTCGTTAGTATATATTTGAACGAGTCAGTTCGTGGAAGTCTCGTTAGTATACACTTGATTAAGTCAGTTCATACAAGTCTCGTTAGTATACACTTGGACTAGTCAGTTCGTACAAGTTTCGTTAGTATACACTTGAACGGGTCCGTTCATACAAGTCTCGTTAGTATACACTTGAACGAGTCAGTTAGTACAAGTCTCGTTAGTATACACTTGATTGAGTCAGTTCATACAAGTCTCGTTAGTATACACTTGAACTAGTCAGTTCGTACAAGTTTCGTTAGTATACACTTGAATGAGTCAGTACGTACAAGTTTCGTTAGTATACACTTGAACGAGTCCGTTCATACAAGTCTCGTTAGTATACAATTGATTGAGTCCGTTAATACAAGTCTCGTTAGTATACACTTGAACGAGTCAGTTCATACAAGTCTCGTTAGTATACACTTGAACGAGTCAGTTCGTACAAGTTTCGTTAGTATACACTTGAACGAGTCAGTTCGTACAAGTCTCGTTAGTATACACTTGAACGAGTCCGTTCAAACAAGTCTCGATAGTATGCACTTGAACGAGTCAGTTCATACAAGTCTCGTTAGTATGCACTTGAACGACTCAGTTCATACAAGTCTCGTTAGTATGCACTTGAACAAGTCAGTTCACACATGTCTCGTTAGTGTACACTTGAACGAGTCAGTTCATACAAGTCATCTTAGTATACACCGAGAACGAGTCAGTTCATACACGTCTCTCGTTAGTGTGCACTTGAACGAGTCAGTTCATACAAGTCTCGTTAGTATGCACTTGAACGAGTCAGTTCATAGAAGTCTCGTTAGTATACACTTGACGCAACTCCTTTACATATTTATGCAATATCAAAATTGGGAGTGTAACCAAAATTTTCCCATATAAATCAATTCAGCAGCAGACGATTTTTGAAAACATTGCGACAAAAGAAAAAGAACTTGATCATAATGAGAAATTCTGTTTTCAATTATAATGCATTTACAGAGATTTTCCAAAACAATTTCGGGTGTTTTTAAGTAGTCTGCTGCTGAATTATTGTATCTCGGAAAGGGTCAACCGTCCTCCGCCGACACACTCACTCCGCTATGAGGTACTTTGTTCGTATGCTGATTTACGCCGATTTTAAGCGTATTTCAGTCGTATATCGGATAAATAAGCAGTACTGCTAGTACGTTTATCCAGACAGTCTTAATGCTATCGTAACCTTGAGCTCAAATGCATGAAGCGTGTTATATTATCTTTAAAGCCTTTTCTATGAAGATCGATGCGGCTTACCTCGAATCCATTGTTGTTGTTCATAACCAAAGCAGCAGTTCCCGCATTAAATTCAATCTGTAGACGGTTGTCTGCCGACCTCAGAAGATAGGTGGATGGGAATGGACCTTGAAACACAACCGACTTATCGCCATAGGCAACGGAACGTGCACCGAGTGACAAGCGTATGGCGACATCCTGTTTGTAACGAGGATGAATTCTAACAAACAAACAATAAATATATACAAGAGTTGCTGCAAGAGGCAGCAATTGGATGTTGTCGGGGGAATCAGCATTTTATGGCTTAAGAAATACTGTTTGATTTGAAAAACACGAAACAAGCTTTTAAATATATGATATAAATATATGATAACAATAGTTTTTTAGTTAAATACGTAAAACGAAAAAAACAAAAAAAAAAACGTTTCCCAACACGACCTCGATCTCCCAAAATTATTGTAAACATTTGCCTGCCCATGCGCGTCCTTTTCTCCCCTAAATATATCATTAAAATCGCAAAATTTAGCACAATAACTTTGCATTTATGAAAATATTCCCATTTTCCTGTTATTAAAACCCCGGTGGTTCCCAGTGATGTTACATAGACTCCGCTCTGGTATACTGCTTGTGTTAAGTTGTGTGACTTCGGGTCGAAGTCAAGAGAAAAGAGCGAGAATTTATTTTATATATTTATTTATTGGGGTTTTACGCCGCTTTCAACATTATTTCAGTTATATCACGGCGACAGTTCACTTATTCATGATCCCTGGGTAAACAAACCAGTACAAGGCTAGAACATGTGCCTTGCCCAAGGGCACACCTTCATGACCTAGGTGCCGCGACTGGGGATCGAACCCGGGACAGAAAATAGCGTTTAATGTAACGGGAACGGGGTATAGGTATAAACATCACTTATACAGCCTTGCTGTGGAAGCCGGATTTTATAGAGACGTTGGTAGAGTTGTTGAACCTTTCGTAAGGTTAAGCAACGTTCATCGCACTAAGTGCCTGGATGGGTGACCCGCGATGGCTTAACGCCGGTACATGTTACACTATGGTTTTAATTTACATTTTAATTATAAAAAAAAACTACTCGCATATAAATAGACTTGTTCACTTATCTTAATATTATATTGCAAACTCGAACGAGAACCAGTCTAGTGACGAACTGCTACGACAATATCCGAGAGCTGACGGTAATATATGGCGCATGCGCGATCAAGACGATAAACACGGGGCATGCGCAAGCCCATTGCACCAGTGGTAGTTCTAAACACAACCATTATATGCGCTGGTGCTGATGCACCCGCTCACTAAATCGTTTATGTTTTTAGCTTTCTTTTGTTCTATACGCAAAGTTGAACATGAGCGTGATACATTCTACGATATAGTACGATTATGCACGAGACTTAGAAGCGACGTCACAATTATAATTCGAATGATGTCGGTTGAACCAAACAGCGTTGGCGTTTGCTTCACAACAAAAAAGTTAGTATTGTCCGTGTAAATTCAGCTGTCGTACGATGAATTCATATAATGTAAGTGTATTATACATATGAGCCCGTCCGTGGGAAAAGGTACAACTTGACTTTTATGACCAGTGCAGATTCCGATCAGCCTGTGCATCCACAAATTCTGGTAAAGACTTACACTATTCACATATTACTTACACATGCTTGTTAGATGCTAACCTCACAATCCTGGATAGGCTACAAGTACTTCTTACCGATCTCTCCTTAATACCAGCGAGTCAGTCTTAAAGCTTACCTCAGAATCCTGGATAGGTTTCCAGTACTTCTTGTCAATCTCTCCTTTATACCAGCGAGTCAGTCTTAAATTTAACCCCACAATCCTGGATAGGTTACCAGTACTTCTTACCGATCTCTCCTGACACCAGCGAGTCAGTCGTAATGTTAACCCTACAATCCTGGGTAGGTTACCAGTACTTCTTACCGATCTCTCCTGAAACCAGCAAGTCAGTCTTAATGCTAACCTCACAATCCTGGGTAGATATTAGTACTTCTTACCGATCTCTTCTGAAAGCAGCGAGTCACTCGTAATACTAACCTCACACTCCTGGATAGGTTACCAGTACTTCTTACCGATCTCTTCTGAAACTAGCGAGTCAATCTTAATACTAACCTCACAATCCTGGATAGGTTACCAGTACTTCTTACCGATCTCTCCTTAATAACAGCGAGTCAGTCTTAAATTTAACCTCACAATCATGGATAGGTTACCAGTACTTCTTACCGATATCTCCTGACACCAGCAAGTCAGTCTTAATGCTTACCTCACAATCCTGGGTAGATATTAGTACTTCTTACCGATCTCTTCTGAAACTAGCGAGTCAATCTTAATACTAACCTCACAATCCTGGATAGGTTACCAGTACTTCTTACCGATCTCTCCTGAAACCAGCGAGTCAGTCTTAATGCTAACCTCACAATCATGGATAGATATTAGTACTTCTTACCGATCTCTCCTGAAACCAGCGAGTCAGTCGTAATGCTAACCTCACAATCCTGGGTAGGTTACCAGTACTTCTTACCGATCTCTCCTGAAACCAGCGAGTCAGTCTTAATGATAACCTCACAATCCTGGATAGGTTACCAGTACTTCTTGTTGATCTCTCCTGAAACCAGCGAGTCAGTCTTAATGCTAACCTCACCATCCTGGATAGGTTACCAGTACTTCTTACCGATCTCTCCTGAAACCAGCGAGTCAGTCGTAATGCTAACCTCACAATCCTGGGTAGGTTACCAGTACTTCTTACCGATCTCTCCTGAAACCAGCGAGTCAGTCTTAATGCTAACCTCACAATCATGGATATGTTACCAGTACTTCTTACCGATCTCTCCTGAAACCAGCGAGTCAGTCGTAATGCTAACCTCACACTCCTGGATAGGTTACCAGTACTTCTTACCGATCTCTTCTGAAACTAGCGAGTCAACCTTAATACTAACCTCACAATCCTGGATAGGTTACCAGTACTTCTTGTCGATCTCTCCTGAAACTAGCGAGTCAATCGTAATGTTAACCCCATAATCCTGGGTAGGTTACCAGTACTTCTTGCCGATCTCTCCTGAAAACAGCGAGTCAATCGTAATGCTAACCTCACAGTCCTGAGCGCCAAGGAGGAAAAACAATTACTATAATTGTTTATGTTTGTGTGTGACACGGGCGCGAAGACGAGCAGAAAACGTACTTCGAAGTCCGAATGAATGGCATATCAAACGGATTGACATTATTGTAATAAAGAACAAATTTATAGGCACTTGGCCTCTATTCAATCCCCAAGCCGTTGTATAGTTAATATATAAAATGAAGTTTACGTTAATATATTAGTGTTTACCCTAACAGTTAAATGAGTGTATATACATACGATCCAGATGGCGAGTTAAAGTCCGGCAGATCAATGGCTACAGCCATGAATGTATTTGGCATGTTTGGATTAGGTACAAAGCCAGTGTTCACACTTTGGGCCCACCTCAATCCTGGAAACCCACCGATCAGGCTTTCCCCTTGTCTCCATGGAGCAAGCTACAAGTATAATAAATTATTAGCCGTGTCCCTAGTAAAGAATGACGACATGTGACATATTTAATGCAGATTGAGGGTATGCTTTAAGAATTGTTTGTGAACAAGTGAAATTGCTTTAAACGAACAACACATATGTCTTTTCTTTATATTGAGGTGAATATTTTGAAGAGATGGCTTATTTGGAGCAGTGTCTTAATGTTCACACATTACTTTGGAAGACGACTGCTGCAGACAGGAGTGTTTCTATGTTCTATATATTATATACGAACTCGAAGATATATAAATGGCATAATAATAATAATAATAATAATAATTATTATTATAATAACAATAATAATAATAAAGGCTTTATTTAGAGAGGACACTCATTTGACATAGTACATGTATGCAAGTCAATCTTCCATGAGGGCCTCACACATAAACAAAATGAAACGAAACATGAACAAACGTGTGTTACATATGAACAACTCAATGTTACAATTATACATGCGCATATAAATATGGACTTAAAATTGATATGTCTATTCCTGTATCGTAGAACAGCCACAGATCCAAATATTGTGCATAGTTTCATGAACTACAATTGTACTACAGTTATCATCGAATTAAGATGAAACGTAAATATTGGGATCTGAAATGCTGAATAGACGTTGCATTTTGAATATATGAAGGAAGGGAATTCCAAACTGATGAGTCTTGCATGAATATCAGATGTAAAAGTAAATGATGTCCTTAGGTAATCAGGGGCATTTCCACGTAATGTTTTAAATACTTGAATGGCTTTCTGATAAATAACTAGTTCAGGAAATGTCATCCATTTAAGTTCAGGAAACATTAAAGATGAAGGGGTGGTAAAATCACAATCAAGGTTTACCCTAGCAGCCTTTTTTCCCTGAAGTTTCACTAGTTTGTTTTCAAGATCATTTGTGCAATTTCCCCAGATAAAACAACAAAAAGCAAAATGTGGAAGTATGTATGCATTATAAAAACGTTGGTGATTGTCATTTGAGAGAAATAATTTGATTCTTGATAACATATAGAGATATGTATTACATTACATTATCAATCTCATCTCATAATTAGATCTAACGACACCGCATAAAAGGTCGTCTCGAATTAAACCTATATACTTAGGGATGTGTTTGTCCAATGACAACGCACGACTTAAAAACAACGGCCGGCTCTACACAATCGAATTACTTGTACCAAATCGTCATATTGGTTACCTCCCCTGTTTATACCTAACGATTGTGAAGACGACGTGTATAAGGCAGTCATCAGATCTATATACGAGCGAGCGAAGTTTAGGTCTGGTTTTTAAGGAGATTATCTCCATGAATATAAACATCAACATATCTATGGCACGTAAAGATCTGCCCGGTGCATGAAAACAATTTGGTTCAAATTGCCAATGGTTCAATGTTTGCACAAAAATGATAATATTTCTTTGTAGAAGATTACCTGGACGAATCCAAAAGGAAAGTGGCTGACGTTTGTTGCATGGATTCGGCATGAAACTTCATTCGCCAATCAGAAATCATGGCAGGAAATGAACACGCATATAATGGCGGGTTGCCAGCGTTGGACTCTCCTGTTGGGTTATTATTGTAATTATCATAGATCTATTTTATAACGATTAACTATATATTTCATATTTTCTCATTTTGTCTTAAAGTTATATAGTCCCTATTCATGAATAGAGAGAGAGACAGAGAGAGAGCAGAGAGAGAGACAGAGAGAGAGAGAGAGAGAGAGAGAGAGAGAGAGAGAGAGAGAGAGAGAGAGAGGAGAGAGAGAGAGAGAGAGAGAGAGAGAGAGAAGAGAGAGAGAGAGAGAGAGAGAGAGAGGAGAGCAGAGGAGAGAGAGACGAGATGAGAGAGACAGAGAGAGACAGAAGAGAGAGACAGAGAGACAGAGAGAGAGAGAGACAGAGAGAGACAGAGAGACAGAGAGAGACAGAGACCGAGAGAGACAGAGACGAGAGAGACAGGAGAGAGAAGAG
The DNA here is from genome assembly GCA_031761405.1 of Serripes groenlandicus. Classification (NCBI taxonomy): domain Eukaryota; kingdom Metazoa; phylum Mollusca; class Bivalvia; order Cardiida; family Cardiidae; genus Serripes; species Serripes groenlandicus. Next base: position 12,536,643 of record JASEVX010000005.1, on the reverse strand, counting down.
AGAGAGAGAGAGAGAGAGAGAGAGAGAGAGAGGAGAGAGAGAGAGAGAGAGAGAGAGAGAGAGAGAAAGAGAGAGAGAGAGAGAGAGAGAGAGAGAGAGAGAGAGAGAGAGAGAGAGAGAGAGAGACACACACACACACACACACACACACACACACACACATACA
>JASEVX010000005.1:12507616-12536277 GCA_031761405.1 Serripes groenlandicus | reverse complement strand
TAAACACGTGCTTTCAATGTATCTCTCTCTTAGTTTAACCACGTGCTTCCAATGTATCTCTCTCTTGTATTTCTACCCCATATCCCGTCGTATCACGATATCTAGGTATTATTCAGATATCGGTGATTCGACGCTAATCTGTTTATCTGTATGTCATTAAAGAAACAGTTACAACTATTTATTTCGTGCTGAACAATCGATATGCTTCAAGGTAAAACGAATCAAACACTTACCGCCTAAAATGACATTTTATCGTTTACAAAACAGAGCTATGATAATTACAATAATAACCCTACAGGAGAGTCCAACGCTGACAACCCGCCATTATATGCGTGTTCATTTCCTGCCATGATTTCTGATTGGAGGATGAAGTTTCATGCCGAATCCATGCAACAGACATCAGTCAGCTTTCCTTTTGGATTCGTCCAGGTAATCTTCTACAAAGAAATATTATCATTATTGTGCAGACATTGAACCGTTGACGAAAAAGACAGTTCAAAACGCTCAAAGATAACTAGTATTGGGCTATTTGCGGTAAATGTACATCAAGATCAACATGAGCACGCGCGTAGCTTGATCAGACTCTGCACTATTCTCCTATTAGTCAAAGAAGGCTTCAAGAAACATCTAACACATATCATCAATTTGAACCAGATTGTTTTCATGCACCGGGCAGATCATGACGTTTCATAGATATGTTGATGTTTGTATTCATGGAGCCAATCTCTTTAAACCAGATCTAAACTTCGCTCGCTCGTATATAGATCTGATTACTGTCTGGAACACTTCATCTCGAATTGACCTACACAATCGTAAGGTATAAACAGGGGAGATAACCAATATGATGACAAAACGAAATGGATAAGCGGCGTTTGTCAAATCGTGCGATTTCATTGGACAAAAATATCTTTAAGTTTATAGGCTAAATTGAAGACGACCTTTTATGCAGTGTCGTCAGATCCAATATACGCACAGAAATGTTTTTGACTCATTTTGATGAGATTGTAATGCAGGGAGCATGGCTCAATGTTGCATCTACATATACAGAGAATTTCTTAATTAATTGGAGGTAAGAATAGTAAACCATTTATATATATTCGAGTTCGTATATACTATATAGAAAATAGAAACAATCCTGTCTGCAGCAGACGACTTCCAAAGTAATGTGTGAACATTAAGACACTGCTCCAAATAAGCCATCCCTTCATTTCCTTCAAACTGTTCAACTCTATATAAAGAAAGGACATATGTGTTTTTCGTTTGAAGCAATTTCACTTTTCCCAAATTTTTCTTAGAACATACCGGCAATCTGCAGCAAATGTGTCACGTGTCGTCAGTATTTACCAATGACACGGCTAACAATGGATTATACTTATAGCTTGCTCCGTGGAGACAAGGGGGCATACTAAACAGTGGGTTTCCAGGATTGAGGTGGGCCCAAAGTGTAAACTCTGGCTTCGTACCTAATCCAAACATGCCAAATACATTCATGGCTGTAGCCATTGATCTGCCGGACTTTTACTCGCCATTTGGAACGTATGTATACACACTCTTTTAACTGTTATTGTAATAACTAATATAATTGCATAAAGAGGCCAAGTGTCTATAAAAGGGTTCTTTATTAATATATTGTCAATCCGTTTAAAGTGCCTTTCATTCGGACGTATAAGACATCTAAGCATTGTCATTTGCCGAAAAGTGTGATCAATGAGGAACCAAAAGTCAATTTCTAGCTATAATACGTGTTCATAAAAAATCTAGAGTAACAATGTTCCTTAGATGTATTATGATAAATTGTATTTATTCACAACGTTTCGGCCTTTTGGTCTTCATCAGGTTGTTTGCATACAATATGACATCAATAGGGAGTGACGTCAGCGTCATTCGACGTCGAAGGTGATAATGCAAATTACGCAAAATATTGTTATATAAATGTATTCAAACTCAACAACTGTAATATGGCATGCACATGCTATATCGAGGAAATATATTGAACTTTGTATTCATATATTCAGGAAATGGTAAATTGTATCGATTTATATCTTTATTTGTTTGTATGATGTTTGACGCCGCTTTCAACAATTCCACAGATATATCACGGCATTTCCTGGATAAGCTACCAGTACTATTGGTTCATTTATCCTGACGCCAGCTTGACAGTCGTAATGTTAGCCCCACAACCCTGACCGCCAAGGAGGGAAAGCAATTAGTACAACTTTTATAGTATTTGCTATGACACTTCCGAGCATCGAACCCACGACCTCCCGCTCCCTTGGCGGATGCTCTATCAAGGTGGTGCCGATTGATATCACTAACATTTTTGTTGTTCGAAACAAATGTCGACGTTGTTTGGTTAAACTTGACATCATTCGGATGATGGTTGTGACGTCGCTTGTAAGTCGCATAATTTATCACGCTCATTTTCAACTTTGCGTATAGAACAAAAATAAACTAAAAACATGAACGATTTATATATAATTATTGTTTGGTTTTCAGAATTCATCCTCGTCACAAACAGGATATCGCCTTACGCTTGTCGCTCGGTGCACGTTCCGTTGCCTATGGCGATAAGTCGGTTGTGTTTCAAGGTCCATTCCCATCCAATTACCTTCTGAGGTCGGCAGACAACCGTCTACAGATTGAATTTAATGCGGGAACTGCTGCTTTGGTTAAGAACAACAACAATGGATTCGAGGTAAGCCGCATCGATCTCCATAGAAAAGGCTTTAACAATTATACAACATGCTTCCCGCATTTGAGCTCACGGTTACGATAAACACTGCTGCGCTGGTGTCAGGATCAACCTTACAGCAGTATTGGTTATTTATCCAGGAAACGCCTTGTTACAACTAAAACACGCTTTCAAGTCGGCGTTAATCATTAATAAAAAAAAAAAAACTTTTTGGCGGAGGGTTAGCGTTAAGGGGTAAGGGATGTGTAAGGTTAAACGATAAAAGAATGTATAATAATTGAATAAACGTTCTGACAAAAACATATTTTTTGCCTCATGATCAAGTTGTATTTCTTTTGCCGCTATAAGTCGTTTGTTGCTGAATTTAATAAAAGACGTCTCGTGAATACTTTAATGAGACTTGTATGAGATGACTCGTTCACGTCTTCACTGTTTGCAGGTAAACTACTAGAATCCAGTTTCGTCTGATGTATCTCATTTGGTCAAAAGCTGCCATATACTTCACGCACAATAAACTCTCATACGCGGCATAAGAAAGAAGTCAGTTTATATTAGAGAATAATTAATTATAGTGTTCATACTTGATTTTTTTTTCTCTACGGTAATAGTTGATTTAACGAACATTTAGACGAACATAAGATGACTGTTGAAAGCATTGTGATAAAAGTAGGAATTGCTCTTAATGGTATTTTTCTTGTTTGCCAAAATATGTGTATGTCGAGGGCTTGGCGTGAAACGGTTGTAACTAAAAACCTATTTTGAAAACCCTGGTTTAGGGGCGATTTTGACCCCTTTGTAAACAATGCAAATTTAGGTGCCATTGCTCAGAACGAGCGATGGCACCTAAATTTCCATTGTTTACCAAGAAAAATGATTTAACGCTTATAAAGACTTTGTGGCGAGGTGATTAACCTTGGTAAAAAAAATAACGCTTTTAGTTGCAACCGTTTCACGCCAAGCCCTCGATACACATATTTTAATCACCTCGCCATGAAGTCTTTATAAGCGTTAAATCATTTTTCTTTGTAAACAATGTAAATTTAGGTACCATTGCTCATTCTGAGCAATGGCACCTAAATTTGCATTGTTTACAAAGGGGTCAAAATTGCCCCTAAACCAGGGTTTTCAAAATAGGTTTTTAGTTATAACCGTTTCACACCAAGCCCTCGGTATGTCATTTCAACAACTATTCTAACATTGGTACTAAAACGGTTGTAACTAAAATTGGTATTTTTTTTACCAAGGTTAATCACCTCGCCATAAAGTCTTTATAAGCGTTAAATCATTTTTTCTTTGTAAACAATGTAAATTTAGGTACCATTGCTCGTTCTGAGCAATGGCACCTAAAGTTGCATTGTTTACAAAGCGGTCAAAATTGCCCCTAAACCAGGGTTTTCAAAATAGGTTTTTATTTGCAACCGTTTCACACCAAGCCCTCGGTATGTCCTTTCAACAACTATTCTAACATTGGTACTAAAACGGTTGTAACTAAAATTTGTATTTTTTTACCAAGGTTAATCACCTCGCCATAAAGTCTTTATAAGCGTTAAATCATTTTTCTTGGTAAACAATGTAAATTTAGGTACCATTGCTCGTTCTGAGCAATGGCACCTAAATTTGCATTGTTTACAAAGGGGTCAAAATTGCCCCTAAACCAGGGTTTTCAAAATAGGTTTTTAGTTACAACCGTTTCACACCAAGCCCTCGGTATGTCCTTTCAACAACTATTCTAACATTGGTACCAATTGTCCATGGTTGGCCTCGATGTGTCTACAGTCGTCTGCTGCAGATTTGCAGAATGTGGAAAGGGGTCCGAACAATGAGATTCCGAGTTTAATTCTACGCTCATCTTAACGGTAATTATTCGATTCTATTAATCGTTTAGTTATTTGTGTTTTAAACATATTAAGGGGAAAATGTAATATCAGTAAAATGAAAAAATATCTCTTAAAAAGGGTACATAAAGATGATGATTTTTTACGATCTACAATATATCCTTTTTAAAATCGACTGCTTCATACACGACACAAATCGTTTAATCATGGTTAAAAGATGTGCAATTAAAAATTGACAAGGCAATGTCTTTCTTTCAGGTGTGTTGTTCTTTTACAAATTGTCAAGGCACCGATGCCAACTGGGTAAAGACGTTTATAGTCGGAAAGATGACGTCGTCTATTGAGCTTGATATTCCCGTATGTTCGTCAGGACAGCATATTTATGGAGTCAGGTATGAGTTATATATGCGATTATGTCAATAGACAATTGGTTGATTGGTTGGTCTAGTCAGGCAGGAGTTATGTATGCGATTATGTCAAATAGACAATTGGTTGATTGGTTGGTTTAGTCAGGTATGAGTTATGTATGCAATTATGTCAATAGACAATTGCTTGATTGGTTGGTCTAGTCAGGCAGGAGTTATGTTTGCGATTATGTCAATAGACAATTGGTTGATGGGTTGGTTTAGTCAGGCAGGAGTTATGCAATCGGTACATACGTACAGTTACAAACTAATTAAGGTCTAAACTTATATGCAGTAGCAAACGCTTGTGTAGAACTTATGATATCCTATAACAAGTCGTCTTAGATTGACCTTTGCGTCATCCAATCAAATTGTCGCCTACGAAATATTAAGGTGCAAACAGGCGCCATAACCAATATAAATAAACTAGAAATAGAAGCGGCGATGGTCAAGTGTTCCGATTATATATTAACCATTTTGATAGCAGAGCCGAGCGTTGATTGTTGACAGAAAAACGAGCACCTGTTCAGTGATATTACAATATATAGGGTAAGTTTGAGATGACATTGTATGTGGTGTCGTCATATCCAATAGATCAGCGAGGTATTTTGTCATTAATGTATGTCAGTATTTTGGTCTGCTTGTTTAACAATTTTATAATAAGACCTAAAATCGCCATTCGGGGTTCGTATGATTTTCGGTTTGATGGAGGGTCTTGTTCCCGTCACTACTCTCACAAATAGTACACTACATGTCCACATAGAGACGGGAACCAAACTATATGGTAATCTCCATCCTTCTTTTCCAGATACCTGTGGCGAGAGAGCCCCTGTCTGTTTAAACAATGTGCACTTTACGGACAGATGAACTATTTACCGGTACCACCCTTTGTATATACTGGTCCGTTTAACATGACAACACCAGGGGTTATTGGATAATGTGTCAAATTATTAACATGTATGCTGTTGTTGTTTTAGTAACGTTAACTATTGATAACCTTTCTCATAATGCAATTATTCTGCAGCAGACGACTTTTAAAACATCTTGACAAAAATATAAAAAAAAACCTCTCTAAATGAAAGTTAAATAATTAAATAGTGTTGAAAACATTGTGACAAACGAAGAAATTGCTCTTTATAAGAATTGTCTCCTTTTGTCACAATATTTTCAAAATTCGTCTGCTACATGTGCAACACGTGTCTGTATGTGGAAAAGGGTAAATATGCCTATAAAACATATTTATTAAAACATTATTGTTGGGAAAAGTGCAAATTTCGTCATTTCCCACAGTGTTTTCCTTATTAGCTCAAATGTATGGAAAACGTATGAAAATATTGTGGGGAAATGAGAAACTGTAAATGCTCATGACGATCACATTCTCCATTTCACACAATGTTTTCGGATATTGTTCAAGGGTATAATTTCAATATTTCCGATGTAAAAACTTTTAAACTCTAATAGACCTGAATATAACAAAACATAATCTTTGCGATAATGCAATAGCGAAAACTTTAATAAAAGAAGATAAATTTCTCCTGAAAAAGGCTGTTTAAATTTTATTTTTCAATTATGTAAATGGAGACAAGGGGCCTTGGTGGACTTTTTAAAGATAACATCATTTTCCACATACAACACACATGCATACGAAAACTCCGAAAACACCTTGGCAAACAGTTGGCTATTTTAACCCAAAATGATACAGACGACGATTGACGCCTTTCTAGTTGACGAAATTTGTAAACACTGGGACATTTACAAATTCTCCCTTTTCAAACAATCCTTACAATTCCTTATTGATAAGAGACGTGTAAAATGAGACTTTGATTGTTCTACTCGTGCAAATCTGTACAAACTCGTAGTTCCCAAAGAGCCTTCGCTGACCGCCTACATTTCGAGGAGCCGCATGATTGATTGAAGATTAACGCCGTTTTCAACGGTATTTCAGCTATATCAATGCGGCCAGTTCACCTCAAATGACTTTTTCGCAACAGTACTCCCTACAACAACCTTCCCAGGCAACTGGCTACCTTCCCACATAGACATTTTAGCCCATTGTTTGAAAACAAATGACAAAAGTCGCAATAACTTTTATCAATCAACGTAATGAAGGATTGACCGATTCGGGGTTCGAACCCACGACCCCGAGGATAGTCCACGTCGTAACCGACTGAGCTAATTTGGCTCGACTGAAAGAGCCACAGTTGAACCATCTTGCGAACTTTGTATTGACAAACGTTACAAAATGGTGTCCCATCTAGTTTCACTCATTTATATGAGCCATTCCACGAGTAAACCAACATTGTGGACTTTGCGTATCGTATCGACCGGGATCAGCATAAGCATACCGCGCAGGCTAACCCGGCCAGACATCTTTTCGCTTCCCGTGGAGTTTCTGTTTCAGGAATCATTACTCTATACCACTATCCCCTTGAGGCGGAATGTGTCGGCTCGGATTAGCCTGCGCGGACTTCCCAGGCTGACCTGGGTCGATACTTTACGCAGCGTCCATAATGTTGGTTTTTCTCGTGGAACGGCTCATATGGTACACACTCTCCAGATCTACAATTGGCGGAGGCAACAGAATGCAGCCGTTCTGAAGAGGTCTCTGTCTTTTAAAATACCTTGATAACCGTCTCCTGGTAAAAACACGTTTACACATATCTAGATGCAGAAAACGTTCGGATTAATTGTAGGAAAAGGAGAAATTGCTCGTAACGAACAATGTTTACTTTTCCCGCAATATTTGCCTCTCTTTCCTTTCGAAATGTCTGTATTTATGTTCTCCAAATGTGGGGAAATTAACTTTCCACACTTATGATGTCTTGAAATTCATCTAAAGTCTCTGTTAATGTGACAATAATTTATTTGAAAAGTTTGCTTGAATGCTTTATCGCCGCTTTCAACAGTCTTATCATGGCGTTACCATATATGCTAGTTAATTTATCTCGACACCAGCGCAGCAGTTATCCCAGCAACCTTGGGTGCCAAGGAGGGAAGCCACTGCTACCATTTCGAAAGTCTTTCGCGTGACCTTACCGGGAATCGAGCACTGGTCTCCCGCTCTCGATGTGAATGCTTAAAGCATTACACAATCGAGACGATTCCACAGCTAAATAATTTACCATTATAAATGAGTAAGACAGATAGATCTCATTTTCTGACCTTGTGGGCAAAGGTCCATTTTGGATAAATCTTGATTGCTTGGGGTTTAATGCCACTTCAAATGTATGTCAGTAATATCAATGCGACTAACACACCTATGTACACGTAATTATGTGTTTCATGGTCACTTCAACTGTATGTCAGTAATATCACTGTGACTAATACACCTATGTACACGTAATTATGTGTTTCATGACAACTTCAACTGTATTTCAATAATATCACTGAGACTAAAACACCTATGTACACGTAATTATGTGTTTCATGACAACTTCAACTGTATTTCAATAATATCACTGAGACTTAAACACCTATGTACACGTACTTATGTGTTTCATGGCCACTTCAACTGTATTTCAGTAATATCACTGCGACTAACACACCTATGTAAACGTACTTATGTGTTGCATGGCCATTTCAAGTGTATTTCAGTAATATCACTGAGACTAACACACCTATGTACACGTAATTATGTGTTTCATGGCCACTTCAAGTGTATTTCAGTAATATCACTGAGACTAAAACACCTATGTACACGTAATTATGTGTTGCGTGGTCACTTCAACTGTATTTCAGTAATATCACTGAGACTAAAACACCTAGGTACACGTACTTATGTGTTTCATGGCCACTTCAACTGTATTTCAGTAATATCACTGCGACTAACACACCTATGTAAACGTACTTATGTGTTGCATGGCCATTTCAAGTGTATTTCAGTAATATCACTGAGACTAACACACCTATGTACACGTAATTATGTGTTTCATGGCCACTTCAAGTGTATTTCAGTAATATCACTGAGACTAAAACACCTATGTACACGTAATTATGTGTTGCGTGGTCACTTCAACTGTATTTCAGTAATATCACTGAGACTAAAACACCTAGGTACACGTACTTATGTGTTTCATGGCCACTTCAACTGTATTTCAGTAAGATCATTGCGACTAACACACCTATTTACACGTACTTATGTGTTGCATGGCCACTTCAAGTGTATTTCAGTAAGATCATTGCGACTAACACACCTATTTACACGTACTTATGTGTTGCATGGCCATTTCAAGTGTATTTCAGTAAGATTATTGCGACTAACATACCTATGTACACGTACTTATGTGTTGCATGGCCATTTCAACTGTATTTCAGTAAGATCATTGCGACTAACACACCTATTTACACGTACTTATGTGTTGCATGGCCACTTCAACTGTATGTCAGTAATATCACTGCGACTAACACACCTATGTACACGTACTTATGTGTTGCATGGCCACTTCAACTGTATTTCAGTAATATCACTGCGACTTACACACCTATGTACGCGTACTTATGTGTTGCATGGCCATTTCAACGGTATTTCAGTAATATCACTGAGACTAACAAACCCCTATGTACACGTACTTATGTGTTGCGTGGCCACTTCAAGTGTATGTCAGTAATATCCCTGCGACTAACACACCTATGTACACGTACGTATGTGTTGCATGGCCACTTCAACTGTATTTCAGTAATATCACTGCGACTTATACACCTATGTACACGTACTTATGTGTTACATGGCCACTTCAACTGTATTTCAGTAATATCACTGCGACTAATACACCTATGTACACGTACTTATGTGTTACAACACACCTATGTACACGTACTTATGTGTTGCGTGGCCACTTCAACTGTATGTCAGTCATATCACTGCGACTAACACACCTATGTACACGTACTTATGTGTTTCATGGCCACTTCAACTGTATGTCAGTAATATCACTGCGACTAACACACCTATGTACACGTATTTAAGTGTTGCATGGCCACTTCAAGTGTATTTCAGGACTGTCAATGCGACTAACACACCTATGTACACGTACTTATGTGTTGCATGGCCACTTCAACTGTATGTCAGTAATATCCCTGCGACTAACACACCTATGTACACGTACGTATGTGTTGCATGGCCACTTCAACTGTATTTCAGTAATATCACTGCGACTAACACACCTATTTACACGTACTTATGTGTTGCATGGCCACTTCAACTGTATTTCAGTAATATCACTGCGACTAATACACCTATATACACGTACTTATGTGTTACATGGCCACTTCAACTGTATTTCAGTAATATCCCTGCGACTAACACACCTATGTACACGTACTTATGTGTTGCATGGCCACTTCAACTGTATTTCAGTAATATCACTGCGACTTACACACCTATGTACACGTACTTATGTGTTGCATGGCCACTTTAACTGTATGTCAGTAATATCACTGTGACTAATACACCTATGTACACGTAATTATGTGTTTCATGGCCACTTCAACTGTATTTCAGTAATATCACTGCGACTTACACACCTATGTACACGTACTTATGTGTTGCATGGCCACTTCAACTGTATGTCAGTAATATCCCTGCGACTAACACACCTATGTACACGTAATTATGTGTTGCATGGCCACTTCAACTGTATGTCAGTAATATCCCTGCGACTAACACACATATGTACACGTACTTATGTGTTGCATGGCCACTTCAACTGTATTTCAGTAATATCACTGCGACTAACACACCTATGTACACGTAATTATGTGTTGCATGGCCACTTCAACTGTATGTCAGTAATATCCCTGCGACTAACACACCTATGTACACGTACGTATGTGTTGCATGGCCACTTCAACTGTATTTCAGTAATATCACTGCGACTAACACACATATGTACACGTACGTATGTGTTGCACGATTTTCCTATACCCGTACCCCACACAACAATCTTTCCGAGTGACTGGCTTCTTTTCCACGTAGTATTTCAGCCAATCGGTTTTGACGTCGAATGACGCATGTCTCATTAACATTTGTCATACGTTAGAAAGAATTTTGGCCGAGCTGGGGTTCGAACTCAGAGGTATTCTTATAAACCCAGTTTATACCATATATATTAACCCTTTCCCACACACAACAAATCTACAGCAGACGACTTTGAAAGTATCTAGGCAAACACAGAGAAACGCCCTATAAATGTAGGTAAAATTACTTAAAATAGTTGAAAACATTGTGGCAAAAGGAGAAATTGCTCCTTTTGAGCAATTTCTCCTTTTGTCACAGTGTTTACAAAAGTCGTCTGCTGCAGATGTGTCAACATGCGTCTACAGGTGGGAAAGGTTTAAAAGATGATGTGGTGTAAACTGTGTATATAAGAATTTTAATTGAATTCTTTACTCTTTCACTTCATTAGCAGGGTAACTGATCCGAAATACAACACATTTGCAGCATATGTCTTTGAAAACATAGGGGCAAAAAATATGGAACATCCCTAAGAATGAAAGTATTGTTATTGAATGAAGCTAGAAACATTGTGACAAATGGTGAATATGCTCTGCGTCTAATTTCGTCTGTGTGTAGAGTTAAGGAAGAATTTTCTCCTTTACCCTTTACCACATACAGACGCTTTCTGCAGCAGACGACTTTTAAAAACAATGTGGCAAAAGAAGAAATTTCTCAAAACGAGCAATTTTTCCTTTTTCCATAATGTTTTCAACTTTTTTCAGTAATTTTACCTACATTCTTACTCGAAACTTAACTTTTCTTACTCGACACTCGACACTCGCCAATTAGAAACCCTCGAGAAGAGACATATATCTGAACTTGTACGATGTGAATACAAAGAGACATAGAGCTTAACGTATACAATGTGAACACACACACAAATAGACATATATTTGAACGTGTATAATGTAAACTCACATAGACATAGATTAGAATGTGTATAATGGAAACGCACATAAACATAGAGGAGAAGATGTACTCTCATTTTAACACAACTGCAGATGACAACTTTTGTAAACACTGTGACAAAAGGAGATATTGCTCAAAACGAGCAATTTTTCCTTTTGCCAAAATGCTTTCAACTCAACGGGGAAAATTACTCATACATATAATTATCAACTTCATGATTTTGCCGCAATGCTTTCGACTGAACGCGGAAAATTACTCATACATATAATTATCAACTTCATGATTTTGCCGCAATGCTTTCGACTGAACGCGGAACATTACTCATACATATAATTATCAACTTCATGATTTCGCCGCATTGCTTTCGACTCGATCCAGTTATTAAACTTTGATTTATAGAAAGTTTTCATAATTTTGACAATATTTTATCAAGGTTGTCTGCGGTATTCGCACCAGACAACTTTTGAAAACATTGTCAAAAAAGAAGAATTTAACCATTTGGGGAATTTGTTCCTTTTTATGCCCCCGGAATCTCCGATTCAATACATGTGTATTCCTTGTGACATGACCTTTCTGTCAGTACCAACATTTTTGACCTTGCGACCTTGACCTTTGACCTAGATGTTGCCATTCTCGAAAAAAACTTTAACCTTGGCCATTACTTTTGAACCATAACAGGTACGGCTACCATATTTCACATGTGTATTCCTTGTGACATGACCTTTCTGTCAGTACCAACATTTTTGACCTTGCGACCTTGACCTTTGACCTAGATGTTGCCATTCTCGATAAAAACTTTAACCTTGACGACTACTTTTGAACCATAACAGGTACGGCTACCATATTTCACATGTGTATACCTTGTGACATGACCTTTCTGTCAGTACCAAAATGTTCACCTTGCGACCTTGACCTTTGACCTAGATGTTGCCATTCTCGAAAAAAAACTTTAACCTTGACCACTACTGTTGAACCATAACAGGTACGGCTAACATATTTCACATGTGTATATCTTGTGACATGACCTTTCTGTCAGTACCAACATTTTTCACCTTGCGACCTTGACCTTTGACCTAGATGTTGCATTCTCGAAAAAAAAAATTACCACTACTTTTGAACCATAACAGGTACGGCTACCATATTTCACATGTGTATTTCTTGTGACATGACCTTTCTGTCAGTACCAACATTTTTGACCTGGCGACCTTGACCTTTGACCTAGATGTTGCCATTCGGGGGCATCAGTGTTTCACAAACACATCTTGTTTCATAATGATTTGCACTTTATTCAATACTTATTCTTTCAATTATAGAGAGTTGCCATAATTTTTGGTGGGACGTTTTCGAAAGTGTCTGCTGCAGATTTGTTGTAAGATGACAAACCATGGCAGAATGTTGGGAGAAATATTGTTGAAGCAATAATGACACACCGGTAGGTGCACTCTAATAAATGAGGCTGAACATCATTAACAGCTCAATTAACAATTTCTCACATACATCCGCTTTCTGGCAACCCTGCAGCAGACGACATTTTTTACTTTCATTTATAGTGATTTTAAAGCCGTTTGCTTGTATTGTATATGGGAAAGGGATAATATTCTATCAAATAAAGCAATATAGAGTTGAAATGTAAATTTGTTGAATAACGTTGAAGAAAACATTGTGGAAAATTGCTCATTATAAGCATTTTCTCTTTTTGCCACAACTTCCGTCGTCGTTTGCTGCAGATGCTGAGTTGAACCCACCGTGGGACAATGCGAATTTGTGATGTTGTGTTAAAACCCCATCGTGGGCCAAGGCGAATTTGTGATGTTGTGTTAAACCCCCATCGTGGGACAATGCGAATTTGTGATGTTGTGTTTAAACCCCATCGTGGGACAAGGCGAATTTGTGATGTTGTGTTTAAACCCCCATCGTGGGACAAGGCGAATTTGTGATGTTATGTTAAAACCTCATCGTGGGACAATGCGAATTTGTGATGTTGTGTTAAAACCTCATCGTGGGACAAGGCGTATTTGTGATGTTGTGTTAAAACCTCATCGTGGGACAAGGCGAATTTGTGATGTTGTGTTAAAACCTCATCGTGGGACAAGGCGAATTTGTGATGTTGTGTTTAAACCCCCATCGTGGGACAAGGCGAATTTGTGATGTTGTGTTAAAACCTAATCGTGGGACAAGGCGAAATTGTGATGTTGTGTTTAAACCCCATTGTGGGACAATGCGAATTTGACGTTGAGTTTAAACCCGATCGTGAGACAAGGCGAATTTAATGTTGTGTTTAAACCCGATCGTGAGACAAGGCGAATTTAATGTTGTGTTTAAACCCGATCGTGAGACAAGGCGAATTTAATGTTGTGTTTAAACCCGATCGTGAGACAAGGCGAATTTAATGTTGTGTGCAAACCCCATCGTGTGACAAGGTGAATATGATGTTGTGCAATATCTCCTTTTTCATAATGAGTTCAAAAGTCATATGCTGCAGTCGCGTCAAATTAGCCTTTATCAAGATAATATTAGATATTATGAAACCGTTTTTACGGTAGTTCATCTTAATTAAATGTCAGTGACGTCGTTTTAGTTTTTAAACGTTTGCATAATCATAAGCCTACGTTCAATCATAAATGCACGTCGTCTTTTTGCTAAAAGAAGTTTGAATTAATAATTAATTATGTTAAACAGTGTAACGTTCTCCTTTGAGCTTAATGACTCTTTAAATCATTCTTTCATTTACGTGTCCGGTGGGGTTTTCCATTCTTTTTAGTAGACGTTTTTTAGTTTTGTTTTTATTGTTATTGATGTTTTTTTTGTTTTAATTTGGAGGAGTCTAAATGAAGTAATTATTAAAAGAAAGATCAATTAGTTATGTTAAATGTCATATAAATACACATGTTTCGTTTTGACATGGGTAATAATTACTTCCAGAGCTTTTATATGCAAGTAGGTTATACAATACACAGTTTTGTAGTTGCTTTGGTTTTCTGGTTGTTTGAGGTTGTGAGGGCAGGGGAAAGGGGAATTGGCTACGGGAGTCTGGGGTCATTTGAAAGTTTTGTATTCATAATCATTCTCGTTCAAAATGTTTCAACCTTTTCTCTTTCTAAGCTCTTCATGCATACAACAAATCTGCAGGAGATAACTTTTATAATAACATCGAGGCAAAACTGTGGAAATTAAAAATTAAAATATATATATATATATATAATTATCGAATAGAATTAAATACATTATGGCAAAAGGAGAACAGCTCACAATGAACAATGTTCCTTTTGACATGATGTTTTAATATGTTGACTGCAGCAGTTGTGTCGAAATGTCTGCACGTGAGAAAGGGTTACAATCTGTTTCATTAAGATGTTGTCATAGAGATAATTCCAATCACTTTGCATTTTACATATATCTATTCATTTATTTAAGTATGGACCATTTACAATCTGCTGTGGTGTAGTGGTAGAGCGTCCGCCTCGGTACGGGAGGTCGTTGGTTTGTCCCCCCGGCCGGGTCATAGCAAATACTTTAAAATTGGCAGTAATGGTTGCCATCCTTGGCGCTCAAGGTTGTGGGGTTAGCATTAAGACCGACTGGCTGGTGTCAGGATAAATGGACCAGTAGTACTGGTAACTTACCAAGGAAATGCCGTGATATAACTGACTGGCTGGTGTCAGGATAAATGGACCAGTAGTACTGGTAACTTACCAAGGAAATGCCGTGATATAACTGACTGGCTGGTGTCAGGATAAATGGACCAGTAGTACTGGTAACTTACCAAGGAAATGCCGTGATATAACTGACTGGCTGGTGTCAGGATAAATGGACCAGTAGTACTGGTAACTTACCAAGGAAATGCCGTGATATAACTGACTGGCTGGTGTCAGGATAAATGGACCAGTAGTACTGGTAACTTACCAAGGAAATGCCGTGATATAACTGACTGGCTGGTGTCAGGATAGATGGACCAGTAGTACTGGTTACTTACCAAGGAAATGCCGTGATATAACTGAAAAAAAATGTTGAAATCGGCATAAAACACAAAACGAACAATTAATCAACAATTACAATCATATACAATTTCATATATTGTTAAACAAATGATACAACTATATAATGAGCCGTCCGTCCCGCAAGAAAACCAACATTGTGGGCACTGCGTAAAGTATCGACCCGGATCAGCCTTAGCATGCCGCGCAGGCTAATCCGGACAGATACTTTTCGCCTCCTGTGCATTTTCTGTTTCAGGAATCACTACTCTATCTATCCCCCCTCCCTTAGACGGAATGTGTCGGCCGGATCAGTCTGCGCGGACAGCGCAGGCTGATCTGGTCGATACATTACGCAGATGTCTGAAAACATATGAGCCGTCCCGCAAGAAAACCAACATTGTGGGCACTGCGTAAAGTATCGATCCGGATCAGCCTTAGCATGTCGCGCAGGTTTACCCGGAAAGACACTTTTAGCCTCCTGTGGATTTTCTGAATCAGGAATCATTACTCTATACCTCAATCCCCCTGAGACGGAATGTGTCGGCCCGGATCCGTCTGCGCGGACTGTTTGTGAGAAAGGGTTAATGCAACATCCTAATTCATTTATACGTTTAGGGAGGGGTCTTGAAAATTACATTTTCTTGTAGGATGCGGTTCATATAAATACCTAAGCCCTTTCCCACATACAACAAATATGCAGCAGACGACTTTATGATCATCTAAACAAAACTATGGAATATCTCTTTAAATTAAAGTAATATTACTGAAAGAAGTTGAAAACATTGTGGCAAAAGGAGTAATTGCTCGTTTTGAGCAATTGTTTCTTTTGCCACAATGTTTTCAAAAATCGTCTGCTGCAGCGGCGTCAGAAAGCGTCTGAATGTGGGAAAGAGTAACCCATTGCTTCATGTAGACGTTTTATTAAGCAACGTTTTGAATACATCTTTATTAAAAGTTTCAAAGTAGTCTGCTGCAGATTTTCTTGTATGAAGGAAGAATATTATATTTTAAATTTAGTAAGTAAAAAAGAAGGTGGAAAAGTAAATGAGTGGTCTTGTTTTAGTTTATTTGTTTTTGCTTATCATAAACAATTTCTCCTTTGTCTTGAGGACAGTCAAGGTTAAATTATAAGGTCGCATTATCTTTAACCTTATCTCCGACCTTAAAGCACAGGCATAGAAAAAATAAAAACGTGTCAATTGTACTGTACATTCGTCATTGAAAATTCGTAGTTGACTTGGTCAGAAGGAGTAGAGCTACCTGCGCTCAGATTTATAAACTCATCGTAAACAAGAAATATCTTTAAAAAAGATAAACGGCGATCAATATGAGTAAACACTAAGAAATGGAACATGCGCATATTATTTGATATTTTGTATTACTTATTAGAATGACAGAAAACAACGTTAAATATGTAATATTTGTTTTATTTATATACTTTGGTTTTGATATGAATGAAAGGGCTTGCCTCTGCCGGGAAGCGAACTATAGACCTTTCACTTGCCAATCAAAGTCAACATCCATTACACTAGCGCGACATGAAGTTAACATGTTCAAATCCGGCACATGACTGGAGATTACGCGAGGCTCCTAAGAGGTGTATTATGTAACACAGTTTAAGTTTCAATTGACGATAAATAACTGAAAACTTGATATATTTCAAAAAAACAAATTGGGCTCTTAAATATTATATTTGTACTTGGATTGGTCAGAAGGGGTGGCGCTTCATACAGTCATTACTGTACATTCGTCAAATAGAAAATATTTACTTGGCTTGGTCAGAAGGGGTGAAGCTACCTACAGTCAGTACTGTACATTCGTCATAGAAAATCCGACGGGTTTGAGCTTCATACATGTACAGTCAGTACTGTACATTCGTCAAATAGGAAATCCTTACTTGGCTTGGTCAGAAGGGGTGAAGCTACCTGAAGTCATTTTCTATACTTTCGTCCTTGAAAATCCTTACTTGGCTTGGTCAGAAGGGGTGAAGCTATATACATTCATTTTCTATACTTTATTCCTTCAAAAGCCTTACTTGGCTTGGTCAGAAGGAGTGAAGCTATCTACATCCATTTTCTATACTTTATTCCTTGAACATTCTTACATGGCTTGGTCGGAGGGGGTGAAGCTACCTACAGCTACCTACAGCTATTTTCTATACTTTCGTCCTTGAATATACGTAATTGGCTTGGTCAGAAGGGGTAAAGCTACCTACAGCCATTTTCTATACTTTCGTCCTTGAAAATTCGTACTTGGCTTGGTCAGAAGGGATGGCGCTTCATACAGTCAGTACTGTACATTCGTCATAGCAATTAGTAGTTGGTTCGATCGGAGGGGCGAAGTTTCCTGTAGCCATGTATAGACTACACCTTTTTTCTAATATAATAAAAAACTTCCAAAACATGCCGAAAGCTGTATTAATAAAGGTATAAGTGTTGAAAACACACGAAAACATTGTGGCAAAAGGAGATATGGCTTATTATGACAAATGTTCTCCTTTTGTCACAATGTTTGCAAAATTCTTCTGCTGCACAGGTGTCAGAATGCGTTTGTACGTGGGGAAAGGTTTTATATAAACTGCGCTTTACGAACACTAACAGTATATGGGTTTTTCGACCAGCGTGACCTTGCGCATCCGTGCAGTTTGATCTGAATCTACATTGTTTGCAAAGTATGTACATGATACCTGACACACATAAAGACTTTAGATTAGGTGACATGGATGCCCAGACAAATCTGCACTTGTCATTAAGTACGACGAAACGCGGTATAACGACTTATATCGTTTTAAAAGGATCAAAACAGGAGCTTTATTCATAAACTTTTGAACACATATGGTTTATCGTCAAAATAATTACAATATTCATATACATACAAGGAAAATAGACAACCACAATAACATAATTCTATGATTGATATGTTGGCATATGCGTCATGATCTACGAAAACCAACCACGGAACATCTGCGGTCTGTGTAGATTCAGATAATCATGTGTCATCTCCGGTCTGTGTAGATTCAGACGACCCTGCGCATCATCGCAATCCGATCTACATCGTTCGCTTATAAGTCATAGAAGCATTTAATAAGCCTCTTGTATACAGTGCTCAAATAGACCAGCTTGTACAGACGTATTAATTCCTCTTTATCTACAGCTTTCAAAATAAGGACACGTCATGCGAAAATAAACCGTCGGATATTTTAAGAGTAAACGTTATTCCTATCGAATATATACAGTTTCGTTGGTTTTAAGATGTTTGTTATTTCTCTGGACAAAAATCCTAGGGGTGTTTTGTACGATTACAGGGATATGTTTTTCTCTGGTCAAAAAAAAGTTCCCTGAGGTGTTTTATACGATGCTATGGAATCTTTATCTACGCTAGTCGTACATTCCCGGAGGGGTTTGTACGATGACAGGTAATCTATATCCCGTAGATGTTTTGTACGAATACATGGATCTGCATCTTCTTTGGTCGCAAAGTCTCAAAGATGTTTTGTACGATGAATGGGATCTGCATCTTCTTTGGTCGCAAAGTCCAAAATGTGTTGTGTACAATGACAGGTAATCTATATCTCGTAGATGTTTTGTACGATAACAGGGATCTGTATTTTCTTTGGTTGCAAAGTACCAAAGTTATTTGATTTGATAAATGGGATCTGTATTTTCTTTGATCGGTCGCAAAGTCCGAAGGGTGTTTTGTACGATTATAAGAATCTGTATCTCTTTGGTCGCAAAGCCGTGAAGAAATGTGTACGATAACAAGGATCTGTATGTTCATGGGTCTCAAAGTGCCAAAGGTGTTTTGTATGATAACAGGAATCTGTTTATTCTTTGGTCGCAAAGTCCAAAAGTTGTTTTGTACGATTACAGAGATCTGAAAATAATAGAAAATTGGGAGCCTCTGCTAGTTGTGGATTTTCACCTGCAGATAAATGATCGATTGTCAAACTAAGTCAAAAGGGCGAATTTGTTTTTAATAAACTCACCTGCGTGTAGTACTAGGTATTCACCGTCTGTCACTGAGGAACTGCATTGCCCAGGCTCACACCTTTGAAGTCGAAGAATACCACAGACACCTGTTTCTTGACGAACACGTTCGTCTTGAATTTCTTAGGCGAAGGCGATCCCGGGTTTTTCCAAAGTGTTGATTGACCCTTTGCCTCTTGAGTCCCAAACTAATCAACATTTCGTAAACGGCGACAATTCTTATATATCATTGAGATTTAAAACAACTGAAATTTGAGAGTGACTGTACTATAAATACCACATTTCATTCCACAAGGATAAAACAGATCTATAGATTACTATTGACATTCAGAATATCGTGATCTTTATTATGGAGGTATTTGAAGGAACTTGAGTAAACAATGAGAGAATGAGAGCACTTCTTATCTGTTATACTGTTCCATTAATCTATTATTAAGCACCAAGAATGGAACGCCATTACTGCCATTTTAAAAGTATTTGGTTTAACCCAGCCGGGGATCAAATCCGTGTTTTATACAACGATAACGACTATTTATCATCTCTTGTCGCAAAGTCGGGACAGTCGGTTTTCGTGTGACCCGACTCCATTATCTTAATGTTTGGTATAAGTAGAACACGACTCACATTGACTTGTATCACAGACTAGGACACATCGCTAACAGACAAGATGGGTTTAACAACAGCCTTGCTCTTGATTACCACCCTTTGCCATGTATCATGTAAGTTTATCACTACTTATAACTGCTCTTGATTACCACCCTTTACCATGTATCATGTAAGTTTATCACTACTTATAACTGTTTGTTAACCCTTTCGCTGACAAAGGCAATTAAATGCTTATGAAAATATTGCAGATTCGAGCTGTCTCTCATGAAATCTGCATCATTTGCCACTTAGAGATTAAATTTACTAAATTTCCTGTTGGACGAAAAATGGAGTGGGCCAATTTTGAACATGGAAGACTCGACGTTGTGAAATTCATCAGTGAAAGATTTAACGTTTTGTCTTTATTTCATTAAATTATTACACCATAAACATAATGCATGTTACAGTATATACACTCTACAAGATTTACAATACGAATTAAAACATCATAAGATTTGTATTTATCATATCATGCGAAACTGATATACATGTATAATACAGTAACTCACACAACAGTCTTTCCAAGCAACTTGCTGCTTTTCTACACAGACTTATAGCCCAGTGTTGGAAGACGAATGCCGCTTGTCGCATTGAATCTTATCAAACGTCGGAAAGAACGTTGACCGAGATTGAGTTCAAACGCCTGAATTGACAACCGACTGGGATACCTGGGCTCGAAGACCCACATGTAAAAGTTTAATGAAAACAAATTGACGCTTTTTAAAATTTTAAAACATACATGTACAATGGTAAGGATCCATGTTGATAAGCAATACTCGTTGCTCATTTAATTTTAGACGTTGAAGGCGCGTTTCGCTTTGCCAACTCCTTTGGAAACCACATGGTTCTACAACAAGCTCCCGAGTCGGCCATTTTGTGGGGATATGCTAGCGTAGTGGGAGAGACGGTTACTATCGTGAAAAATGGAGTAAAAGTGGCAACCACGACCACTGTTATAAATACGAATGCAGGTATGGTTCTATATCAGTGAACTCACGGTAGTTCTCGAAGTCTACGGGAACAATAAATCGAGTGATCCATAGTCTCATGCCAAAATTAATCGATGTTTATTATGAAAAGCAACCAGTATTAGAATCTGTATACTAGAATCATATCTAGAAACAGCGTAGAAGCAGTTTTGATTGCTTGGCTGAGCCATCAGTACTACCGTTACGCTGTTTTCAAAAGACATATACTTTCCAGGACTTGGTTCGACTTGGACGGATATTCGAATTATCAAACGTTCTCTAGCAAATTTCTATTTATCTCCAAATACTAAAGAAACTACTCTATTGCCTTTCCATTAATCTCCAAATACTAATGAAACTTCTCTAGCGCCTCTCTATTTGTCTCCAAATACTAAATAAACGTCTCTAGCGCCTTTCTATTAATCTCCAAATACTAATGAAAATTCTCTAGCGCCTTTCTATTTATCTCCAAATATTAAAGAAACTTCTCTAGCGCCTTTCTATTAATCTCCAAATACTGAAGAAACTTCTCTAGCGCCTTTCTATTTATCTCCAAATACTAAAGAATCTTCTCTAGTGCCTTTCTATTAATCCTCCAAATACTAAAGAAACTTTTCTAGCGCCGTTTTATTAATCTCCCAATTATAATGACACTTCTCTAGCGCCTTTCTATTTATATCCAAATACTAAAGACACTTCTCTAGCGCCTTTCTATTTATCTCCAAATACTAAAGAAACTTCTCTAGCGCCTTTCTATTAATCTCCAAATATTAAAGAAACTTCTCTAGCGCCTTTCTATTAATCTCCCAATTATAAAGACACTTCTGTAGCGCCCTTCTATTTATCTCCAAATACTGAAGAAACTTCTCTATCGTCTGTATGTTTATTTCCCATTTTATGGACAGTTCTCCAAAAGTTTGTTATGTATCTCCAAATAACCAAGAAACTTCTCTAACGCCTTTCTGTTTATATTCAAATACTTAAGAAACTTCTCTAGCGCCTTTCTATTAATCTCCAAATAATAAAGAAACTTCTCTAGCGCCTTTCTATTAATTTCCCAATTATAAAGACACTTCTCTAGCACCTTTCTATTAATCTCTAAATACTAAAGAAACTTCTCTATCGCCTTTCTATTAATCTCCAAATATTAAAGAAACTTCTGTAGCGCCTTTCTATTAATCTCCCAATTATAAAGACACTTCTCTAGCGCCTTTCTATTTATCTCCAAATACTAAAGAAACTTCTCTATCGTCTGTATGTTTATTTCCCAGTTTTAAGGACAGAGCCTGTATATTTATCTCCAAATTCTAAAGAAACTTCTCTAGCGTCTTGCTATTAAACTCCAAATACTAAAGAAACTTCTCTAGCGCCTTTTTTTTTATAAATCTCCCAATTATAAAGACACTTCTCTAGCGCCTTTCTATTTATCTCCAAATACTAAAGAATATTCTATATCGTCTGTATGTTTATCTCCCAGTTTTATAGACAGTTCTCTAGCGCCTTTCTATTAATCTCCAAATGCTAAAGAAACTTCCATATCGTCTGTATGTTTATCTCCAAGTTGTATAGAATGTTCTCTATCGCCTGTTTATGTATCTCTGGGCTATATAGACACTACTTTAGCGCCTGTTGAAACAGTGTAATAATAACAGACATAACGTGCGTGCATTGCACGAACTGTATTTTGTTTTCTTAGCAGTCTTGTTTAAATGGATTTGATATTATTTCAAGAGTAAAACTGTAACAATCATATTGGGATAGTGCAGAAAACATTGTGGAAAAATGATTAGTATTAAATAAGTTTCTGTTGTGGCTACTAAAAAGCATTGGCTGACTGTATAACGAATATCAATATGGTTACCATTGTAGCACTAGGATCCGACTCCGCCAAATGGAAAGTCAAAGTCCCTCCGGAGAGTAGCCACGGTCCGTTCAGTATTACTGCTGAGTCCAGCGAGGGGACTATCACACTGCAAGACGTCATGTTTGGTGACGTATGGATTTGTTCAGGACAGAGTAACATGCAATTCAAAATGAGCGAGGTACCTGTCGCTGCTTTAACCCTTTCCCAAGAACTGCATCAACTTTTGAAAGTAGTGCGGCTAAAGGCGAATTTGCTAATGATGAGCAAGTTCTCCCTTAACCAAAATATTTTCTATTCATTGATGAAAATTTCCTTAGAAGGATTTGACCTATTTTTAACCAGATGTCTTTGAAGTCGTCTGCTGTAGAATTGTCATTAGTGGGAAAAGGTCAGTCAATTTCAGGTAACATGGGCTGTTTGAATTAAATGCATAATGAACGAGAAAACACGCGCCGTTCCAATCCAATTCACAATGAGCTAGATACATGTAACAGGCGCTGTTACAATCCATTACACATTGAACGAGGTAATATGCACTCTCTGAATGCATTTCACAATAAGCGAGGTAATATGCGCTGTTTGAATTCAATTCACAATGAACGAAATAACACGCGCCTTTCCAATCCAATTCCCAATGAGCGAGGTAACATGCACTGTTTGAATTCAATTCACATTGAACGAGGTAAAATGCAATGTCTGAATGCATTTCACACTAAGCGAGGTAACATGCACTGTTTGAATTCAATTCACAATAAGCGAGGTAACATGCACTGTTTGAATGCATTTCACAATAAGCCAGTTAACATGCACTGTCTGAATTCATTTCACAATGAGCGAGGTAACATGCACTGTTTGAATTCAATTCACAATAAGCGAGGTAACATGCACTGTTTGAATGCATTTCACAATAAGCGAGGTAACATGCACTGTTTGAATTCAATTCACAATAAGCGAGGTAACATGCACTGTCTGAATGCATTTCACAATAAGCGAGGTAACATGCACTGTTTGAATTCAATTCACAATAAGCGAGGTAGCATGCACTGTCTGAATGCATTTCACAATAAGCCAGGTAACATGCACTGTTTGAATTCAATTCACAATAAGCGAGGTAACATGCACTGTTTGAATTCAATTCACAATAAGCGAGGTAACATGCACTGTTTGAATTCAATTCACAATAAGCGAGGTAACATGCACTGTTTGAATTCAATTCACAATAAGCGAGGTAACATGCACTGTTTGAATTCAATTCACAATGAACGAGATACAGTAGTAGGCATATTTTTAATTCATTTCACAATATGTGAGGTACCAGTCGCAGTGTTAATCCAAGTCACAACGAACGAGGTAACATATGCTGTTTAAATCGATTTTACAATAAATGAAGTCAACATGCGGGAAGTATTCGGTCTATTCTGAAAGCATTCTGAAACCATACTGAAAACGTTCGGGAAGCAAACGGAAAGCATTCGGTGACTCATTGGTGAAAACACATTCGGAGGGACATTCGGTCAGTTTAAAAATTCACACCACTTTCGTATACAGAAAACAAACGGAAGCTCATTCGGGCCAGTGTGATCGCTCAATAAGAGGCGCTGTTTGAAGTAACAGGTGCTGTTTTAATCCATTTCACCAATTCAGATTACTTACCAGCGCCTCTATAGGTTACTTTTATTTTAGTTTTCTTTAAATAACTTCTGATTTGTTAAGTCTATTGCTAAATCAGAAAACCTACTACATGTACATACAAGAGAAAGTTGATGCAAGGCATCAATGTCGCCGGAAAAGACTGCATTGATTTAGTTATGTATTCTTGACTTTCCTTAGTCTATTCAAACATTAGGAACGTTGTAATGAAAACATTTGCTTATAAATTTTATATTCATACCTATACATTAGGGTATCTATAAAAAATTAACGAAATGTGTACACATTTATCTGGCTTAAATTTAATTTTGCTGTTGTTACTTATTTAAATAATAGTATTCATTCATATAATTTCAATGTTTGTCAATCTTATTCGAATCACAAGGTAAATATCCTGGTATTGCTTTAAAGGGAGGTAATTTGAAGAAAACAAAAGTCTTCAAAAGGAGAAATATATCAGCATTACCGTCTACAGTTTAAATTGTTCTACTGTTTGTGGATTTAAATCTTTTTTTCTTATTTCTACATGTACAACGAAATATTGCGGCTTCTCTTTGACGCTTTGCGTCAAACATTCGTCTTGTACTTGTCTAAAATAAAATAATATCACTCGCTTTTTCATATCGAAATGCGCATGCGCGAAAATCGATGTTAAAGGTCACGAAACTATACAACAGAATAGGGTCTATATTTAGCTTAGAAACAGTTCCTACTTTAGATATTCATGGATTAACATTATTAAATGAATTCTACACAAATCAAGACATCTCTTTGAACATGAAAACAACATTTAGTAAGTTAAAATTGCTATTAAAAGGAGAATCCGAAATTGACCTCAATGATGACACATAAGAGTCTGCATTAGGGGGTGTTGGTTCACGTCTTGAAGGGACCACTTTTGTCTTCGTAAATAAGACAAAAAACTTAAATGCGAGTGAAATAAAAAAAACTGCAAACATTAAAAAATCGGAATATTTATTTCATTTTAGATGTGTCATTTATTAGTGTTCGTAAACAACCACAATTGTAATATGTTCAAATCATCTAGATTTGTTTCTTTCTAATAATAAGCCGCCCTCCCATGTGATTTCCGAAAACCTATTAAAAATAGAAGTCGCGGGCTTCTGCCCGGCGACTAATAATATTATGTAGATCTCATCTACCTGTTTCTTCCTTTCTCACCATACTCCTCTTCGTAACATTGATACTATACTTAGCCACTGTAAATAGGTGTATCTATATATGGGTATAAATGTACAATAACAGTGAACTTTTGATGCAGGCATACAACACTACGGCGGAGATAGACGATTCCATCAACTACCCTAACATCCGAATGTTGTCATCCAAACTCGTCACCGCCAATTCTCCACAAGATGACGTTTTACTTCTTCACCAATGGGTCAAACCGACAAAAGGTATTATTTAATGGTATCTCCTTCAGACATCAGACACTGTAACGTTGTACATTGTACGTTTAGCAATAGTATATCTATTGGTCAAAATAACAAAAGTTATCTATTTCAGTCCGTTAACAATGGTATCTCCTTTAGACACTGTAACGATGTGCATTGTACGTTTAGCAATAGTATATCTATCGGTCAAAATAACAAAAGTATCTCTTTCAGTCCGTTAACAATGGTATCTCCTTTAGACACTGTAACAGTGTACCTTGTACGTGTATATATAATTCGTGCAGTTCTATCTGTCTCTGCCTTGTTAGCTGAATGTTTTAAAAGGAAGGTTTCAAGAAATTCCTGACTAAACATTACTTCTAAATGTTGAACATATGAGCAGATCCACGAGAAAACCAACTTTACTGCCTGTCCGGATAAGCCTGTGCGGTATGCTTAGTCTGATCCGGATCGATTCTTTATGTAGTGTCCACAATGTTGGTTTACTCGTGGGACGGCTCATATAGATATTCTCTGTGTTTGGGTTTCCTAAAGCATGCTCATTAAACTATTGATATATTCCCACAGGTTTTATAGAGCAATTCTCGGCACTGTGTTTTATGTTTGGTCGTGAGATCCAGAAAACGGTGAATTATCCAATCGGATTGATCGAATCAAATTGGGGCGGGACTATAATAGAGGCGTGGAGTTCTCCCGAAGCCTTGGCAAAATGTCAAAGTAGTGGTCGTAAGAAAAGGTGAGACTCTTTTATCGGTGCCGTACATATACCGCCTCGGTGGTGTGGTGGTAAGAAGGTCCGCCTCGAACGCGGGAGGCCAGGGTTCGATCCCAAGTTGGGTCATATTAAAGATTTTAAACGTTGTAGAAATGTTTTCACTTCTTAGCCCTCGTGTTTGCGTGGATAGCATTTCTCAGCTACAGGTTTCACCATTCAAGTGTCATCCCAGAAAATAGCATTTCAATATTTTCAAGATTCAAGACTGTATTCACAAAACACAATTTGTCCATCTTGTACATACAATCTTACAAACACACAAATAGTTATGTGCATATACATATATCTGTGTCATTTACAGAATGGCTGGTATTTAAAGAAATGACGACATTACAATAAGGAAAAGTAGTGGAGAAACTCGACGATAGAAATAGATAACTCATTTCTTTTATAGATAAGGACGACAATAGTTTAGTGCGCGGGTGCCTCAGCACCAGTGCATATATGGGTTGTGAAAAAACTGTCACTGGTGCAATAGGCTTGCGTATGCGCCGTGTTAATCGTCTATGCACCGTATTTTACCGTCAGCTGTCGGATATTTCCATAGCAGTTCGTCACTAGACTGGTTCTCGTTCGAGTTTGTATGCGAGTAGTTTTTTATAACTAAAATGTAACGTGTACCGGCGTTAAGCCATCTCTGGTCACCCATCCAGGCACTAACTGCAATGAACGTTGCTTAACTTTACGAAAAGATAAACCACTCTACCAACGTAGCTATAAAAGCCGACTTCGATAGCAAGGCTGTAGAAGTGATATTTATACCCGTTCCCGTTACATGTCTATGTCTATGTAACATCACTGGGAACCACCGGGGGAAATGGGAATATTTTCATAAATGCGAAGTTATTGTGCTAAATTTCGCGATTTTAAGAATATATTTAGGGGAAAAAAGAACGCGCATGCGCAGACAAATGTTTACAATAATTTTGGGAGATCGAGGTTAACACGTTGGGAAAAGGTATTTTGTTTTTGTTTTTTACGTATTTAACTAAAAAACTATTGTTATCATATATTTATATCATATATTTAAAAGCGGGTTTCGTGTTTTTCGAATCAAACAGTATTTCTTTAGCCATAAATTGCTGATTCCCGCGCTAACATCGAACTGCTGCATCTTGCAGCAACTCTGGTTGGAGATATTAGTTGAAAAGTGTAGGTATTACTCCCGATATCCTTTTCCGTAAATTACCGAGTAAGGCCCGAATGCCAATGTGCCATTTATATTGATTATTTGTGAAAGAATGGAGAACGAGAAGCAACCATTTCAAGAAACACAACCATGACTGTCTTTGTTATTTAAGTTGTTGCTCATCCAGAGATAACAGATAGGTGAACTGTCCCCATAGATGTCTTTGTTAGACGGAGAAAGTAATACCACGTTGGTATCTGGTTCGTTTCCTTTATCTAAGTTCTTATGATAAACAACGAAACATAGTGTCGTCAAATGCACGTGACGTAAGCCCACGTTTGGCGATATATCGCGAAGACGTAATGTAACATTTCCTAACAACAGTTTTTTCTGGAATGCTGGACCACGTTGAAAATA
>JASEVX010000005.1:12412160-12507416 GCA_031761405.1 Serripes groenlandicus | reverse complement strand
GTTATGTTTGAACCAACGGTTCCAATTGGCTGTCGATATCATGATCGCTTCGATTATGAGTGTACAATGGATGTATTCATGAAACCGCAAGATGAAAATATCTGCGAAAGGAAAGGTCTCATTGCAGTACAATCTAGGCCTAAATGTGGAACGGAGATAAAAGTATGTAAAATACAGTGTTACCTATCATAATAGCACCACTGTTGCAGCTGATTTACTATCATAATTGAGCCGTCCCGCGAGAAAACCAACATTATTGACTTTACGTAATGTATCGATCCAGATCAGCCTGTGCAGTCCGCGCATGCGGTGAATCGGCTGGTTACGTTCCGTCTCAGGGGGATAGAGGTATAGAGTAATGATTCCTGAAACAGAAAATCCACAGGAGGCGAAACGTGTCTTTTCGGGTAAACCTGCGCGACTTGCTTAGACTGATTGGGGTCGATACTTTAGTCCACAATGTTGGTTTTCTCGCGGGACGGCTCATATTTCTTAGACAAAACACAGACAACGAAGGGTTGGTTGGGCTAATTCTCCGTGTTGCAGTGGAGCTATACTGGTCCTCTTGGGCCTCTCGTTCAAGCTTTTTCTTTCTTTCTTTTTTAATATATAGAGATTATTCAACTTATTTTTGAAAGATAAGAATATAATTCACGAGTCGTCTCGTGAATGGGAGTGACGTCACGAGTGGCTCCTCCTATTCACAAGACGGCGAGTGAATTATATTCTAATCTTTGAAAAAATGAGTACAATAATCTGTTTATTACATTTCATTGTTATTTGTTGTAATACATTAAATTTTTAAATACGTGTCTTCAACCATAGTTTATATTTACTGTGGAATATGTTTTGTCGTTTGACCTACTTTGCGCATTATTTTCGGATCAGGCGTGGCCATGGAAAAAAGGAAGCTGCACGCATGCGCAATTGTGTAGTAGAGTATAACACTGGTGTGTAATAACAATAAATCAACGATTATGAATTTTCTTTCACCGAGATATCCTTATCGTTGATGGATAGAAATGTAATATATAGTTGTATTAGCCATGTGCATTGGTATGGGTAGGTCGTGGCCATCCTCCCTCATACCTAACAATAATATTGAGCCGTTCCACGAGAAAACCAACATTATTGGATCTGCGTAATGTATCGACTCAGATCAGCCTGCGCAGTCCGCGCAGGCTAATCCGGGCCGACACATTCCGTCTCAAGGGGTGGGGGGGGGGGGGGGGGGGGGGGGGGTAGAGGTATAGAGTAATGATTCCTGAAACAGAAAATCCACAGAAGGCGAAAAGTGTCTGTCCGGGTTAGCCTGCCGCTTAGGCTGATCCGGGACGATACTTTACGCAGAGTCAACACTGTTGGTTTTCTCTTGGAATGGCTCATAGTTATATCATGTCGTGTTTTGAGTACCATTTTTAATTATTTTGTATGACACTGCCATTCATCGAACTTCTCTTTTTGCCACACTGATTTCAACCGTTTTATTCAATACTTATTATTTCATTCATGAATATCTTCCATATTTTTGACTGAGAGTTTACAACGTTACCTGCTTAAGACATGTTGTATGCGGGAAAGGGTTAAATGTTTTCATTTTACAGGCACTGAAATCGGGTGAAAGCTGGGAGCATCAGACCTACGAGTTAAACGTAACGACCGAGGATAAGAACTATAACGATAAGTACTTCTTCCGCTTACAACTGATCACAGGAGCTTTAGGACATCAACTCTG
The DNA here is from genome assembly GCA_031761405.1 of Serripes groenlandicus. Classification (NCBI taxonomy): domain Eukaryota; kingdom Metazoa; phylum Mollusca; class Bivalvia; order Cardiida; family Cardiidae; genus Serripes; species Serripes groenlandicus. The sequence continues at coordinate 12,505,681 of JASEVX010000005.1, read as the reverse complement.
GCGTTCGTATCAACTGGACGACGTTCCTGTGAGTTATTGTCTTAGCCAAACATGCATGTTTAATATATGAGCCGAGGAAACCAACATTGTGCACTCTGCGTACAGTATCGACCCGGATCAGCGTAAGAATGCCGGGCAGGCTAACCCGGACAGACACTGTTCGCCTCCTTTGGATTTTCTGTTTCATGAATCATTAATAAATATTACATACGCAGAGGCCATAATGTTGGTTTTCTCTTGCGACGGTTCATATCACTTAATTAGACACGTGCATTGGTATGGGAAGGTCGTGGCCATCCTCCCGCATACCTTACAATACAATTGTTATTACTATTTACATATGTTAGTATACAGACTTTTTAATGCACATTGATGTAATAAACATACACTTTTATACGGTTTTCTATATGGAATTGTACTCAACGCCGTTTTCCACACTATTTTCAGTAATAGTATTTAATCATGATCCCTGGGTAAACACACCAGTACTATCTTAGGAAACGTGTCTTGACGACGGACACACCACCATGACCGCTGGGACATTGGATTCCTGGTTAAGCAAGACTATACTGCGTATGGTGATGTTTAATTCCAGTCACAAGCTATATGTATGATACTTTAAAATACAGGTGGACAGTGATTAATATGATTGGACTGTGTGTTTCACAGTTCAGTTGCTATAACCATTGATCCGAACAAAGCCGTCGTCGTTTTTCCTCTCTAATCTATATACTTTCTGATAGTGTGGCATTTTTGATCGAGTATGCAATCAATGAAATTTAAAAAGCAATTGGTGATACAGTGCTTAAGACTAATATGAATGACAATTTAAACACCCGTGCTCAAACACAGAAGGGTACCATTCTTCACAATGTCTCCAAGAGTCGTCTGCAGGTGGGACATAATCTCTTCATCTATATACATGTATTTTTTCCTTTTTGAAAGAGAAATACTTCCAATACCAATTTCTCAAATGTTAACTTGAACAAATAGATGCAGTTTTACAGACAAGCGAGTCCATGTATCACATCACTGAAAGTACTGGCGGCAAGGGGCTCACTGTCGATTACGGATGTCACTTGGATATAGATTTACCGGTTGCAAAAGCCTTTCACTATATTACAAAGACTGAGTACACCACCTGGCTTAAGCGTGTAAAAAAGATGTGTCATAAAAAATGTTATTTAATTGCAATGAAAACCCTACACAGTAATTGATATTAATCAGATCATATTTTCAAAGTTTACCGACCAATGGGACCTGTTTATAATCAAATTATCTCCCCTGTTCGCCATTCTGTCATACACATAGTGTTTCAGCTATTTGAAATTCGATATTTATTTGCGGTGTATATATATACGCTCGTTGATTTCCGACCGACAAAGTGAGAGACCGGTATTGTTCGTGGACTTGTCGGTCATACCGGAGGAAATGACTGACAGACCAACGAACAAATAGCGATCAATAACGACCTTACACGGAAATCGACGAGCCCATTTTGGATGATCTACCCTAGTAAAAATTTCTTCCGAAGGTCACATGTTTCATTTTCAAACTATTCCAGGTTCACGTTACCTATAGTGATGAAACCAAATATAAACTTTGTTATTCACATGTGGATCCCCACCAAAGAACGAGTGATGGATAGTAAGTATTGTAAGGGTTTTGTCAGGATGTTACGTCATTTTCATCAATAGTTCAGTTTCATCACGTAAAATGTAGACGTTTCCGTGGTTCCAATTTCATGATTCTAATGGGCACTTTTTCACAATTGTCGCTAGAGTAAATTGTGAAAACGATTCGAAAGTACGCACATTTCTCAGCATTATATTGTTTGTTTGCAAATACATATGCTTTGATGCTGGTTTAAACGCCGTTTCAATAGTATTGCATTCAATTAATGTGACCAATTCACGTATAGATCTTGTTCAATGCTTTCTAGTATCACTGCTCCAAGCAATATGATTCAAACATGCAACTTGCCGCCTTTAAAGGTAGCCTACTGTTCTAGAACAAGTTTTTGTAGTTCCTTGGTGTTGACCGTTACGGGACCGATTTTCGTGGTTTTTGACTGGGCTCGCCGCTCAGTTTAATCACGATGTAACCTTGTGAATATATAAAAAGCTTGAACATTATTATCGCTCAGTTTTTGGTTGTTTTTGGCAAAGAAACTACGTAATCACGATTTATTTACTGTTCTGTCTGTTGCAGACAGCTAAACATTTATTAATCGAATGTACATGTGGTAAATAACATGATAAACCATGAGCTACTGGAATTAAGTAAATCATCGATTATTTCCCTTCAAATCGATAGCACACTTCAGGCGTCTTATTGAGTGCGTAAAGGGAGATAAACCATGAGCTACTGGAATTAAGTAAATCATCGATTATTTCCCTTCAAATCGATAGCACACTTCAGGCGTCTGCTTGAAATACACCAGACGTGACAGCTAAACCTACATCACAGATATAACGAGAACATAATACAGTGTTCAAAGTTCTTAATATTTCAAACAACTATTTTTATAAATGAGTTCAGCAAACAGAATGCTGCAGAAGTATTTGGGTCAGTCTTCTTCAAAGTTTTCAATGTCCTAAAACACACATAATATCAATAGACGCGATCAGTTACTGCACAGCTGTTTAGAATAATGTTCAAGCTTTCTTTATATTCACACTTACATCGTGATAACGTAGTTTCTTTGCTATAAACAACAATAAATACGAAGCTGGAAGAAAAACACCTATGAATTACGAAGCTGAAAATACATCAATGAATTACGAAGCTGAAAATACATAAATTAATTTACGTAGCTGAAAATACATCAAAGAATTACGAAGCTGCAAATACATGAATGAATTACGTAGCTGAAAATACATGAATGAATTACGAAGCTGAAGATACATCAATGAATTACGAAGCTGACGATACATGAATGAATTACGAAGCTGAAGATACATGAATGAAGTACGAAGCTGAAGATACATGAATGAATTACGAGGCTGAAGATACATCAATGAGTTACGAAGCTGAAGATACATGAATGAATTACGTAGCTGAAAATACATGAATGAATTACGAGGCTGAACATACATCAATGAATTACGAAGCTGAAGATACATGAATGAATTACGAAGCTGAAAATACATCAATGAATTACGAGGCTGAACATACATCAATGAATTACGAAACTGAAGATACATGAATGAATTACGAAGCTGAAAAAAATACATCAATGAATTACGAGGCTGAAAGTACATCGATGAATTACGAGGCTGAAAATACATCAATGAATTACGAGGCTGAAAATACATCAATGAAGTACGAAGCTGAAAATACATGAATGAATTACAAAGCTGAAAATACATCAATGAATTACGAGGCTGAAAATACATCAATGAATCACGAGGCTGAAAATACATGAATGAAGTACGTAGCTGAAAATACATGAATGAATTACGTAGCTGAAGATACATTAATGAAGTACGAAGCTGAAAATACATCAATGAATTACGAAGCGCTGACAATACATGAATGAATTACGAAGCTGACAATACATGAATGAATTACGAAGCTGAAAATACATAAATGAATTACTAAGGTGAAAATATATCAATGAAGTACGAAGCTGAAAATACATAAATGAATTACGAAGCTGAAGATACATGAATGAATTACGAAGCTGAAAATACATGAATGATTTACGAAGCAGAAGATACATGAATGAATTACGAAGCTGAAAATACATAAATGAATTACGAAGCTGAAAATATATCAATGAAGTACGAAGCTGAAAATACATAAATGAATTACGAAGCTGACAATACATAAATGAATTACGAAGCGCTGACAATACATCAATAAATTACGAAGCTGAAGATACATGAATGAATTACGAAGCTGAAGATACACGAATGAAGTACGAAGCTGAAAATACATGAATGCATTACGATGATGGAAAAACATAAATTAATTTACGTAGCTGAAAATACATCAATGAAGTACGAAGCTGAAGATACATAAATGAATTACGTAGCTGAAGATACATGAATGAATTACAAAGCTGAAAATACATCAATGAATTACGAAGCTGCAAATACATGAATGAATTACGTAGCTGAAAATACATGAATGAATTACGAAGCTGAAAATACATCAATGAATTACGAAGCTGACGTTACATGAATTAATTACGAAGCTGAAGATACATGAATGAAGTACGAAGCTGAAGATACATGAATGAATTACGAGGCTGAAAATACATCAATGAGTTACGAAGCTGAAAATACATGAATGAATTACGTAGCTGAAAATACATGAATGAATTACGAAGCTGAAAATACATGAATGAATTACGAAGCTGAAGATACATGAATGAATTACGAAGCTGCAAATACATGAATGAATTACGTAGCTGAAAATACATCAATGAATTACGAAGCTGAAGATACATCAATGAATTACGAAACTGAAAATACATCAATGAATTACGAAGCTGAAGATACATGAATGAATTACGAAGCTGACAAAACGTGAATGAAGTACAAACCTGAAAATACATGAATGAATTACGAAGCTGAAGATACATGAATGAATTACGAAGCTGCAAATACATGAATGAATTACGTAGCTGAAAATACATCAATGAATTACGAAGCTGAAGATACATCAATGAATTACGAAACTGAAAATACATCAATGAATTACGAAGCTGAAGATACATGAATGAATTACGAAGCTGCAAATACATGAATGAATTACGTAGCTGAAAATACATGAATGAATTACGAAGCTGAAGATACATCAATGAATTACGAAACTGAAAATACATGAATGAATTACGAAACTGAAAATACATCAATGAATTACGAAACTGCAACTGCAAACGCATGAATGAATTATTACGAAGCTGCAAATATATCAATGAATTACGTGGCTGAACATACATCAATGAATTACGAAGCTGAAGATACATGAATGAATTTCGAAGCTGAAACTACATCAATGAATTTCGAGGCTGAACTTACATCAATGAATTACGAGGCTGAAAATACATCCATGAATTACGAGGCTGAAAATACATCAATGAAGTACGAAGCTGAAAATACATGAATTAATTAGGAGGCTGAAAATACATCAATGAATTACGAGGCTGAAAATACATCAATGAATTACGAGGCTGAAAATACATCAATGAAGTACGAAGCTGAAGATACATGAATGAAGTACGAAGCTGAAAATACATTAATGAATTACAAGGCTAAAAATACATCAATGAATTACGAGGCTGAAGATACATGAATGAATTACGAGGCTAAAAATACATCAATGAATTACGAGACTGAAAATGCCTGAATGAACTACGAAGCTGAAGATACATGAATGAATTACGAAGTTTAAAATACAACAATTCATCGGGGGAATCATTCGAACACGTCGATGTCTCCAACTTATTTACGATTCCCTTCCACTACGGTTTATAACAGGTCTATTATAGTTTGTTGGAAATGTAAGACCTATATATAGGTTTATATGCTTGTTATTTCAGCTCTTATGAACACCAACATGAGGGCGAAATGTAAGACCTATATATATACGTTTATATGCTTGTTATTTCAGCTCCTAAGGGCGAAATGTAAGACCTATATATACGTTTATATGCTTGTTATTTCAGCTCCTATGAACACCAACATGAGGGCGAATTTATCTTGTACAGGAACACAAAGTATGGAGTTGAGGTTGGTACATTCTTTAGCCCTTTCCCTCATACGGCAATTCTGCAGCAAACGACTTTGAACGTATTTTGTCAAAAAAACAGAAAATCTCCATAATTGAATGGATAACCTATGGCAAAAAGTGGAAAACATTGTGGTAAAAGGAGAAAATGCACGTTTTGTGCAACTTCTTCTTTTGTCACTATGTTTTCAAAATATCGTCTACTGCAGAGGCGTCAGAAAGCGTCTATATGAGGGAAAGGGTTAAGCCTTTCTCACATGCAGACGTATTTTCACGCATCTTCAGAAAACAACTTTTGAAAATATTGCGGAAAAGACAGGAAATTGCTCATGGGATCACGTTTCTCCTTCTGTCATAGTCTTTCTGGCTATATCCAATAACTATACTTTCTTTTGTAAAGAATATCATAATTTGCCTAGATTTGTCAAAGTCGTCTGTAGATTTATCATATGCGGAAAAGGATTCAATAATAATTAGAACAAATACATATTTGTTTATACATGCAATTAAAATTGACACTTGATTAAGAGGATTTAGCTGAACTACAACTGAACGTGGTTTAGAACTTAACCTTCAATACGTCAGTTTAAACAAGAGTTTACAAACAACATGGGTTCAGTATAAGATTATATATATATGAGCCGTCCCGCGTGAAAACCAACATTATGGACTCAGTATCGACCCGGATCAGCCTAAGCATGTCGCGCAGGATTACCCGGATTATCCGGATATACACTTTTTCGCTTTCTCTGGATTTTCTGTTTTTTTCTCGGGACGGCTCATATATGAGCTGTTTCTAACGATGTTGGGTCTTGTTTCGACTGCGTGCAGTGAAGACCCAGGCAAGTATGTGTATCCGTACGGATTCACCAGAGTCCAAAACGTCCGAATTGGTTGTTAAAATACGTCAATTCACCCATTCTTTAACACTATCACTCATTGTATGTGAATGTAAGGAACGACAACTCTGCGAAGGAGTATACAATTTACCCTCTGACAAAGATGGAAGTGTAGCCCCACTAGTATTACGTTTATAATTATGTCAAAGTGGAATGGAATGTCAATAACACCTCTAATCGCTAGCCGCGATTCATTGTATATGTGTGTCTTATTTGAGCCGTTCCAAGAGAAAACCAACATGATGGACTCTGCGTAATGTATCGATTCAGATCAGCCTGCGCAATCTGCGCAGGCTAATCCAGACCGACACAATCCGTCTCAGGGGAATAGATAGATGTAAAGAGGAATGGTTCCTGAAACAGAAAATCCACTGGAGGCGAAAAGTGTCTGTCCGGGTTAGAGTGCGCGGCATGCTTAGGCTGATTTAGGCAGAGTCCACAATGTTGGTTTTCTCGTGGAACGGCTCGTTTGGTCTTGGCCTCTACATCTACTTCTACTCTGTAAAACAAGCCCGTGTTTGAAATAATTTCACATAAATACGCTTTCGGTTAATCTCTACCAAATTTGCAAATGCGAAAAAGATGGACTGAATGACTTTACCAACACACACTATTCATAGTGTCTAGTGAACTCCTCTACAAGTAGGCGAGTGAAGTTGCTTGGTCGGTAGTTTTGCGGGCTTTCAAGCCGGGGTCGTGAGTTCGAACCTCATCTCGGTCAATTTTACAACGTTTGACAAAAGTCACTCCGACAAGCGTCATTCGTCTTTTCCGCCAATGCGCCTACAGTATATGTGGAAAAGAAGCCAGTTGTTTGGAATGTATGTTGTGTGGAGTACTGGTGTGTAATAGCCAGGAAACATATGAGTAAGTGAAGTGATACAACTTATAAGTTGTTGAAAATGGCGTTTTACAGCAGTTGATGAATCAAACCTCTGCAAGTAATTGTCTGATTTTGAAATATTGTTACGGAGTATCTGTTGAAGTCTCATTTATTTACTACTCTCGACTCGTTACATCCTGGTGCTTTAATGTTAATGAAATAATTATTGTGTAAAAGAAATAATTCTGCTTCTTTGTCTGGATGTGTATTTTTTGCATAACTATTTTTCCTATGAATTTGTAGGTCCAAATAAGAACAACCACATGCAATAAAGGCAAAGCTTTCTGCGCATGCGCAGTAGCAATACGTGGGGGAGGAGACGTTTTCGTGGCAAACCTGTGTGGAAACTCTCGGTTTATCGGCTTTACATCCTGTACAGACAATGGAATCCTCAGGGTTACAAGGGAAAACGAATTAATATATAAGGTAGATGACTGTCTCTTTAAACAGAAGTGAACAAAGCTTAATAAAAAATGAAAATAATAATAAGAAATAATAGTAATAATAATAATAACTATGATGATAAAAATGATAAGAATAATAATACTGAATAACTTCGGGTTAAGAATACCTAGTAATCATGTTTAAAAAAAACCTGTATAGCTGATTCAACAGTCACAGAAATGTTGAATACATTTTATAGATGAGGTATAAATAAAATTAACATTATCCAAAGAATTATCTGCAGTATAAATCACAGCCAGGTTCCAATTCACCAACCTTACTTATAAACCACAGCCAGGTTCCAATTCACCAACTTTACTTATAAACCACAGCCAGGTTCCAATTCACCAACTTTACTTATAAACCACAGACAGGTTCCAATTCACCAACCTTACTTATAAACCACAGCCAGGGTCCAATTCACCAACCTTACTTATAAACCACAGACAGGGTCTAATTCACCAACCTTACTTATAAACCACATACAGGTTCCAATTCACTAACTTTACTTATTAACCACAGACAGGGTCCATTTCAACAACCTTACTTATAAACCACAGCCAGGTTCCAATTCACCAACCTTACTTATAAACCACAGCCAGGTTTCAATTCACCAACCTTATTTATAAACCACAGTCAGGTTCCAATTCACAAACTTTACTTATAAACAACAGCCAGGTTCCAATTCAACAACTTTACTTATAAACCACAGCCAGGTTCCAATTCACAAACTTTACTTATAAACCACAGTCAGGTTCCAATTCACAAACTTTACTTATAAACCACAGCCAGGTTCCAATTCACCAACCTTACTTATAAACCACAGACAGTGTCCAATTCACCAACCTTACTTATAAACCACAGACTGTTTCCAATTCATCAACATTACTTATAAACCACAACCAGGGACCAATTCACCAACCTTAATTATAAACCACAGACAAGGTTCCAATTCACCAACTTTACTTATAAACCACAGACTGTTTCTAATTCACCAACCTTACTTATAAACCACAGACAGTGTCCAATTCACCAACTTTACTTATAAACCACAGACAGTGTCCAATTCACCAACCTTACTTAGCGCTTTAACTTCTTAAATACTTAAACGCATATTTTTCATCAGTTTTGTTTCCCTAATATTTTGTTTACCAATAAAAAAAAATTCACAAAAAATACTCGTTAATAATTTCTTATGCATTTTTATTATGAAAACAGGTTATAACTTAGAGCTAAATAAGGATGGTGGAATTTGACCCAGTTTGAATTAAAACTTTTGAAATGAGAGTACTTACAAGTACTGATGCTCCTAGTATAATCATTGTTTACACAAGATTGACAGTTCACGCCTGATGACAACCACTGTTTATTTCCATGTTTTGATGCTGCAAGCACAGGCGAATTTTATTTATACTAAGAATTTAATTATGTAATTTTAATGTATCACATTTTTATTTGATGTGAAATCTAAACTAAAACAGAGGTAAATGTATAATATTATACTCGCATTACTTCACAATTTATTATACTCATTACAGGTTGACACGCCTATCGGGACATATATATACATACTGATGAGGTCCCATCGATCCTATCCCAACTTGATGAACATAGATATCTATATGGCACCAAAAGACATACAGGCAACCGAAGGATTGTGTGGCTTTTTTGATAACGATATAACAAACGATTTAAGGAAGAGAAATTCCAACGATTATTATCCGATAGACAGTACAACCTCGGGTCGACATAGCCACGACAATTTTTCAAATGAGTGGAGGTAATACATAGATTAATTGATTGATTACAATGGATATCAAGTTGTCGACAGCCTCTGTGGTTACGTGGTAGATCGTTCACCTCGGGTGTGGCAGGTAGCGGGTTCATTTCTCGTTCACCTCGGGTGTGGGATCGGCCGGATCACGCCAAATACTTAAAATGGTAGTAATGGCTTCCCATACTTAGAGCTGAGGATAGAGGTGTAAACATTTCAACTGACTCACTGGTGTCAGGATAAACGAACAAGTAGTACTGGTAACATACCAAGAACTCGCCATGTTATAACTGAAATTCATGCTGAAAGCGGCATAAAACAATATTATATTAATACGGGTAACTCAATATATGTAGCCCCTGGTTATCATCTGTGACTGGACATTTTATCTCGTACAAACCAGAGCGTCTTGGACAACTAGTTAACTCAAAAAAAAAAAAAAAAAAAAAAATAACAAGACATGTTTACGAAATTGAATAATAGTATTAATAGTAACAATAAAAATAATATTAATAATAATAATAATAACTTTACTGATAATTATCATTTAAGAATCAAAGACACGGAAACAAACTTCATGAAGTATAACCCAAATATACCTCGCTGGGGGACTTCCAGTTTCTGTGCTTGTAAGCAAACTGATGACGGGGTACCAGTAGCCGTGTGTTCTTCGTCAATGCACCTGGATTGTCCAACCGAGTATTCAGCTAAGGCCATCCAATGTGTCACCTATGAAACCCAGGCTCAGAAAGTAGAAGTGGAGCGTAGACTGAAATTAAGTGATGTGCAGCCGCCGACGACTGTCCGGGTATGTTTAGTCACATCTTACGAGAGTTGACAGCCAACGGTTTAGAAATAAATGGCTAATTCTGCCGTGTTTTTATTTAATGTTTTGTTCCAGTCAGAAGGCTGTAAGCACAGGCATCACATTTTTTATTTGCGAAAAGCACATTAAAACATCGAAAATTTACGAGGTACAGTTAAAAGTCTTTCAAACTATGTCATGTATTGGTAGTAAAATAATAAAACAAGCATCAACAGTTTTTCAATAGTAAATAGATTGATTGGTTTAGACAGTCAGTGCATTTAGAATGCACGACATGGTTAAAATGAAAGAGATTTGATTGCATGAGCAAATAGTGATGCATCGGGCATGCTAATAACCGTTGTTGTCTAATGCACGTCAAGACGACACACGACTGTAATTTCTGTTGAAATACTAAATATATCATATCTTTGAGCACTTGCTTGGGAAAAGGTAAAAAGGCTTTGCTGTGAACAGTCTGATCAAGATCTACAGTGTTCACATATTGCTTACACGAGAATATAGTGTAACTTTGTGTAGAATATTGTTATAAGATTGAGCAGGTGGACAATATGACTTGAACCTACACTGTTCATCAATTCCAATTTGTACATTTCATCATGCATTGGCTCAAATCGTGTCATTGTCATTCCCGTTTGTGTTATGAACATTATACCTCACGTGCTTTTATCCTTTATCCCGTGCTGTAATCAAAACGGAGATGCAACACAAATATACTCAAGAGACACACTTATATAGTTTGCTAAGTTTTGCAGGGTTCCTTTCATTATACTACCTCGGTATTATAGGAGTAGTGCGTCCGTTACAATTAAAAAATGGTAGAAAAAGATGCCCCCCTTGGTAGTCAGAGTTGCGGGGTTAGCATAAATACTGACTAGCTTGTGTCAGGATAAATGGACCAGTTGAAGTGGTAACTGATCCTGGAATTGCCGTTATATAACTGAAAAATGTTAAAAGCTGCGTAAAACACCCACATAATCAACTATTAAAATGACGACATTGTATCGAAGCTTTCACCAGTATTCATAGTAATGTGTACGTTTCCCCTGGTGTTTTGGTTAGAGCGTCAGCCTTCGGTAGTGCATGACCAGGGTTCTTCAATCCATGGTCCAATTATACTAAAGATGTTATAAATGGTAGTAATGGCGCTCTTTCTTTGCGCCCACGGTTGCCAGGAAAGTATTAAGACGGATGCATCGATGTCAGGGTAAATACAACCAGAAGTACTGGTAAATTACCCACGACTATATAACTGAATATAACTGAATATAACTGAATATAACTGAAAGACTATTGAAAGCAGCGTTAAACATCAATCGCATCAATTTGTAATAACAAAGCGTTCCATGGACACATTTCCAATGGTATGTACTTGTAGGATGTCTAGTTAACACTAATTGCGATCTCTCCCCATTTAGGGGACTTAAATAAACGCCAAAGGGTTGCCACCTCGCCACGATGTACCTTAATCTTTAGATCAAGAGACCAGTGCCCTATTCCCAAAGAACTTTCTCACACACAAATAGATATTGATGCTTTGGCAATGCTAGGATAGGCTTGGGTTATTCTGTTTGCAATTGTTGAAGTTCCGCCTAGACATAGAATGCTAAACATATACTTTATAAAAGTTGCGTCAGGCGAAAAGGAGTGTTGTATTTTCCTTTTGACATCACATAAACGTGAAAAAAGTGTGTTGTATTTCACTTGTAACATCACATAAATGTGAAACACTGTTGTTTTTCACATTTGACAACACATAAATGTGAAACACTGTGTTGTTTTTCACTTTTGAAATATGGTTAATGTGAAAAAGAGTAAAACCAAAATGGGTACGCTTCTATACGTCCGTCACAGCTATGGAAGCCTCGATATGCAACATAGATCCAAGTTTGCATCTTCCGAATAGTGTAGGTTCTGATCAGCATGTGTATTTGCACATTAAATCTTTTAAAAAATCCTTTATTAGTGATTTACAAAGAAAATCTTGATCACAGTGCGTGTATGCGCAGACTGGTATGGATCTGCATTGTAAGTATTTGCCAGGCTTTATCCTTTTGCACTGACAGGACTCATGAGTAGAGCAAAGTGTGAAGAATCACGTGATATAAGAACCTTTGTGGTATGATCTATGTGCCAAAACTAGTTTGCTGTCTATTTGTTTATATCAGAAAAGAGACGTACCAGACATTTCGGAAGCAGAAGCAGAAGCTATTTGTGGAGACGTCATTCTAAACCATGCTGTAGTGACTGAGTTCGGTCACCGATTGATTGGTATAGATCTAGAAGGCGTCGTACTTGAGTGCACTGTTGATGTTTCGGTATGTTTTTAAAAAGAGTTTTAGAGTGCTTTGTAAAAACGCACGTTTAAGTATCGAGTTATATGATATGTTTAAGTGTCTTGTAACAAAATGTAACGAAAAAAAATGAAAATACATTTTAAGATATATGATGGACAGTTCAAATTCCAAGAAAATATACAATCGTATTCTTTTAGTGTAAAAAAATGAAAATACATTTTAAGATATATGATGGACAGTTCAAATTCCAAGAAAAATATACAATCGTATTGTTTTATTGTTTTTGTTCTGCACACAGGCATTAATAAGGTAAAGTCGTAGAGGTATAACGACTATTTATGCATGTATTTTACTTCGATCCTTCTGTCAATACTTTTTATACGCCGCCGGAGGCGGTCGTATATTGGCGTCATCTTCTCCGTCTGTCCGTCTGTCCGTCCGTTCGTCCGTACGTCCGTACGTCCATTTCTTGGGAACGCAACTCCTCCTACGTTTCTGATCGTATCTTTTTAAAACTTGGTCAATGTCATAACTATAATGGGTAGATGTGCATGAAGCTGCGATTTTCCGGTTCATTGATATTTGCAAGATTTATGTCCCTTGTAACTTAGTCTCTGTAGCTGATTGATATTGCAGCCTTGTGAACGCAACTCCTCCTATGTTTCTGACCGAATCTTTTCAAAACTTGGTCAATGTCATTACTATAAAAGGTAGATGTGCATAAAGCGGCGTTTTTCCAGTTCATTGATTTTTGCAAGATTTTTGTCCCTTGAAACTTAGTCTCTGTAGCTGATTGATATTGCAGCCTTATGAACGCAACTCTTCCTATGTTTCTGACCGAATCTTTTCAAAACTTGGTCAATGTCATGACTATAAAGGGTAGATGTGCATGAAGCAGGGATTTTCTAGTTCAGCAATTTTTGCAATAGTTATGCCTTTCGAAACTTGGTCTCTATAGCATATTCACTTGAGAACGCAACTCAAGTTTCCAAACGGGTAGAAGTGCATAAAGCAGGGATTATCCGGTAGAGTGATTTTTGCAAGAGTTATGCTCAGAAGGAAAAAAGGATACATATCGACACTGCCATTTGACCTACTTTCATATCGGAAGCCTCTATAGGGTTCTATCTCTGTTTATATGTATCCTATTTTCTTCCTGACTGAAATAATTTGTTGAATGGGACAATAAGCTCCAACAATCCAATCCAATACTTTGGTTGCTGTTTCTTTTCCATTAAATGATTGTTTTACCATAATGGTAGTTTTGTGATTTATTTTCATGAAATTACCATTTTTCGGTTCGGCCATTTTGATAGAGATTCCAATGGTAGTTTTGTGATACATGTTAAAAGCAATAATTAAAAGGACCAATCTTGATATTTATATTTTGTGGCGGCGTATATTGTGGCGGCACTGGCACTCTTGTTACCTTCTTCCGGAAATAATCTACTTATATATATTTTCAATATACACGGTAATGACGAGGATTATCGCACCCAGGGATCGTGAGTTCGAATCAAGGCTCGGTCATTTATTCTTTACGACGACAAACAACGGTCATTATACCTATAGTTATTCGTCTTCCACTAATAAACTGATAGTCCGTGTTTTAAGGCAGTGAGTTTGTTGATGTTGGTGCGAGAGAGCCATAAAATACAAAAGTTACGTGAACTGACCGCCGTGTTTAAAGCTGTTGCCAATGGCTTTTGGTTTTGTGCACTGTATGAATCCAGACCAGTGTGCTTCCGCACAGGCTAATCTGCACCGATTAATTTCACAAGGTTGTTAGTAGATTCTATCAGCGTTTGTAGATTCTGATAAATCTGAGCAGATGTACATGATATGAATCTACATTTCAGAAATGCCAACTTGTTCTTTTCCTCGTGCACTGACTCATATATCAGTTTCCCCCAGAATTGTTCCGTTGCAAGTAAATTAATGTTAAAGTTTTCGTGCCATACTAACTATAATTTGTAATTGTTTTTAAAATATCAACTTCAGCTCACAATCACAGCCATTGTCTAGGGACTTCAAAGATTATTTAACGACAAGATAGCGTCCGTTGGAAGACCTTTAACAGATTGGTAAATCGCAAAGTCCCAAAAGTCGTTTACCTGTGTGATGAACTTACATTGATATATACAAAATACAGGTTGAACCATTTCAACAAATCTGCAGCAGACGACTTTGAAAACATCCAAGATAAAATATAGGAACTAATGAAAGTGTCATCATTAAATAGAGTTGAACAAAAATTGTAGCAAAAAGGCAAAATTACTCATTATGACCAGTTTCTGCTTTTATCAAAATGTGTGCAATAGTTGTCTGCGACAGAGGCGCCGAACAGTGTCTGTATGTGTGATTTTTTTAAATGTTACATAAATTGATTACAGGAACAGGACGATACCAGTTGGGCGACCATCTACCCGATATCATTGATACGTATCATTGAAACATTCAATGAAAAAGATGCCGATTACGTAGCGGATCACGGGGAGGAATTGTCACGATTCATCGCACTTATCTGTGATTGTAGTGGGCATGGCGCATGTAACACTAATGGTACGTAACGCATATATGAGCCGCTTCTGGAAATCCGGGGTCTTCTTGCATCTATGTACAGTGAATACGTCATGGGCTTCACTGCCTGCGTACATGTAACGCGGCTTTCCGTGTATCTTCTGGAAATATCCTACCAGTGTATCTTTTACTAGTAGTATGACCATGAATCTTTAACCCACATACATCAAATCTGCAGATAGCGACCTAGAAACCATGTAAGCCAAAGTTTTAAACATTTCTACACATGAAAGGACAGTTTAGCCGTTCCGAGTATCGACCCGGATCAGCCTAAGCATGCCGCGCAGGCTAATCCGGGCAGACACTTTTCGCCTCCTGTGGATTTTATACTTCAGGAATCATTCCTTATTACCTCTATCTCCCTGAGACGGAATGTGTCGGCCCGGATTAGGCTGATCTGGGTCGATACATTACGCAGATACCATAATATTGGTTTTCTCGTTGGACGGCTCAGTTATTGAATAGAGTTGTGAACAGTGTAGCAATTGAAGATTTGCTCATACAGTGTGAAATATGATGAGTGGAGCATGTGGTATTACAATGCTACATACAGTGTGAAATATGATGTGTGGAGCATGTGGTACTACAATGCTACATACAGTGTGAAATATTATGTGTGGAGCATGTGGTACCGCAATGCTATATACAGTGAGAAATATGTTGTGTGAAGCCTGTGGTACCGCAATACTACATACAGTGTGAAATATGGTGTGTGGAGCCTGTGGTACCGCAATACTACATACAGTGTGAAATATGGTGTGTGGAGCATGTGGTACCGCAATACAACATACAGTGCGAAATATGATGTGTGGAGCATGTGGTACCGCAATGCTACATACAGTGGGAAATATGGTGTGTAGAGCATGTGGTATCGCAATGCTACATACAGTGGGAAATATGATGTGTGGAGCATACAGTGGAACCTGTGTATAAAGACCACCAGTGTGAATACACCAATTTGATCTTCGTAAACTAAAAGTAAAGTCCAATATGGTCTTTTGCAGGCTCGACCGAATGTGAATGCTCGACTGGCTATGGTGGTCCCGACTGCAGTTTAGACGTGTCCGCACCTCTAACCATAAACGATATTTATGGAGACGGGTTTTGTGACATACGTGATCAGAACACGTGCAACTGCTTTTCGGTTCAAGCCGATAATTTATTGGATATGTTCTTCTGTCGTGTTACTAAAAGACAGGTTTGTTCCAAATAAAACAAAAATAAATTGTTGCTTTATGTAAGTATCCATCTATCTGATATAGGCGCTGTTTCAAAATGCAATTGTCTTTAAATAGTCTCATTTGCATAAACTTATGATATTGTTTTCTTGATGTATATAGTGTGTCTATACCCAGACACATCTTATTGCATCATAAGTACATCACACGAAAAACAACCTTTTGGGTTGAAGAGGAAGATCTAGATCAGCCTGTGCATCCATGCCATATTACCAGTAACACCAGGTGTGATATATATGTGCTCAGGCTTCCCGGTTATTAATGACTAAGACATAAACAAAACGTAATTTCAATTTATGTCCACACTCTCCAAGAATTCCATTCTATGTTATTGTGACCTGGCTCTAGTGGCGATAGTTCAGTCTGTAGCGAAGAAGGTCGTCAATCCAGGGGTTGTGAGTCCAATCCCGAATCCGACTCGACCATTAATACTTTCCGATGATTTACAAAGATCATTGTGACTAGCGTCATTCGTCTTCCACCAAAGGACTGAAATTAGACGGAATATGTCGGAAGATAGCGGATGTTTGTAAATAATGTTGTGTGGAGTACTCGTGCGAGAAAGTCGTGACACACTTGGTTAGGTTAACAGACCGCCTTAATATTATTTAATAACTGTTAAAAACGGCGTCAATCTCCAGTGTGAAATAAAGTGTGTGCAGCCTGTATGCCTGCTTTTACAATGTGTTGGTAGGGGTAGGTAACTCCGGATTACTAGACGTTGTGAACGGTATTGGCGCAGACTTTCGAAACGTATGGAAACGTCACATGAACGAAAAAGAAACGCTGTATAAGGGAATATTTATTCTATTTCAGATTCGAACCAGTGGCGATGAGATTACACAGACAAGCACATTTAAAGGCTTGTACATCAACATCTTCAATGGGATGTGTTGTATTTCTGCTCCGAATGAGCGACGTAAGCGTCAGGTTGATGATGATGACATTTACATCACAAAGTACGACGTCTCAATCAGTAATGACGCTTCAACGTTCGGGACCTCTATGACAGTGACGGTCTTTGATTCAAGCTGTCAAAACGTCAGTGACCCGGATGCCGGTGTTGTGTTAGAGGTACATGTACTACATTCAGCGTTCGTACTGCAACTCGGAACTCTTCGAATAATTACTAGTCAAAATTCGCGAATAGTCCGATGTGCCCCGATAACAATTCGGCTAATTGAGCCTCTTCGGCTAAATACGAGTTAATATTCGTGAATTGTCCAGACGGCCCCGATTACCATTCTGCCAATCGAACCTCTTCGGCTAAATACGAGTCAATATTCGTGAATAGTCAGGAGGGCCTCAATAACCATTCTGCCAATCGAACCTCTTCGGTAAAATACGAGTCAATATTCGTGAATAGTCCGGTGTGCTCCGATAACAATTCGGCCTATCGAACATCTACGGCTAAATACGAGTCAATATTCGTGAAATAAGAAGACATGAAAAATGGTTTTTAGGTGAAGAACAAATCAGAATATCATCACATTACAAATATTTGGGTTTGATCTTCACCCCTATGCTGTCATGGTTTTCAGCTCAACAAAAGCTCGCAGCTCAAGCCAGGAAAGCTACTTTTTCTATTTATAAATATCAGAGAGCATTTGGTTATTTTCCTTGTAAAGATCTTTTTAAGTTGTTTGACTCGATGATAAAACCAGTATTGTGCCACGGAGCGCAAGTATGGGGCCATACATATTCAGAAGTCTTAGAATCTGTCCACTTTGATTTTTGTAAAAGATATCTAAAATTAAATAGTAAAACAAATAACATGGTTGCATTGGGAGAATGTGGTAGATATCCTATTTATATTGATTATTATTCTTACTGTATCAAATATTGGTGTTGTTTATTAGTAATGCCAAATAACAGATATCCTCGAAATTGTTATTTAATGCAAAAATCCTTGGATGATGTTGGACGAAGAACCTGGAGTACTTACGTCAAAAACTTACTTTTTCTCTATGGTTTTGGCTATGTTTGGATTGCACAGGACGCTGGAAACGCCAACCATTTTGTCAAATGTTTCAAACAGCGCTTGATAGACTGTTTCAAACAAAACTGGCATGTACAAATCAACGCATATGGTCGTTGCCATCATTACAAACACTATAAATCTCTGCTACATACTGCAAGATATCTGTTGATTGACATCTCATTCAAATATAGAATAGCTCTTGCTAAATTCCGTTGCTCGAACCACAAATTTGGCATCGAAACTGGTCGTCACAATAATATTGATCGTGAACTAAGGATATGCATTGAATGTTTTCAAAAGTTAAAGAAAAACATTGTTGAATGTGAATTTCATGTGTTATTTCACTGCCATAAGTTTGATCAATTAAGAACTGTATTTTTATTTGATTGGTATGTAGGTGACACCAACATTGATGATTTTTATACATTGCTTCAAAACGACAATCCTGATATCATAAAAAAACTTTCATATTTCATATATATGTTAATGAAAACATGATAAGGACATCATTCTCAGTTATATACTATTTGTTTAATAGTATGCTTTGTACTATGGGCCGGTGGCATAATTACTTTCAATAAAATATTTGTCATTGTCATTGTCATTGTCAATAATCAGGAGGGCCCCGATATCGAACCTTTTCGGTTAAGTAAGACAACAATTCAATAGCTGTTTTCAACACCATGCCTTTTCTGGGAAACTGATTTTATAAATTTGTCATCTTGAGTAAATTTGCATCTCGTGAAGATTCACAAAAATCGGGTCAACCCTCTTCTTGAAAGAACTTTCATTTAAGCTTATTGAAAAACAATTAACAGCCAGATATTACAGATGACTTGCACTTGCATTGACTGCAATGGAATCTTATTACCTTTTCACTATGATGGTGTAGTTCGGAAATGTGTACATCCGCACAGTCTATTCAAGATCAACACTGTTCATATATTACTTACAAAGGCCTGTAATACTATTCTAACAACTTGTGTAGATTATGGTAAGACTGGACAGGTGGACAATATAATCTGAACCTACACTGTTCAGATATAGCAACTTGTAACTTTTCTCATACACTGGCTCAACTATTAAATGTGAGATATAATAAACTTATGTTTGTCCTTCCGTGTCTTCATCCAGGAACACACCTGTTTTATTGAAGGCCAGTGTAAAGCCGAGAACGAGACTGCTGGAAATGATAATTGTTTGTCATGTATGCCAAGTTTAAACATATTCGCTTGGACAAATGGTGAGTAGTCTGATACTTTCTTACCATTGTAACGGTAAAGCTGTGTACATACTTCTTCTAATACCTTTCACTCAACATTTAATATTTTTTTCGTATATATGATGTTGTATGTACGATATCATAAAAGTGTTACGTTGTATCAACCTATATGAATGACGTTTTAACTGACCATCATAATAGGGCCTATTTCTTTTCACATTAGTCCATGGCATTTTATGTGTGCTGGTAAACTTGATTGCGACACAGGTGTATAAGTCGTAATCCTGAACCATAACCTTTCTGATGAGAAAATCGACTGTTGTGGTATAACCCGGGCGTCGAACTCTGAATGGTTCGACCGCAACGTCACGCGATGTGGTACGCACAACAGGGATTTATTAATTCAGTTTTGGTTTCTGAAAAAAACATTTGATAAAATCGGAGCCGTAGATAAGGGGCGATTTGTCCTAAAATCCTTATTTGACCTCCAAAACTATGTTGTTGGTACTCAAAAGAATCGTCTCATTGAGACATCGGTTTAAATGAGTGCGAACAGAGATATCGTTGGAACCACATCCTATTTCCTCATCCTTATCTAGTCCTTTACAGTATCATAACATTACCAATTATTTTGCCATTCATGTTTAAATCATTATTTCAGTCTGCAGTCCAAAGGATGAATCAGCCCCCTCCTCTCTCATCATAGCTGTGATATGTTCATGCGTTGCTGTGATACTCCTAGCTGTTATTGGTGGTTTCGTACTTTCAAGGTTTGCTTGTAGATCTAAAAAGTAAGTACCGTTAACCCCCTAATCTTACACTGACGTCATTTGTTTACATCTTAGCACCAGAAGACATTGAAAATAAATCAATTAACCCTTTCCATCATACGACAATTCTGCTGCAGACGACTTTGAACATATTTCGTCAAAAAATAGGAAAACTCTATAACTGAATGGATAACCTATGACCAAAAGTGGAAAACATTGTGACAAAAGAAGAAATTGCTCGTTTTGCGCAATTTCTTCTTTTGTCACTATGTTTTCAAAAAGCTGTCTGCTGCAGACGCGTCAGAAAGCGTCTATCTGTGGGAAAGGGTTAACAAACTGTAAAATTGCTCAAAACAAATACGAAACGTAATGTTATCTTATAAATCATAAGCTTACATGTATCGACAGTAGGTCTTAATACAGATATCGTTAAGTCATATTCCGGCTAGAAACATTATATTATATATAAACCTCATCCTGCATACTGACAAGATTAAAATGCGACCAGCGTCATTCATCATAAACAAGAGGAATAAAACTAGGTCGTTTATGGCAGACGAGTTATCCCTTTCCCACATACAACAAATAGGCAGCAGACGACTTTGAAAATGTCTACTCGAAAATAAGGAAAATCTTTTTTAATTGTAGGTATAATTACTGATAAAAGTTGAAAACATTGTAGCAAAAGGAGAAATTGCTCGTTTTGAAAATGTCGTCCACTGCAGATGCGTCAAAATACGTCAACATGTGGAAAATGGTTAAATCGTCATTTCCCAACAATACCTCTCTTGTGACCCGCCTAACCAAACCCTATGTGGGCAAAACTTCTAATTATTGACAGTTTTATTTTGTGTTTATTTACTTTTACGCCGTTTTCAACATTATATCAGTTAAATCAAATCGACAGTTCAGTAGTAGTTCTTACTCCCTGCGTAAACGAACCAGTACACGGCTAGGCATGTTTCCTTGTCCGTCATAACCGATCGAACCCGGGACGCCCGGTTCTAAAGCCCCGACGCTAACAACTCGGTCACGATGGATTCCTAATTAATTATTCGACAGAATCAGCGTTAATGTTTCAATTCCACCGACGATTTTTAGCGCTTAGTAATACTTAAATATCTAAAATCATATTTCAGCATTAATGTCTCAATTCCACCGACGTTTCTTAGCGCTTAGTAATACTTAAATATCTAAAATCATATTTCAGCATTAATGTCTCAATTCCACCGACGTTTCTTAGCGCTTAGTAATACTTAAATATCTAAAATCATATTTCAGCATTAATGTCTCAATTCCACCGACGTTTCTTAGCGCTTAGTAATACTTAAATACATAACAATCATATTTCAGCATTAATGATTCAATTCCACCGACGTTTCTTAGCGCTTAGTAATACTTAAATACATAAAATCATATTTCAGCATTAATGATTCAATTCCACCAACGTTTCTTAGCGCTTAGTAATACTTAAATACATAAAATCATATTTCAGCATTAATGTTTCAATTCCACCAACGTTTCTTAGCGCTTAGTAATACTTAAATACATAAAATCATATTTCAGCATTAATGTTTCAATTCCACCAACGTTTCTTAGCGCTTAGTAATACTTAAATACATAACAATCATATGTCAGCATTAATGATTCAATTCCACAAACGTTTCTTAGCGCTTAGTAATACTTAAATACATAAAATCATATTTCAGCATTAATGATTCAATTCCACCAACGTTTCTTAGCGCTTAGTAATACTTAAATACATAAAATCATATTTCAGCATAAATAATTCAATTCCACCGACGTTTCTTAGCGCTTAGTAATACTTAAATATCTAAAATCATATGTCAGCATTAATGTTTCAATTCCACCGACGTTTCTTAGCGCTAAGTAATATTTAAATATCTAAAATCATATGTCAGCATTAATGTCTCAATTCCACCGACGTTTCTTAGCGCTAAGTAATATTTAAATACATAACAATCATATTTCAGCATTAATGTTTCAATTCCACCGACGTTTCTTAGCGCTTAGTAATACTTAAATATCTAAAATCATATGTCAGCATTAATGTTTCAATTCCACCGACGTTTCTTAGCGCTTAGTAATACTTAAATATCTAAAATGATATTTCAGCATTAATGTTTCAATTCCACCGACGTTTCTTAGCGCTTAGTAATACTTAAATACATAAAATCATATTTCAGCATTAATGTTTCAATTCCACCAACGTTTCTTAGCGCTTAGTAATACTTAAATACATAAAATCATATTTTAGTAATAATGTTTCAATTCCACCGACGTTTCTTAGCGCTTAGTAATACTTAAATACATAAAATCATATTTCAGCATTAATGTTTCAATTCCACCGACGTTTCTTAGCGCTTAGTAATACTTAAATATCTAAAATCATATTTCAGCATTAATGTCTCAATTCCACCGACGTTTCTTAGCGCTTAGTAATACTTAAATATCTAAAATCATATTTCAGCATTAATGTTTCAATTCCACCGACGTTTCTTAGCGCTTAGTAAGACTTAAATATCTAAAATCATATTTCAGCATTAATGTTTCAATTCCACCGACGTTTCTTAGCGCTTAGTAATACTTAAATACATAAAATCATATTTCAGCATTAATGTTTCAATTCCACCGACGTTTCTTAGCGCTTAGTAATACTTAAATATCTAAAATCATATTTCAGCATTAATGATTCAATTCCACCGACGTTTCTTAGCGCTTAGTAATACTTAAATATCTAAAATCATATTTCAGCATTAATGATTCAATTCCACCGACGTTTCTTAGCGCTTAGTAATACTTAAATATCTAAAATCATATTTCAGCATTAATGATTCAATTCCACCGACGTTTCTTAGCGCTTAGTAATACTTAAATATCTAAAATCATATTTCAGCATTAATGATTCAATTCCACCGACGTTTCTTAGCGCTTAGTAATACTTAAATACATAAAATCATATTTCAGCATTAATGTTTCAATTCCACCGACGTTTCTTAGCGCTTAGTAATACTTAAATATCTAAAATCATATTTCAGCATTAATGTCTCAATTCCACCGACGTTTCTTAGCGCTAAGTAATATTTAAATACATAACAATCATATTTCAGCATTAATGTCTCAATTCCACCGACGTTTCTTAGCGCTAAGTAATATTTAAATACATAACAATCATTTTTCAACATTAATGTCTCAATTCCACCAACGTTTCTTAGCGCTTAGTAATACTTAAATACATAAAATCATATTTCAGCATTAATGTTTCAATTCCACCAACGTTTCTTAGCGCTTATTAATACTTAAAAACATAAAATCATATTTCAGCTTTTTTATTTCCCTATTATTTTGTAAGAATGGTAGAATGTATTTAAGACGGATTCCTAATTAATTATTCGACAGAATCAGCATTATTGTTTCAATTCCACCAACGTTTCTTAGCGCTTAGTAATACTTAAATACATGAAATCATATTTCAGCTTTTTTATTTTCCTAATATTTTGTAAGAATGGTAGAATGTATTTAAGACGGATTCCTAATTAATTAGTCGACAGAATCAGCATTAATGTTTCAATTCCACCGACGTTTCTTAGCGCTTAGTAATACTTAAATACATAAAAATCATATTTCAGCATTTTTGTTTCCCTAATATTTTGTAAGAATAGTAGAATGTATTTAAGTAAATTACTAAGTTGACATATATAATTACCTTGCTGACTAACAATACTTGTTAAGAAACGAAATCGTTTGGCCTTTTGATTATGAAAAACAGAAATGACGAAATACGCTCTTAAGCATTTAAATCTTACTTAACCCATAGTATCGTTGTTCATATAACATAAAAGTGAGGTGAAATATTCTTGAGAACTACTTTTATACCCCATGTTTAGCTCATATAACACTACCTAGACAATCTCGTATACCATTATCTAGACATTATCATATAACACTACCTAGACATACTCATATAACACTACCTAGACATACTCATATAACACTACCTAGACATTCTCGTATAACAGTATCTAGACATTATCATATAATCGTGGCTAGACATCGAATTTTCGTATACCATTATCTAGACATCAAGTTATCGTATACAACTGTCTAGACACTCTCCTATACCACTACATAGACATTATCATATAATCGTGGCTAGACATCAAATTCTCGTATATCATTATCTAGACATCAAGTTATCGTATACAACTATCTAGACACTGTCCTATACCACTATCTAAACATTCTACAGTTTGTTAACGGCATTGCTTTGGATAAATTCCAATCTAGTTCTATGGAGTTTCCGTGACAATTAATTAGTGACCCACTGTAAGCCTTATTGAACTAAACGGCATATTTCGTTTGTAAATTCATAAAGTGGAAGACAGTGGTTCAGTGGTAGAGCGTCGGCCTCTCATTCCAAAGGTCCTGGGTTCGAATCCCGTAATGAGCGGGTTCTGCATTTGGAATTTTCCCACACAAATGGTTCGAGTACTGGTTAAGTCTCCAGGAAGCAGACATCGAGCGTGATTAATATAAGCTGAAAGCTTGTTTAGCAATCGATGTAAAATAAATAAGTTAAAACTAAAGTGGACGAAAATGATTATTGTAAAATATACTCAAACATGTTTTTAACTGACATTCCTTCAGTTGCATCATGGTAACAGTTCACATAGCCATGATACCTGTGTGACAAACATGGTAACAGTTCACATATAAATGATACCTGTGTGACAAACATGGTAACATTTCACATAGACGTGATACCTGCGTGACAGACATTATAACAGTTCGCATAGACATGATACCTGTGTGACAAACATGGTAACAGTTCACATAGACATGATACCTGTGTGACAGACATTATAACAGTTCACATAGACATGGTACCTGTGTGACAAACATGGTAACAGTTCACATAGACATGATACATGTGTGACAAACATGGTAACAGTTCACATAGCCATGATACCTGTGTGACAAACATGGTAGCATTTCACATAGATATGATACCTGTCTGACAAACATGGTAACAGTTCACATAGACATGATACCTGTCTGACAAATATGGTAACAGTTCACATAGACATGATACCTGTGTGACAAACATGGTAACAGTTAACATAGCCATGATACCTGTGTGACAAACATGGTAACAGTTCACATAGCCATGATACCTGTGTGACAAACATGGTAACAGTTCCCATAGACATGATACCTGTGTGACAAACATGGTAACAGTTCACATAAATATGATACCTGTGTGACAAACATGGTAACAGTTCACATAAATATGATACCTGTGTGACAAACATGGTAACAGTTCACATATACATGATACCTGTGTGACAAACATGGTAACAGTTCACATAAGCATGACACCTGTGTGACAAACATGGTATCAGTTCACATATACATGACACCTGTGTGACAAACATGGTAACAGTTCACATAGACAGGACACCTGTGTGACAAACATGATAACAGTTCACATAGACATTATAGCTGTGTGACAGACATTATAACAGTTCACATTGACATGATACCTGTGTGACAAATATGGTAACATTTCACATAGTCATGATACCTGTGTGACAAACATGATAACAGTTCACATATACATGATACCTGTGTGACAAACATGGAAACAGTTCACATAGTCATGATACCTGTGTGACAAACATGGTAACAGTTCACATAGACATGACACTTGTGTGACAAACATGATAACAGTTCACATAGCCATGACACCTGTGTGACAAACATGGTAACAGTTCACATAGTCATGATACCTGTGTGACAGACATTATAACAGTTCACATAGACATGGCACCTGTGTGACAAACATGGTAACAGTTCACATAGACATGATACCTGTGTGACAAACATGGTAACAGTTCACATAGCCATGATACCTGTGTGACAAACATGGTAACATTTCACATAGATATGATACCTGTCTGACAAACATGGTAACGTTCACATAGACATGATACCTGTGTGACAAACATGGTAACAGTTCACATAGCCATGATACCTGTGTGACAAACATGATAACAGTTCACATAGACATGCTACCTGTGTGACAGACATTATAACAGTTCACATAGTCATTATACCTGTGTGACAAACATGGTAACAGATCCAATAAGCATGACACCTGTGTGACAAACATGGTAACAGTTCACATAGACATGACTCTTGTGTGACAAACATGGTAACAGTTCACATAGACATGATACCCGTGTGACAAACATGGTAACAGTTCACATAGACAGGACACCTGTGTGACAAACATGATAACAGTTCACATAGACATTATAGCTGTGTGACAGAAATTATAACAGTTCACATAGACATGATACCTGTGTGACAAATATGGTAACAGTTCACATAGTCATGATACCTGTGTGACAAACATGATAACAGTTCACATAGACATGACACCTGTGTGACAAACATGGTAACAGTTCACATAGACATGACCCTTGTGTAACAAACATGATAACAGTTCACATAGCCATGACACCTGTGTGACAAACATAGTAACAGTTCACATAGATATGATACCTGTGTGACAGACATTATAACAGTTCACATAGACATGATACCTGTGTGACAAACATTGTAACAGTTCACATAGACATGATACCTGTGTGACAAACATGGTAACAGTTCACATATACATTATACCTGTGTGACAAACATGGTAACAGTTCCAATAAACATGACACCTGTGTGACAAACATGGTAACAGTTCACATAGACATGACACTTGTGTGACTAACATGGTAACAGTTCACATAGACATGATACCTGTGTGACAGACATTATAACAGTTCACATAGACATGGTACCTGTGTGACAAACATGGTAACAGTTCACATAGCCATGATACCTGTGTGACAAACATGATAACAGTTCACATAGACATGACACCTGTGTGACAAACATGGTAACGTTCACATAGACATGATACCTGTGTGACAAACATGGTAACAGTTCACATAGCCATGATACCTGTGTGACAAACATGATAACAGTTCACATAGACATGATACCTGTGTGACAGACATTATAACAGTTCACATAGTCATTATACCTGTGTGACAAACATGGTAACAGATCCAATAAGCATGACACCTGTGTGACAAACATGGTAGCAGTTCACATAGACATGACTCTTGTGTGACAAACATGGTAACAGTTAGCGCTTAGTAATACTTAAATACATAAAATCATATTTCAGCATTAAGGTCTCAATTCCACCGACGTTTCTTAGCGCTTAGTAATACTTAAATACATAACAATCATATTTCAGCATTAATGTCTCAATTCCACCGACGTTTCTTAGCGCTTAGTAATACTTAAATACATAAAATCACATTTCAGCATTAATGTTTCAATTCCACCGACGTTTCTTAGCGCTTAGTAATACTTAAATATCTCAAATCATATTTCAGCATTAATGTTTCAATTCCACCGACGTTTCTTAGCGCTTAGTAATACTTAAATACATAACAATCATATTTCAGCATTAATGTCTCAATTCCACCGACGTTTCTTAGCGCTTAGTAATACTTAAATACATAAAATCATATTTCAGCATTAATGTTTCAATTCCACCGACGTTTCTTAGCGCTTAGTAATACTTTTAAAAATATCTAAAATCACATTTCAGCATTAATGTCTCAATTCCACCGACGTCTCTTAGCGCTTAGTAATACTTAAATATCTAAAATCATATTTCAGCATTAATGTCTCAATTCCACCAACGTTTCCTAGCGCTTAGTAATACTTAAATACATAAAATCATATTTCAGCATTAATATTTCAATTCCACCAACGTTTCTTAGCGCTTAGTAATACTTAAATACATGAAATCATATTTCAGCTTTTTTATTTCCCTAATATTTTGTAAGAATGGTAGAATGTATTTAAGACGGATTCCTAATTAATTAGTCGACAGAATCAGCATTAATGTTTCAATTCCACAAACGTTTCTTAGCGCTTAGTAATACTTAAATACATAACAATCAAATTTCAGCATTAATGTTTCAATTCCACCGACGTTTCTTAGCGCTTAGTAATACTTAAATACATAAAATCATATTTCAGCATTAATGTTTCAATTCCACCGACGTTTCTTAGCGCTTAGTAATACTTAAATACATAACAATCATATTTCAGCATTAATGTTTCAATTCCACCAACGTTTCTTAGCGCTTAGTAATACTTAAAAATCTAAAAATCATATTTCAGCATTAATGTTTCAATTCCACCGACGTTTCTTAGTGCTTAGTAATACTTAAATATCTAACAGTTCACATAGACATGACACCTGTGTGACACACATGGTAACAGTTCACATAGACATGATACCTGTGTGACAAACATGGTAACAGTTCACATATACATGATACCTGAGTGACAAACATGGTAACAGTTCACATATACATTATACCTGTGTGACAAACATGATAACAGTTCACATAAGCATGACACCTGTGTGACAAACATGGTAACAGTTCACATATACATGACACCTGTGTGACAGACATGATAACAGTTAACATAGACATTATACCTGTGTGACAAACATGGTAACAGTTCACATAGACATTTTAGCTGTGTGACAGACATTATAACAGTTCACATATACATGATACCTGGGTGACAAACATGGTAACAGTTCACATGGCCATGACACTTGTGTGACAAACATGGTAACAGTTCACATAGACATGATACCCGTGTGACAAACATGGTAACAGTTCACATAGACATGATACCTGTGTGACAAACATGGTAACAGTTCACATATACATTATACCTGTGTGACAAACATGGTAACAGTTCCAATAAGCATGACACCTGTGTGACAAACATGGTAACAGTTCAAATAGACATGACACCTGTGTGACACACATGATAACAGTTCACATAGACATGATACCTGTGTGACAAACATGGTAACAGTTCACATATACATGATACCTGAGTGACAAACATGGTAACAGTTCACATATACATTATACCTGTGTGACAAACATGATAACAGTTCACATAAGCAAGACACTTGTGTGACAAACATGGTAACATTTCACATATACATGACACCTGTGTGACAAACATGATAACAGTTCACATAGACGTGATACCCGTGTGACAGACATTATAACAGTTCGCATAGACATGGTACCTGTGTGACAAACATGGTAACAGTTCACATAGCCATGATACCTGTGTGACAAACATGATAACAGTTCACATAGACATGACACCTGTGTGACAAACATGGTAACAGTTCACATAGACATGACACGTATGTGACAAACATGATAACAGTTCACATAGCCATGACACCTGTGTGACAAACATGGTAACAGATCCAATAAGCATGACACCTGTGTGACAAACATGGTAACAGTTCACATAGTCATGATACCTGTGTGACAGACATTATAACAGTTCACATAGACATGGTACCTGTGTGACAAACATGGTAACAGTTCACATAGACATGATACCTGTGTGACAAACATGGTTACAGTTCACATAGCCATGATACCTGTGTGACAAACATGGTAACATTTCACATAGATATGATACCTGTCTGACAAACATGGTAACGTTCACATAACCATGATACCTGTGTGACAAACATGATAACAGTTCACATAGACATGATACCTGTGTGACAGACATTATAACAGTTCACATAGTCATTATACCTGTGTGACAAACATGGTAACAGATCCAATAAGCATGACACCTGTGTGACAAACATGGTAACAGTTCACATAGACATGACTCTTGTGTGACAAACATGGTAACAGTTAGCGCTTAGTAATACTTAAATACATAAAATCATATTTCAGCATTAAGGTCTCAATTCCACCGACGTTTCTTAGCGCTTAGTAATACTTAAATACATAACAATCATATTTCAGCATTAATGTCTCAATTCCACCGACGTTTCTTAGCGCTTAGTAATACTTAAATACATAAAATCATATTTCAGCATTAATGTTTCAATTCCACCGACGTTTCTTAGCGCTTAGTAATACTTAAATATCTAAAATCACATTTCAGCATTAATGTTTCAATTCCACCGACGTTTCTTAGCGCTTAGTAATACTTAAATATCTAAAATCATATTTCAGCATTAATGTTTCAATTCCACCGACGTTTCTTAGCGCTTAGTAATACTTAAATACATAACAATCATATTTCAGCATTAATGTCTCAATTCCACCGACGTTTCTTAGCGCTTAGTAATACTTAAATACATAAAATCATATTTCAGCATTAATGTTTCAATTCCACCGACGTTTCTTAGCGCTTAGTAATACTTAAATATCTAAAATCACATTTCAGCATTAATGTCTCAATTCCACCGACGTTTCTTAGTGCTTAGTAATACTTAAATATCTAAAATCATATTTCAGCATTAATGTCTTAATTCCACCAACGTTTCTTAGCGCTTAGTAATACTTAAATACATAAAATCATATTTCAGCATTAATGTTTCAATTCCACCAACGTTTCTTAGCGCTTATTAATACTTAAAAATATAAAATCATATTTCAGCTTTTTTATTTCCCTATTATTTTGTAAGAATGGTAGAATGTATTTAAGACGGATTCCTAATTAATTATTCGACAGAATCAGCATTAATGTTTCAATTCCACCAACGTTTCTTAGCGCTTAGTAATACTTAAATACATTAAATCATATTTCAGCTTTTTTATTTCCCTAATATTTTGTAAGAATGGTAGAATGTATTTAAGACGGATTCCTAATTAATTAGGCGACAGAATCAGCATTAATGTTTCAATTCCACAAACGTTTCTTAGAGCTTAGTAATACTTAAATACATAACAATCATATTTCAACATTAATGTTTCAATTCCACCGACGTTTCTTAGCGCTTAGTAATACTTAAATACATAAAATCATATTTCAGCATTAATGTTTCAATTCCACCGACGTTTCTTAGCGCTTAGTAATACTTAAATACATAACAATCATATTTCAGCATTAATGTTTCAATTCCACCAACGTTTCTTAGCGCTTAGTAATACTTAAATATCTAAAAATCATATTTCAGCATTAATGTTTCAATTCCACCGACGTTTCTTAGCGCTTAGTAATACTTAAATATCTAACAGTTCACATAGACATGACACCTGTGTGACACACATGGTAACAGTTCACATAGACATGATACCTGTGTGACAAACATGGTAACAGTTCACATATACATGATACCTGAGTGACAAACATGGTAACAGTTCACATATACATTATACCTGTGTGACAATCATGATAACAGTTCACATAAGCATGACACCTGTGTGACACACATGGTAACAGTTCACATATACATGACACCTGTGTGACAGACATGATAACAGTTAACATAGACATTATACCTGTGTGACAAACATGGTAACAGTTCACATAGACATTTTAGCTGTGTGACAGACATTATAACAGTTCACATATACATGATACCTGGGTGACAAACATGGTAACAGTTCACATGGCCATGACACTTGTTTGACAAACATGGTAACAGTTCACATAGACATGACACTTGTGTGACAAACATGATAACAGTTCACATAGCCATGACACCTGTTTGACAAAAATGGTAACAGTTCACATAGACATGACACCTGTGTGACACACATGGTAACAGTTCACATAGACATGATACCTGTGTGACAGACATTATAACAGTTCACATAGACATGGTACCAGTGTGACAAACATGGTAACAGTTCACATAGACATGATACCTGTGTGACAAACATGGTAACATTTCACATAGTCATGATACCTGTGTGACAAACATGATAAGAGTTCACATAGACATGATACCTGTGTGACAAATATGGTAACAGTTCACATAGTCATGATACCTGTGTGACACACATGATAACAGTTCACATAGACATGACACCTGTGTGACAAACATGGTAACAGTTCACATGGACATGACACTTGTGTGACAAACATGATAACAGTTCACATAGACATGACACCTGTGTGACAAACATGGTAACAGTTCACATGGACATGACACTTGTGTGACAAACATGATAACAGTTCACATAGCCATGACACCTGTGTGACAAACATGGTAACAGTTCACATAGTCATGATACCTGTGTGACAGACATTATAACAGTTCACATAGACATGGTACATGTGTGACAAACATGGTAACAGTTCACATAGACATGATACCTGTGTGACAAACATGGTAACAGTTCACACAGCCATGATACCTGTGTGACAAACATGGTAACATTTCACATAGATATGATACCTGTGTGACAAACATGGTAACGTTCACATAGACATGATACCTGTGTGACAAACATGGTAACAGTTCACATAGCCATGATACCTGTGTGACAAACATGATAACAGTTCACATAGACATGATACCTGTGTGACAGACATTATAACAGTTCACATAGTCATTATACCTGTGTGACAAACATGGTAACAGATCTAATAAGCATGACACCTGTGTGACAAACATGGTAACAGTTCACATATACATGACTCTTGTGTGACAAACATGGTAACAGTTCACATAGACATGATACCTGTGTGACAAACATGGTAATAGTTCACATAGACAGGACACCTGTGTGACAAACATGATAACAGTTCACATAGACATTATAGCTGTGTGACAGAAATTATAATAGTTCACATAGACATGATACCTGTGTGACAAATATGGTAACAGTTCGCATAGTCATGATACCTGTGTGACAGACATTATAACAGTTCACATACACATGATACCTGTGTGACAAACATGGTAACAGTTCACATGGCCATGACACTTGTTTGACAAACATGGTAACAGTTCACATAGACATGATACCCGTGTGACAAACATTGTAACAGTTCACATAGACATGATACATGTGTGACAAACATGGTAACAGTTCACATATACATTATACCTGTGTGACAAACATGGTAACAGTTCACATATACATGATACCTGAGTGACAAACATGGTAACAGTTCACATATACATTATATCTGTGTGACAAACATGATAACAGTTCACATAAGCATGACACCTGTGTGACAAACATGGTAACAGTTCACATATACATGACACCTGTGTGACAGACATGATAACAGTTAACATAGACATTATACCTGTGTGACAAACATGGTAACAGTTCACATAGACATTTTAGCTGTGTGACAGACATTATAACAGTTCACATATACATGATACCTGGGTGACAAACATGGTAACAGTTCACATGGCCATGACACTTGTGTGACAAACATGGTAACAGTTCACATATACATGATACCCGTGTGACAAACATGGTAACAGTTCACATAGACATGATACATGTGTGACATGTTACAGTTCACATATACATTATACCTGTGTGACAAACATGGTAACAGTTTCAATAAGCATGACACCTGTGTGACAAACATGGTAACAGTTAACATAGACATGACACCTGTGTGACACACATGATAACAGTTCACATAGACATGATACCTGTGTGACAAACATGGTAACAGTTCACATATACATGATACCTGAGTGACAAACATGGTAACAGTTCACATATACATTATACCTGTGTGACAAACATGATAACAGTTCACATAAGCAAAACACTTGTGTGACAAACATGGTAACAGTTCACATATACATGACACCTGTGTGACAAACATGATAACAGTTCACATAGACATTATACCTGTGTGACAAACATGGTAACAGTTCACAGAGACATTTTAGCTGTGTGACAGACATTATAACAGTTCACATATACATGATACCTGTGTGACAAACATGGTAACAGTTCACATATAAATGATACCTGTGTGACAAACATGGTAACAGTTCACAAAGACGTGATACCCGTGTGACAGACATTATAACAGTTCGCATAGACATGGTACCTGTGTGACAATGGTAACAGTTCACATATAAAT
Organism: Serripes groenlandicus; assembly: GCA_031761405.1. NCBI lineage: Eukaryota > Metazoa > Mollusca > Bivalvia > Cardiida > Cardiidae > Serripes > Serripes groenlandicus. The sequence continues at coordinate 12,471,003 of JASEVX010000005.1, read as the reverse complement.
GATACCTGTGTGACAAACATGGTAACAGTTCACAAAGACGTGATACCCGTGTGAAAGACATTATAACAGTTCGCATAGACATGGTACCTGTGTGACAAACATGGTAACAGTTTACATAGCCATGATACCTGTGTGACAAACATGATAACAGTTCACATAGACATGACACCTGTGTGACAAACATGGTAACAGTTCACATAGACATGACACGTATGTGACAAACATGATAACAGTTCACATAGCCATGACACCTGTGTGACAAACATGGTAACAGTTCACATAGTCATGATACCTGTGTGACAAACATGATAACAGTTCATATAGACATGACACCTGTGTGACAAACATGGTAACAGTTCACATAGACATGACACTTGTGTGACAAACATGATAACAGTTCACATAGCCATGACACCTGTTTGACAAACATGGTAACAGTTCACATAGACATGACACCTGTGTGACACACATGGTAACAGTTCACATAGACATGATACCTGTGTGACATACATTATAACAGTTCACATAGACATGGTACCAGTGTGACAAACATGGTAACAGTTCACATAGACATGATACCTGTGTGACAAACATGGTAACATTTCACATAGTCATGATACCTGTGTGACAAACATGATAAGAGTTCACATAGACATGATACCTGTGTGACAAATATGGTAACAGTTCACATAGTCATGATACCTGTGTGACACACATGATAACAGTTCACATAGACATGACACCTGTGTGACAAACATGGTAACAGTTCACATGGACATGACACTTGTGTGACAAACATGATAACAGTTCACATAGACATGACACCTGCGTGACAAACATGGTAACAGTTCACATGGACATGACACTTGTGTGACAAACATGATAACAGTTCACATAGCTATGACACCTGTGTGACAAACATGGTAACAGTTCACATAGTCATGATACCTGTGTGACAGACATTATAACAGTTCACATAGACATGGTACCTGTGTGACAAACATGGTAACAGTTCACATAGACATGATACCTGTGTGACAAACATGGTAACAGTTCACACAGCCATGATACCTGTGTGACAAACATGGTAACATTTCACATAGATATGATACCTGTGTGACAAACATGGTAACGTTCACATAGACATGATACCTGTGTGACAAACATGGTAACAGTTCACATAGCCATGATACCTGTGTGACAAACATGATAACAGTTCACATAGACATGATACCTGTGTGACAGACATTATAACAGTTCACATAGTCATTATACCTGTGTGACAAACATGGTAACAGATCCAATAAGCATGACACATGTGTGACAAACATGGTAACAGTTCACATAGACATGACTCTTGTGTGACAAACATGGTAACAGTTCACATAGACATGATACATGTGTGACAAACATGGTAATAGTTCACATAGACAGGACACCTGTGTGACAAACATGATAACAGTTCACATAGACATTATAGCTGTGTGACAGAAATTATAACAGTTCACATAGACATGATACCTGTGTGACAAATATGGTAACAGTTCACATAGTCATGATACCTGTGTGACAGACATTATAACAGTTCACATACACATGATACCTGTGTGACAAACATTGTAACAGTTCACATAGACATGATACCTGTGTGACAAACATGGTAACAGTTCACATATACATTATACCTGTGTGACAAACATGGTAACAGTTCCAATAAACATGACACCTGTGTGACAAACATGGTAACAGTTCACATAGACATGACACTTGTGTGACAAACATGGTAACAGTTCACATAGACATGATACCTGTGTGACAAACATGGTAACAGTTCACATATACATGATACCTGAGTGGCAAACATGGTAACAGTTCACATAGACATGATACCTGTGTGACAAACATGGTAACAGTTCACATAGCCATGATACCTGTGTGACAAACATGATAACAGTTCACATAGACATGACACCTGTGTGACAAACATGGTAACAGTTCACATAGACATGACACGTGTGTGACAAACATGATAACAGTTCACATAGCCATGACACCTGTGTGACAAACATGGTAACAGTTCACATAGTCATGAAACCTGTGTGACAAACATGATAACAGTTCATATAGACATGACACCTGTGTGACAAACATGGTAACAGTTCACATAGACATGACACTTGTGTGACAAACATGATAACAGTTCACATAGCCATGACACCTGTGTGACAAACATGGTAACAGTTCACATATACATTATACCTGTGTGACAAACATGGTAACAGTTCACATATACATTATACCTGTGTGACAAACATGGTAACAATTCACATATACATTATACCTGTGTGACAAACATAGTAACAGTTCACATATATATGATACCTGTGTGACAGACATTATAACAGTTCACATATACATGATACCTGTGTGACAAACATGGTAACAGTTCACATAGACATGATACCTGTGTGACTAACATGGTAACAGTTCACATAGACATGATACCTGTGTGAAAAACATGGTAACAGTTCACATAGACATGACACCTGTGTGACAAACATGGTAACAGTTCACATATACATGATACCTGTGTGACAAACATGGTAACAGTTCACATAGACATGATACCTGTGTGACAAACAAGTGCTAGACTAGTCATATGCGCTTTGCCAACGGGTACTCAATCGCGACCGACGCAACCAGGGATCGAAAATATTCCCTATTCCACATACAACAAAACAGCAGCCGACGAAAATACCAAGGACAAATTATGTAAAATGTTCTATAAGAAAAGTTTTATTATTGAAAATAGTTGACAACATTGTAGCTAAATGAGAAATTGCTCATAATGAGCAATTTCTACTTTTGCCACAATGCTTTCAAAAAGTGTTTATTGCAAATAATTTACGTTGAAATATGACTGAAATATATGATTCGTTCTGTGATATTTTGAATAAATACAAGTTTACATAACCAGTTGATGAGTGAAACCTGTCCAACAAACCTACGCTTGCTGACATCTCTACAGCAGAGGACTTTTGAAAACATTACGGCAAAAGGTGAACTTGCTCATTATGAGAAATTTCTTCTTCTGACACAATGTTTTCTTCTCTATTCCATAATAATACTCAAAGTAATAGAAATGTTCAAGAAGTTTTGCTACATGTTTTCAAAGTCGTCTGCAAATTTGTGGTATGTGGGAGAAGGTTTAATAGACATTAAATTGATTTTTATTTATGTTTCAGAGTTATACCATCCGTTCAGAAAGTACGAGAGGCGCCCACAGGAGACGTCATATGGAAGGGCAAACAAATCGACACATTCGTAATTGAAAAATAAATAAGAAACTTTCAATTCGCAGAACGTTGCTAATGCGAAATGCGACGTTCGGGGATATATCTAATTGGTAAACTAGATTAGAACAAAGTGAAAACTGTTAGTGCTGTCTACTTATGGCAATAGCTCTTATTGAACAATATAAATGATGATAATGCTTTTCGTAAAGATGAAGGCATTTGGACCGTCGATAAAAGTCAGTATTTTTAAAACATTCTGGAAAATAGAAAACTTGTCAAAAGGGGCAATGGCTCCTTTGCGTAGAATGTTTTCAACTAAAAAATGATACTTCCACATCGCAATGATGATATGTATTTTTCCCACATTTAGACGTTTGCTGGCGCCTCTGCAGCAGACAACTATTGAAAACATTGGTAACATTGAGAGTAATTTCTAATTTTGCCACAAAGTTTTAAACCTATTCAATAATTATGATTTCATATAGAGACGTTTTCGACAGTTCAAAAAAGAAAAAGAGTCCAGCTCGTGTATGATTCATTCTGTTAGTGGTGAGCTGGCCATTATAGATTCTGACCCCCCCCCCCCCCCCCCCCCCCCCCCAAAAAGAAAAAAAACCACTGTCATCACCATAAACCTAAGTGAAATCAATGTACCACTGTAATATACGGCTAGACCTACGTGAAATCAATGTATCACTGTAATATACGGCTAGACCTACGTGAAATCAATGTATCACTGTACTATACGGCTAGACCTACGTGAAATCAATGTACCACTGTAATTATACGGCTAGTTTGGTGCAATCTGTAGATGTGTTGTATTGTTTGGTATTAATAACTAAAAGTATGTCTTACATAGAATATCGTCTCATGTTATGCATATAAAAAGGTACGTCTTGATTAAGTCAATTTTCCTAAAGATCTGATTAATAATATGCATATAAATAAATGGGCCGCTCCATGAGAAAACCGGTGATAGTGACAAAGCATAAGAATGACGTAATCATCACTCAATGTTTAACGTCATTTGTGTGTGTGTACGCTGAAGTATACTAGCAAGTTTACACAGAGTTTAATTTGGTTAATAAACCCCTTGTTCATCGGCGGAAGAAATGAAGATCGCCATACTGTTGAGGAGATCAGCTATGTATAGTAGATAAATTACCTTGGGAGTAACCCCTTTTTACCCCGGGAAGATCGTGTTTCACTGTGTGAAAAAAGACATTGCATATTGAGTGCGATGTCTCATTCCACACACTGTTATCAAATTATTGTATATTTGTAAACAACTAATTTCATGTGACTTTATAAGTTAATAATATGTATATATTTTATGGTGAGTTATAGGCCCAATGGGCCGGGTGTGGTAACATTTGTAAAAAATGTGTTATTCATGTATGTAAATTCACACAGGTCACGTTAATAAACAATTACATTATCTTATCTTATCCTACTGTTACAAACCGGTTAATCCGCCCCATTTATTGGAATAATGTATTAATAATTCAAAACATTCAACAAACACGAGCGTGTAAGATTAGTAGACAGATATATATGTAGATCTATATTAATATTCATTTTAACCTTTTTTGTTTTTCATAATTTGTGATGTCCCTCTTTCAATGATCCAGTTATGCTTAGAGATAACAAGATATATCTTTAAAAAAGATAAGCGGCGATCAATATGAGAACAGATTAAGAAATGGATCATGCGCATTCAAGGCCGAGAATACGTCACATGACTGGAGATTACGCGAGGCTCCCAAGAGGTGTATAAGTTTCAATTGACGATAAATAACTGAAAAATCATATTTCAAAAATAATTATTATTTTGCTCTTCGATATTATATTCATCATACGTTTTCACTGAAAGTTATCTGTTAAGGAAAACAACTAAAGTTTAGTATGCAGAACATTTCATTTTAAAACTTCACATTATTAGTGCCTCTCGTAGGATCGCCAACTAAACTATGAACCAATCAAAACGTTTCATTTCCGTTATTTCTTCGACATTATTCATTAAATACAACATTTGATTGGTCTACAATTTAGATCATTTGTTTAACATCTAGGTCAAAACTGAGGTTATACAGCTATCGCCGGAAAAAATGAGTTTCTGAGTTTAATATGAAATGGCTTTTACCATTGACACATACGCATTTTCGTTCATTTGTTCTTGGTTTTGATTATGTAAAATTACGGATACAAAACACATTGTTTCGTGAAATTATTATTCAATAATAGATGTATAACTGAGCGTTGCTTAACGAAAACATATCAATCAATCAATCAATTAATCGAACAACCATTCAATCAACAAATGAAATAAAATCATTATCCATATATGTTTATGTTGCTATTTAAGTCATTATATGCTTCTTTTGTTTTGATCAATTGTCTCGGTCAATAAAATTTACCGTTTAAAATAAACATTTAGCGGTAGTTCAAAAATGCCGCACGTAAAAGAGAATTGGATTATCTTTTGCAAATAAAACTTCTGTTCTACAAATCTAGGCTCAGGCTATGATAAAATACCGCGATATATTGGTTCTCTCTTCTAGAGACCCATAAAGTCGGTCTTCGTTTCTGTCCGTTTGTTTGTAAAATGTTTGTTTGTTTGTTTGTGGCAAGCGTAGCGCCAAACCTATTCAACGGATTTCGACCAAACTTGGTAGGGATGAAGGGTCTAGGCTCTAGTTTGTACACAAAATCAAGTCGGATCTGAGTCCCACTACATGTTTGACTGCGTTTTCTTCAAAACTCACAGAGAACACTACTTCAATTCTGCTGAAGCAAACGACAGAAATAATCTATCTTTACGATATCATCTAAACTCAGAAAATAAACATCTGCTCAAGAATTTATGTAAATTTCTTAGAACAATAATGGACAAGTTTAGTTGAGATTGACTCCTCTACCGCCGAATTGAATCTATTATAGGAATTATTTTCCTCACGTTATTTCACTTCCCGCGGTGAAGGGATAGACACACAACCGTTCATATGAACTAGTTGGGACTAGCCTTTCAAAACGGGTACAATGCACATTTAATCTTACATTATTTTTATTTACTTATTGCCAAGTGTGTTAAATGTAAATAGAAGCACATTGTATTTGTATTGTATTGTATGAACTGTAAATCTCAATTCACTATCGCTTTAACAATGCATATCCTATTAACTTGAATGAATAATCCCATATTTGTACTGTAACTCACTCAATGTATGAACATCTCTGATTACAGGAAATACTTACTCATAAAATAAGCGTACATGGGCACCTACACGAACAATCATGTGCAAATCTTTACCCCAATTATAAGAGGATAAGCTCCTACCCCCATCTACAAAATTTCTTCTCTTGAACTGACTTCATTTAAATATTGGAAAAGTAGGTATGTTATTGTATCACAACTGTTTTTATGTAAATTGTATTTGTTATATCCCCTTGTTGTATGTAAATACCTGGGTGAATACAGTTCTGTTCTGTTCTGTTCGGTTGTTCCTTTTGTAGTATGGTCGCCATAGAAACCACCGTTGCTATGGATACGGGCGAACACCGCTTTTCCTGCGAAAACTTTCTCCTCCCACAGTTTTTCGAATTTAGAAACCACTCGGTGTGCGTTGTGTAGCCCATCAGTTGCTACATCGAATGATCGTCCCGATTTTTGATCCGTCTCTTCGTTTTCTTAATATTTGAGTTGCCGTAAGGGGTATCATTTCCGCGGAAAACACAGACACGTCAAAACTAAATATATCGACACAAAAAGAAATGGTTTCCTATTACCTGATCGCTGATTGGCTAAACATCCGGACACGACCAATTATCGACCAACCAGAGAGCACTTCACATAACCATTACAACTTCCGTTTCCCGTACTTTTACACGAGGAGAAGAAATATTCAAGTGAATTTGACGCTGTTCTCGCGACAACTCGATAGCTTGTTTCATTATTCGTGCGGTGTCGTGAGAGTAGAGACAAGAGAGAACCATCGTCGCAGTATGCTTGTCAATTTATTTGTGTATATCAGGTACGATTTTGTTTATATCAGCGACGTTTGTGTTGATATCAGGGACGTTTATATCTTGATAAGGGACGTTTTCTTATAAATGTAAATGCACCATCAACCTCTCGTCTGTAAACTCGGAAAATCTCAAGCGCAAATTCTAAAACAAACAACTTTGTTACAAAAGGAGAGTTGTCCCGTTTGGCTAAACGTTTTCAATTTTATTCAATAATTACTCTTTCCTTATTTTCCAAATGATGACTAAATGTTTTTCGAAGTCTTCTGCTGCAGATTTGTTATGTCTTGGAAAGGGTTGAGAGAGGAATGTCACATTCAGATTATTAAAGGCTGAACTCCAGATCGAGATCAACATTTTGATATGTTGAAACTTCTGCAAATATTGCTAATAAATACAACAAAGTAATCAATAAATAGTTCAAAACTATTTTGGCAGTAAACAGTCAATTGAACGTCATGAACATGTACACACTTTGGCTTACTGGGTATTTCTTATTAGTAAACATGAAGCATAAACTATCAATATTTAGACGTTTATTGTACTGGAAAGAGACATTATTTCTATCACAGAATTATGATTTTAATATTTCTAGACAACTATTTAACAGTTTTAAAATTTGACTATGCTTTCTATAATCCGGAGTTAAGCACCTTTTACGAAGCTATTATACTTATACGTTTTATTTGTTTTGAATATGAACCAAACAAAGACGGGGATTTGAATAAAATACTATTAATCCGTTTCAGACGTTGTTCTACTTGTTCGTCCCGATGAAGTCCCATTATTTAATCGAAATAGCAACTTTTACTTCACGAAGAATATTTCTATATAGTGTAAACATTTTAAATTGGCAGGGAAAATGGTCTGGATAAGTGGCATATTTTATCAAGCATTGACGGAACGCGACACAGAAAACAGACAATGGTCAAAGCAGATTAGCTCTTTCGGCGCCATAGGCAATATTGAGGTTTTTGCAAACAATACAAATTCAGGTGAGTCAGCTCATAACGAGCTGTCTCACCTGAAATCCGTATTGTTTGCCTTTTAGTCATCAAAATAGTCCAAAAGTGTAATAACAATAGACATGGAGACGCCCGATTTGTAAAATGGAAGAGTCTACTTTAAACAATTCGTCGCTGAAAGAGTTAGAAGAACAAAAACTTTCTACTGACATAAGTTATTCCATAAGTACGTATAACCTATACTACTCAGAGTACCATGATATACCTGATATACTGTTGGAAGCGGCACGATATACTATTGAAATATTGGTAATCGACGTAAAATGAGTAAAATCAAATGATTCAATAAAAAAGAAATTCTGCGGTTATAAAGAATAACAAGGTACAGAAGTATATCGATGGCTTGGCGTGAAACGGTTGTTTCTGAAATTAGTATTTTTTTACCAAAGTTAATCACCTCGCCATAAAATCCTTATAATCGTTAAATCATTCTTCTTTGTAAACAATGGCAATTTAGGTGCCTTTACTCGATCTGAGCAATGGCACATAAATTACCATTGTTTACAAAGTGGTCAAAATTGCCCCTAAACCAGGGTTTTCAAAATAAGTTTTTAGTTACAACCGTTTCACGCCAAACCCACAGTATGTAGTAAAAACGTAACGATAATGAGTAGAATAAACGAAACCTATTGGCAAATTTAAAACCAATGTTATTTCATTTTTACTATATTTTGTTCTTGTTCCGGTATATTTCTACCTTTTAAATTATATAAATATACAAGAGAAAGTTGATGCAACGCATCAACGCATCAATGTCGCCGGAAATCCATACTGCAGTGATGCATAACACTTACATTATAGTACTTGAAAAAAAAACACCAGTTATTTAACTATAGCCATCATGCCCTTATGTTCTGCGTTCAGGTCAATGTTAAAGTTTTAACATTTCCTTAAAAATTACAAGCGCAAGATCTTCAAACTAGAATCATGGTTACATCTAATATGTTTCTTCACATTGTATGTTGTAGATGATGAATGAAATGTATTGAGATTTTTTTCTGTAAAGTTGAGCTTGAACAGAGATCAAAGTAATTTTATCACATTCATGACACAAGTCTGCTAAATGCCTCAGTCTTTGTCTTTCCAGGTTAGATGTATTTTACAGAACATATATGTATTGCACTAACTTCCATTCAATTACTTGGCAGCTATTACCTTACAACCATTTACTCCAGTGTAAAGATGGACATTTTGAAAATATAGACAATCTATTAAAAAAAGGTATAACTTTCATATAAAGTAGAAAATTTTGGAAAATAGAGAAGTTGCTCCTCATTAGTAACTTCTCCTTTTCTCACAATGTATTTTAAAACTGCCTGCTACAGATATGTCTACATTCAGGAAATGGTTATATCAGTTCTTCTTTTAGCAAATTTGGGTAATTAAGTGCTTGCATGTCCAAAAAAACACCTAGATAAATAAATTTATGTTACATACTAGCATTTGCAATATTAACCCTTTCCCTCATACGACAATTCTGCAGCAGACGACGTTGAACATATTTTGTCAAAACATAGAAAATCTGCATAATTGAATGGATAACCTATGACAAAAAGTGGAAAACATTGTGGCAAAAGGAGAAATTGCAAGTTCTGTGCAATTTCTTCTTTTGTAAATATGTTTTCAAAAAGCCGTCTGCTGCAGAGGCGTCAGAAAGCGTCTATATGAGGGAAAGGGTTAAGACCTTTGCAAGTTTACTTGTTGTGTCACATCATAAATTGTATTTTCTTTCCCGCCAAAGGCAGATGGAATATTGGTTCGGCATTGTCCGTCTGTCCATCCGGAGCCATGTATAAGGCATAATGGGATGTATTGGATTAACACTTTATGAAAATATTAACCATCATAGGGAAATATCAGACTTGCAAGTTTCATTAATAATTCCTCAAAGACACCAATGTCCTCCTAAAGTTATATTGTATATGTACTGTTTATCATGGTTAATATCAAAGTTATCTAGTGAACACTACAGGCCACATTAAACAGCCAATCTTCATTAATCTCCATCCAATCTAAACATGGGATAAAATATAAGGTTAAAATTTAAAAAGAAAATGTGAAAATCAAAATTGTATGTTACTGTCTTATCCTTTCTAATAAATTTTATGTGTGAAATATGACAAAATCCTTATATATTATAGCAAAAATGAACAGTGGTAAATGTTTTTAGCTCACCTATGCACGAAGTGTGCAAGGTGAGCTATTGTGATCACATTTTGTCTGTTGTGCGTTGTCAACGAATGCTTTGTTAACACTCTACAGGCTAATAAATTTTGCATCCCATATTCATGAAAGTTTAACAGAACATTCATCTCCATCAAATCTTGGACAAAGTTTGAAACTGGGCCATATGATGTCAAAAACAAAATCACTTGGTCAAATTGAAGGAAAATCTTTTTAACACTCTGGAGGCTGCATTTTTAATTTGAGCATGTTGAAACATTTTCAGAATGTTTGTCTTGATGAAAAAGTAGGTTAAAAGACTAAATTGAAGGTTAATCTTGTTAACACTCTAGAGGCTGCGATTTTTGCTTCAACAACTTGAAATTTCATCAGATTTGTCTTAATAATATCTAGGTCAAGTGTGAATTTGGGTCATATTGGGTTAAAACCAGGTCACCAGGTTAAATTATAGGAAAATCTTGTTAACTCTCTGAAGGCTGCATTTTTAACTTGAAAATATTTAAATATTTCGTCAGAATGTTTGTCTGAATGATATCTAGGTCAAGTTCAAATGTGGGTCATGTATGGTTAAAACTAGGTCACCAGGTTAAATTAAAATAAAATCTTGCAAACACTAGAAGCCACATCTTCAAATTTGGTCAGAATGTTCATCTTAATGACAGCTTTGTCTGTTCTTAATTGTTAGCTTTTCTTCACCAAAATTAGTCACATGGTATGTGGGATCATATCTTGATTTGTTAGACTTCCGGTCTGATCCCCCCCATGTACACCATAGGTTTGGCCCCTTCATTTGTGAAATTCTGCTTAATTGGCTGTGTCTGCTCTGTCACATGATCATTCCTTATGTAATCTTCACACGCTTCGTTAGAAGCTTTATAGGCATTATATATGATGGCCATTTTAATTTTCTAACCAGATTTTCTTGAACACTCCAGAGCATGGCCTTTGATTGAGGTATATAGTTAAAGTTTGGCAATTTTGTCTCAACAATTTGTGAACTTTTCAATTCTATTGTATCAGGTGTTTCACCTTTGCTTAAATAATTCCAGTGATTTCTGACAGTACTACACAATAATTATCTACCAATCAACAGAATGTTGTGAAACATAGACTGAAGGTTTTTTTTAAAGGGGATTTATCAAGGGGTTATACACATTTAATGCATTTTAAGTATATCATATTGCACCAGATGGCAATCTCACCTTCCAATTTGTTTTGCCATCTTTTCCAGCTCTAAACTGTTACTAACCAAACGTCTTTGTCTTTTCAGGTCAGATGTATTCTAGAGAAGACATAAGTACATTTAAAATGTAGCAGAGGCTTACCAAAGGCTTTAAAGAAAGAATGCACTTGGCAGCAATTATTTTACAACCAGTTACTCCAGTGTAGAGATGAACATTTAGAAAATACAGACAATCTATTAATGAAGGTACATGTATAATATAGTACTATAGCTTTTTAGCTGACCTGTGAACGAAGTGCGAGGTGAGCTATTGCGATTGCCTTTCGGCTGTAGTTCGTCTGTCTGTCTGTCCGTCTGTTTACTTTTTTCCTACAAATGACTTCTCCTCGAAAACCAATAGACCAATTTCACAGGATTGTTCCTTAGGATGTTTTCTTTCAAAGTTGTTCAAATAATTCAATTCCACACGTAGAAAGAACTTTGGTTGCTGTAGGATTAGAAAAGGGGAAAATTACCAAAACTTTAAAAATCTTCTTGTCGAAAAGTACTTTTCTTTCAGAATTATTTTGCACAAATGTTCCTAGGGAGACCCTTTACCAAGATTGTTTAAATTATTCTGATCCGTTGAAAAACATGGCCGCCAGGGTGGCGGAGCTTGTTTTGCTTATATATGCATTATAAAATATTTAAAAATCTTCTTGTCTAAAAGTACCGGCCTAATTTAAACAAAATTTGACACAAATGTTCCTGGGGGACCTTCTACCAAGGTTGTTCAAATATACCGATCCATTGAAAAACATGGCCACCAGGCTCAGGGCTTGTTAAACAGAGTTTGAGAGGGGATATAGTAACGGGGCTGTCCGTTTGTTTGTTTGTGCGTCCGTGCGTAACAACCTTGTGACCACTCTACACTGAACATCCTTTGACCGATCTTAACCAAACTTGGTATACAGTTAGTATATGGCAAGGTCTAGAAGCCTATTTATTTTCAAAGTCAAGGTCAAAATTGGACTTTGACTATTTTCCCATATAACATCCTTGTGATCACTCTACACGGAACATCCTTTAACTGATCTTAACCAAACTTGGTATACAGTTAGTATATGGCAAGGTGTAGAAGCCTATTTATTTTCAAGGTCATATGGTCAAGGTCAAAATGCGACTTTGACTATTTTCCCATATAACAACCTTTTGATCACTCTACACTGAACATCCTTCAAGATATTAACCAAACTTGCCATACAGTTAGTAAATGGCAAGGTCTAGAAGCCTATTTATTTTCAAATTCATAAGGTCAAGGTCAAAATTGGACTTTGACTATTTTCCCATATAACAACCTTGTGACCACTCTACACTGAACATCCTTTGACCAATCTTAACCAAACTTGCCATACAGTTAGTATATGGCAAGGTCTAGAAGTCTATTTATTTTCAAGGTCATAGGGTTAAGGTCAAAATTGGACTTTCTGTCCGTAACAACCCTGTGACCACTCTACACTGAACATCCTTCGACCGATCTTCACCAAACTTGCCATACAGTTAGTATATGGCAAGGTCTAGAAGCATATTGATTGTAAATGGGCAAAGGCGGGGTCATTTTGACAAAGGCCAAATGCGGAGACAGGGACAAATTACCCTTAGTTCTCTGGTACATAACATTAATAACAATTTGATGAAGGCAAGGACAAATAACATTAGTTTGCTGGTACATAACATTAATATCCAGGTCATTGGCCATATTTTTAGCCATATTTTTAAATTTAATACTGAGGGGATGCATCTGCTTTGCGGTGCCCTTGTTTTCCTTATATGTGCATAGTAAAAACGTTAAAAATCTTCTTGTCCAAAAGTACCTGCCCGATTTAAAAATTGTTTGCACAAATGTTACTTGTGTGGCCCTCTACCAAGATTGTTGAAATTATTCTGATCTGATGAAAAACATGGCTGCCAGGTGGGCGGGGCATGTTTTCCTTAATATATGTAATATAGTGAAAACTTAAAAAAACGTCTTGTACTAAAGCACTGCTGATTTGAAAATAATTTGGATAAAATGTTCCTTGTGTGGACTTCTGCCAAGGGTGTTCAATTTATGCTGATCTGTTGATAAACATGGCCACCAGAGGGTTGCTTGTTTTCCTTATATGTATAGAGTAAAAACCTTGAAAACTATTGAAGTTCTATTACTCTTGTATAATTATTGAGTAGATAACTCTTTTAAAACAGAGAAATTGCTCATGGTTAGAAACTTCACCTTTTCTCACAATGTATTTTAAAATTGCCTGTACAGACATGTCTGCATGCAAGAACGGGTTATATCAGTTCTTATTTTAGCAAATTGGGGTTATTAGGGGCTTACATGTCAAAAAAACAAAAAAACAGTTAAATAAATTTATCTTACTCAATAGCAATTACAATTTTGTAGCAAATTCATTATAACTTGGAAAAAGAAATATGATGTTGAGACCTGGCAACTTTACTTGCTTTTGTGACATCAGACTTAGGGTCAAAGTTACATACCTTTTGTTGTCATAAATTGTATTTTATTCCCAGCCAAAAACAGGAATTGGTTTGGCATTGTCTGTCTGTCCATCTGGATCAATAAACAAGGCATGTTAAACCTTGTGGTTCTGAATCTGCTATCACTTTTTTCAGGTGGGTGAGGAAAAGGATGATTGGGAAGGAGGAAGAAGATTAAAAGCAAAAGACACACACAAAGACTTTTAAACTGTGAACTGAAATATGGATACAGAACTAGCAAGGGACAATCAATTACACAAGATCTTAAGCTCAAAGAAGATTGCAACAATACCTCATGTTTTGCCATGTTAAGGTTGCACCAAGATCTACCTGAAATATTAAAATACGAGGCTGTAACCTCTTAAATAATAAAACACATCTGCAACAGACGTCTATGCAAAAATAAGTCAATTATTGAATAAAGTTGAAAACATTATTGCAAAAGAAGATCTAGCTTTTCCTTTGCAACCATGTTTTCATATGTCTCTTGCTGAAGATGTGCCAATATGTGGGAACCAGTTAAGTACAGTGAAACCTTGGTATGAATAGTTTCGCTTCTCCAAAGTTTGAATCTACAAAATTACGAAGATTTTTTTTATCCTGATTATATTCATGTTGTTTATGTTATGAAAATGCATACGTAATAATACCAGAGTTTTTTATATTGATGGAAGACATTGTTTTAATGAAGAGATTAATTATTTCAAGAAAAAAATGTAGTCTACAGTTTTATTTCTGTTTTCTCTAATTTAATACCTTTTGTACATCCGATCAACATTACCAATATAATGTCCATTGTTTATCACCATGGTGCTTGTATCATTGAATACTAGCAAAATAAAGTTCGCTTACAGCGAATAGAATGATTAAACTACCACAGACGAAGTATGAAATGCTCCTTTTTCCATGTGACTACTTCTCAAAATCGGCATAAATATTTTATTTATAAACAATAAAACTTTTTATGGCAATGGCTATGTGACACATTTGCTAATTTTTCAAAGATATTGATTATACTCACAGGTCTCATGGGAGTGTGTTTTTAACAAGAGCTGTCGGAGTACAGCGCGTTCAACTATTCCACCGCTTATTTAAGCTACTGAGATAATGTACACTAATGTAGTTGCATGCAAAACATTAACCACAATTTCTTAAAGGGTGATAATTTGCATTAAATGCAGGATAGAGTTATTTTACTTGATTATTTCCATAGGTGTTATGGTTAGGAAGGGTTGTATAACGTTTCAATGGAATGCATCAAGTAGTTAACAAGATATGGACTCTTAATGTAGTAACACGCAAACATTTTACCATAATTTCTAAGTAAACAAGAGGGCCATGATGGCCCTGGATCGCTCACCTGATTTATTTTCACTTTAGCTATATAAGCCCCGCCCCCTGCGGCCATAGTTTCCGACCAATCAACTTGGCTTACATAAGTATGATGGATGGGAAGGGCTGTTAGAGTTTCAATGCAATGCATCAAGTAGTTACTAAGATATGATCTCTTAATGTAGTTGCATGCAAAACTTTAACCAGAATGTTATCAGTCCAAAAAGGGCCATAACTTGCATAACATGCAGGATAGAGTTATTTAACTTGAAAGTCAACATAGGTGTGACAGTTGGGAAGGGTTGTATAAAGTTTCAAAGCAATGCATAAAGTAAATACTAGGATATCGACTCTTAATGTAGCTGCATGCAAAACTTTAACCAAATTTCTAGTTAAAAAAGGGCCATAAACTGCAAAATATACTGGATAGTGTTATCATACTTGATTGTTTACATGCACAACTTTAACCAGAATTTTATAAGTCCAAAAAGGGCCATAACTTGCATGAAATGCAGGATATAGTTATTTAACTTGAAAGTCAACATAGGTGTGATAATTTGGAAGGGTTGTATAAAGTTTCAATGCAATGCATCAAGTAGTTACTAAGAGATGATCTCTTAATGTAGTTGCACGCAAAACTTTACCTAGAATTTCTAAGTACAAAAAGGGCCATAACTTTCATAAAATGCAGGAAAGAGTTATCTAACTTGATAATCGACACATGTGTGATAGTTGGGTAGGGTTGTATAAAGTTTCAATGCAATGCATCAAGTAAATACTGAGATATGGACTGTTAATTTAGTTGCACGCAAAACTTTAACCAGAATTTCTAAGTAAAAAAAGGGTCATAACTTGCATAAAATGCAGGATAGAGTTAGCATACTTAATAATCTACACAGGTGAGATAGTTGGGTAGGGTTGTATAACGTTTCAATGCAATGCATCAAGTAAATACTGAGATATGGACTCTTAATTTAGTTACATACAAAACTTTAACCAGAATTTCTAAGTAAAAAAGGGCCATAACTTGCATAAAATGTAGGATAGAGTTATCTAACTTGATAATCTACATAGGTGTGATAGTAGAGTAGGGTTGTAGAAAGTTTCAATGCAATACATGCAGTATTTAAGTATTTGCATGCAAAACCTTAACCAAGGTGTGACATGGACGCCGACGCCAGGGTGAGTAGTATAACTCTCATATTCTTCGAATAGTCGAGCTAAAAAGCGATCTTAAACAGAGATTTATATATTTATGATAAGATTAATTGAAGGTGTGAAAAACAGTTGAAATGTGACAATTTTTCAGTTCACCTACTGTTTATCACGCCAGTCACTCACACACAACATACTTTCTAAGGAACTGGCTGCTTTTTCACATAGACTGTTAGCCCTTTGGTGAAAGACAAATGACGCTTGTCACAGTGACCTTTGTCAAACGTCGGAAAGAATGTTGCTGAGCTGGGGTTCAAACTTACAACCCCTGGATTGACAGCCCACATCGCAACCGACTGAGCAACGGGGGCTCGGTGTAACCATGTAATATGTACTGTACATGAGAGGGACAGTGCAGTTACCTCGAAAGAGAAGGTGTTCAAGCTTTCAGAAGTAGAACAAATAGAATTATACAAGGTTTACTTAACCTAGAGACAAGTTAAAGGTTTACTTAACCTAGAGACAAATTAAGAGTTTTCCATCCATGTTTGATCTTTCCCATGTTTGAGCCACAGAGGTTAGACTGTAGATGATTTTGGCAAAATTATCTATTTTATAATGATCAGGTCAAGTGATTTCCACCTTCTGTTGTCAATAATGAATTAAGTGGCTGTTCATTATGAAAAGTGCAGCAGTTAATTCATGGAATTGAGATCCCCTGCTAATATAAAACAAGAGGGCCATCATAGTTCGCTCACCTTCATTATACAATGTACTGCAATGCAACAAATTTCAAGACAATTATTCTGAATGAAACCTCCATTGTTAACAAGATTTTTCTTCATTTGGCCTAGTGATCTATAATGTTTTACCTGATATGACCTATATTCCAACATGGACTAGATATGCGGCCTCCGGAGTTTGAACAATATTTTCCTTTATTGACCCTGTTTTTGACCCAATATGACCAATATTCAAACTTAACCTAGATATAATTCAGACAAACATTGACAAAATTTCAAGCTACTGAAACAAAAAATGCGGCATCCAAAGTGTTAACAAGATTTTCCTTCAATTTGACCTAGCGACCTTGTTTTTGACCCTACACGACCCATATTCGAACTTGGCTTTGATTTTATTTAGATAAACATTCTCATCAAATGTCGAGCTGCTGTAGCAAAAAATGCTTCATCTACAGAGTTAACAAGATTTTCCTTCAATTCTAACTAGTGACCTACATGTAGTTTTTGACCCGCCATGTCCCATATTCGAACTTGACTTAGATATTTTTAAGACAAACATTCTGACAAAATTTCCAACTGCTGAAGCAAAACATTGCGGCCTCTGGAGTGTCAACGAGATATTCCTTCAATTTGACCTGGTGACCTACTGTTTGACCCGACATGACCCATGTTCGAAGTTGACTTATATATCATCAAGACAAACATTCTGATAAAGTTTCAACATGCTCAAGTTGAAAATGTGGCCTCCAGAGTGTTAACAAGAGTTCCCTTCAATTTGACCTAGTCACCTAGTTTTTGACCTCATATGGCCAAGTTTCGATCTTGTCCAATATTTGATGGCGATGAATGTTCTGATAAACTTTCATGCAGAGTGGATGCAAATCTTGACCTAGATATCTTTAGACAAACATTCTGACAAAATGTCAAACTTCTGAAGCAAACAATGCGGCCTCTAGTGTGTTTAACAAGGTTTTCCTTCAACTTGACCTAGTGACCTACTTTTTGACCCAACATGACCCATGTTCGAACTTGACTTACATATCACCAAGATAAACATTCTGATAAAGTTTCATCATGCTCAAGTTAAAAATGCAGTATCCAGAGTGTTAACATGATTGTCCTTCAATTTGGCCCAGTGTTCAAAAAGTGTAGCCTGTAGAGTGTTAACAAGCCCAAATGTTGACGAAGCACGACGGACAGACGCCGCACAAAATTTGATCACAATAACTCACCTTGCACTTTGTGCATAGGTGAGCTAAAAATAAATGAATACTTTGACATCCTTGCTATACTAGATCCTAAAGTAGTGTGTTCATAAGATTTTTTCTAAAATTGACATTGTCCTAATTTTTGACCAAACATGAGCAAGATTTGAACCTCACTGGGTTTGATGGAAATGAAAGTTCTCAAAGTTTTTTTCAATGAAGATTGGATGCAACATGTGGCCTCTTAATGGGGTTTTCAAAAAATTTACCTATTTACCTGGTGGTCTATTTTCGACACTGACTACAATTTGATGAAAATGAATGTTCTAATTTTCTTTATACAGATTGGGTGAAACATATGGCATCTAGTTTTGTTGTGCTGGGCTTTTTCAGGCAAAACATTTCGAGGTCACGATTGAACTTATGTCCAATTATTTGAAAATCCATCAATGTACAAAGAAATGATAGACCTGACACTATTTACAATTTTATATATATATATTTTAAGCATCATTATTGATTTGGGTTTAAGGCTGGTTTTTTTCAACAAGTTTTCCGGCATATCATGACAGCCAGTTTACCGTACCTACTCATGTGTTTCCTTGCTTTCTCAAACCAGTACCCTACTCGACTTTCCAAGCAACTGACTGCTTCCATATAGACTGTTAGCCAATTGGTGGAATACGAATGACACTTTTCACAGTCAGAATGTTAAAGAAGATCAGAAAGTTATTTGTAAAGAGTACTTACTTGTAGGCATTCAATGACTACTATCAACCTAACATAAACATCATAACACAGTCAATTAGCATGAAGTTTACTCAGAAGTGACATGTTGTTGATAGAGAAATACAGACTGTGTCACGGAAGTTATCCCAAATGTATTATTGACTGGTTTATTGTTGACCAATGTTTAGTTATTTGTACATTACTGATGATTATGGTGACTTTTAATGACGTATGTAATATTGTGAAAATTATTAGTCCAATGACTCAGAATACATTATTTGGTCAACTGTACTTGTTAACAGAACACACTCTTTATATATGCTTTATACAGGTATATTCAGGTATATGGATGTAACCGTGTCATGTAACTGTGTTTGTGAGTTGGAGTATGGGACTGGGTATAATCAGTTCTACGAATATCATGGTATCACAAAACCGGCAATTTGTTGTTGCGCAAAATACCATGCCTTTCAAACACAATCAGTATTTGCCAAAAGTAAGTCACATTATATATGTTAGTCATAATAATAATGAATTCCTAAATCCCTGACTCCTCACCAACAAAAACTTACATATTTTAGTAGAAAACCTGTTGGTTTTTTATTTTCTTTCAATATTTTAACATATTGTTTATTAAATGCCATGACACCAAAGACACTTTTACCTTTCCCTCATACAATAATTCTGCAGCAGACGACTTCGAACATATTTTGTCAAAACATAGAAAATCTCAATAATTGAATGGATAACCAACCTATGATTAAAAGTGGAAAACATAAAAAAAGGAGAATTTGCTCACTTCTTTTGCCACAATGTTTTAAAACAGATGTCTGCTTCAGAGGCGTCAGAAAGCATCTATATGAAGGAAAGGGTTAAAGTAACATGGTTACAATATGTGAATGCATTTTCTGACAAAGCTTATTGATTTTTAACGGTTTGTTAAAAAGAAGTGTTAATACTTCTCAACACAACTGTAAATAAAATTATACCTACTGTAGATGTCATCAAGACAAACATTCTGACAAAGTTGCACCTTCCGGAGTGTTAACAAGATTTTCCTTCAATTTGACCTAGTGCCCTATTTTTGGACTCCACATGACCCATATTCAAACGCCTAGATATTATCACGATCAACTTTCTGATAAATTGTCTAGCTGCTCAAGTCAAAAATGCGATATCTATACGGTTAACAAGATTGTTCTACAATTTGGCCTAGTGACCTAGTTTTTGACCTGACCCATATTCATAATTAGCCTAGATATCATCAAGATAAATAAAAAATGACAACACTATGGCCTAGTGACCTAGTTTTTGACCTGAACAGACCCATATTCAATTTAGATAAGTAAAGTTTCAACATGTTCACGATAAAAACACAGCTTTCAGTGTTAACAAGATTTTCCTTCAATTTGACCTAGTTTTTGACCCAACATGACCTATATTGAAACTTGGCTAGATATAACTTAGACAAATATTCTGAAAAAGGTTTAATATGCTCAAGTTTAAAATGTTAACAAGATTTTCATTTAATTTGATCTAGTTTGTGACTCCACATGACCCAGTTGCGAACTTGGCCTAGATTTGATGGAGATATATGATCTGATAAACTTTCATGAATATTGGATGCAAAATGTTGCCTCTAAGAGTGTTAACAAGCAAATGTTGACGTTGAACGACGGACAAAAGGTAATCACAAAAAACTGCTGGATACTTTTTTTGAAATTCCACGGGAATGAATGTGTTCTTTTTGTGAGAGTTAATTGATAAAGACATACAAAGGAATGAGTCATGCTTGATATAGTTACCAGTTAAGATTAATAACAAAATTCCAAATAAACCATAAAGATATTCGGTTGTTCCATCCTATAACAAATATTCATGACGGTGGTGTAACGTTTTTTCAAATTTAGCAGACAGAATGATAGCCTAAGTATGCTGTTAATTAATTATAACATTTCATATAATTAATTTCATTATCAAATTTTGAGAGGACTTGAAATGATGAAAGGCACATTTCGTCGGTAATTCCTCCATCCGAATTTATGACAAATTTACACAGACTGGAAAGGCTAATGTTGTTTAAGATATTTAACAAGCAAATGAACCCGGTGGCTGCATTCATTGACATTTTAGTAGAATAATTGAATGGATCTTTAAGAACAGTTTACTCTTTCATTCAGATCAGTTTACAGACATTTAAATAAAATCTGACGCTAAACATTGAAAGTTGAACAACAAAACGAGTGAGATAGAAGAGTCTTGCCGGGAAAAATTATATTTCGAAGTGTTTAAGATTAGTGATCAACTATATATTGGAATATTGCCTACTGCAATGCCTTGTACTGCGTATTCTATTAAACGACCCTTTGAAAAGTTGATTCGAGGGAAAAGACGATATCCAAAAGGTTAAAACCCTGATGACCGCGCATGCGTATTGGTCGTTTTACCGCTAGAGGCCCTTCGCTACGTCTAAACCCGAGAACAATTTTACAAGGAAATACTCATTAATACGTGATAACATCTACAGATACCGTAATGACAGTATTGTAGTTGGTCTTATCCTTTAAACAATACTGATATATACTTTTCTTTCATAGTTCTGTCTAGAGACATATAAATACATGTATTTATATGTCTCTGTTCTGTCGCATTTCAACAAAAATTGCTGTAAGATAGGCCTACTGTTTCTTTTTTGCAATGCCACTGTAAAATATACTGCATACACTTTCACTTCAAAAAGTAATTTAGGAATGTTTTTCGATCAAATAGAGGTCAATTTTGCCGGTAAGATATCTTTCTTGGTAAAATAAGAGCTACATGTATTTTTACATCTGAAGAGGCATTGGGACTTTAAAGACGAATGTACTTGAAACTGATTTGTAGTGTTGTATCAATTTATCTATATCTTCATCATACTTATGAGCAGATTAAATAAACAATGTCGCCAAATTTAAAAACTTTCCATCAGAATTAATAATTGGATGACAATTTAGCGGAAAAAGTTGCGGAACTCGATCATCTGATCTTCGTTTCACCTTGTATGGTGCGGAACTCAATCCTCTGATCTTAGTTGACCTTGTATGCCAGGTAATTTCCACCTATATACGTTAGTAGAAGCAGTATCCTTAACTGAAATAATTCAATAATGCGTATGTTATGTTCAGCGTACATTGTATAGCTATATAATCATTTATACAATTGATCAGTTTGCAGATTAAATAAAAAAGTGTACCAATTTCAACAAGATACACAACAATTATGTTCTGCACAAAATTGTTTCATGCACTTTTCCGTATACATTTTCATTTTTCAAAAACTAGCCTCGCAGAACCACAACTGATCAGTTTGCATTTTTGTTTAAACAAGTTCCAAAATGATACACTTAAATTAAGTTCTGCACAAAATTATATGATGCACTTTTCTGTATATATTTTTTCATTTTCTAATAACTATATAGCCTCGCAGAACCTCAACGCAGAGCCTTGTGCTATATATAGCGCAACGGAATAAACGTCGTTAATCAACAACATGTAGTAGAATGGTACACCATGGTACACCATGTCATGTACTGACTAGGTTAACCCCGTAAACCCCGTACCTATTCAATAACATAACCTCGATCGTATCGAGTGGTTAACTAGTCTAGATAACTTCCTGCTACGTTTTTACCCATTCCTGCGTTCACAAAATGTGTTAGTCAATATATTATATATGACGGAATTGGGATTTTTTTGCGAATATAAAGTAAAATTGCCTTAACATCGAGCAAACTCTGTTTCTTTTCCCATTGTAATCCCTATAGAAAGCATACTTACAGTGTTCTCAGAGATGAACATTAAATAGTTAATTTTAACTAAAAGTTTAGGTAAGGGAAGGGTTTTTTCTACATGTAAGAACAATTCTTTATGTTAATTAGTCTTTAGAAAACATTTGTATTTACATAGAACGCAACAGATCTGGGTTTAACCCATCATTTGACAGGTAGAATAAAACATCAAATACTTCCCGTCGTATTTACTTCGTATATATTCCTGCTTAAGATACAGTGGAACATGGAGAAAATATTAACGTTCGTCGTTTTGCTGCTCGGTAATTGTAAAGGTGAATAGAATTTATTTTTGATATATACTGAAAGCGTTTAGCTCTGCACATGAAATCACATTTATTAATTTAGATTAACTAACTTATTTGATATTTACTGAAAGCGTTTAGCTCTGCATTTAAAATGATAGTTATTAATTAAACTTAACTAACTAATTTGATATTTACTGAAAGCGTTTAGCTCTGCACATGAAAAGAGTTAGGATTTTAACCGTTTACAAGTCATGTGATCATTGAAACAGTTTGTTATTACACCAATCCCATTACAGATACTGTATAGGAGTCGTTAATAATGATTTGAGAACTGACCGCCGTTAGCTGTTTTAAGCAGAGCCGGTACGATATTTTAATAGATGTCTGCTTAAAATCATCTTAGATGTCGCACACACTTTATCGTACGGTCGAAATGACATTTAAAATTTATTTAGCGGTGCGTCACAAAACGTTATTTTAATACATGTCTGCTTAAAATCATTTTAGATTTATAAACTCTGTTCTCGCACACACTTTATCGTCCGGACAAAATGACCTTTAAAATTAATTTAGCGTTGCGTCTGAAAACGTTATTTTTAAAAAAATGTCACTGTTCATCATTCGTCAACCTAACTTCACGGACCTTTATTATTACACTTGTGAAGAAATACCTCTTGGCCGCCGTGGTCGAGTGGTTAGCGTCGGGGATTCGAAACCGGGCGTCCCGGGTTCGATCCCAAATCGCGGCACGACGGTCATGGTGGAGTGCCCTTGGCATTTTCTAGCCTAGTACTGGTTTGTTTAGCCAGGGATCATGAATAAGTGAACTGTCGCCGTGATATAACTGCAACAATGTTGAAAACGGCGTTAAACACCAATAAAACAAACAAATCTTTTAAGCAGAGCCGATACGATATTTTAATAGATGTCTGCTTAAAATCATCTTAGATTAAGAACACTATATTCGTACAACAAATCGTCCGGACAAAATGACCTTAAAAATTAATTTAGCGGTGCGTCACTTTCATGCTAAGGATCAAATTGGTTACTGCTTTACAGAAGGTTTTTTAGGAAATACCTTTTGTACTTTCATGCTAAGGATCAAATTGTTGAACCGTCTGTGACTAATTGGCGAACAGTGTAGAACCAGATCTGACTGAGCGGATGGGCTAGTAGATCTGGATCTACAGTAGTTGCAAATGACTATTAGTTAGTTTTCGTAGAGCGTCCCTCAGTTGTGCCACATTGTTGTAAACGTTTTGGAAAAGGGAGAAAGTGTCTGTCTTAAGACGTTTATACTTCTTTCACACATTGCTTTCAAACGTCTTCTGGTCCAATAAGCGTTATATTTCGTTTATATCAGAACATGTTTAAAGAGGTCAAGCTCCGTATTTATATGAACGTTCAATTTTGTAAAGGAGTTGAAAAACATCGGGGCAAAAGGAGAAATTGACCATTAAGAACTGTTTCTCATTTTATCACAACGTTTTCAAAAGTCGTCTGCTTCAAAGGCGTCAGAAAGCTGTTCATATATGTGGGAAGCGTTAAAAGGTATGAGTGTGTTAATCGTACACCAATCTGCTATTTAAGAAATATCCTTCGCCATTGTTGGACTATTTTGTCCAATGGAGTTCCCACTTATACAAAGAGATTATTGGGGAATTTGATGACGTGTTCGTGCAAGGTGGGGTTGAGACAGGGTTAGGACAGGGTTATCCCTGAAAATCTTTTCTTTGTACTTGAACACCCTTTATCCAACTCTGATGTAGATACAATGGATACTTTTCTGAAGCGTGTTTTGTCCTTCTATATGCTGACGACAAAGTCGTTATCAGTAATACTGCAGAAGATTTACAGAATGCTTTGAACGTTTATCATAAATATTGCAAACAATGGAAACTCTCTGTAAACATTTCAAAATCGAAAATTGTAGTTTTTTCTAAAGGTAGAAGCAAAACCAATAGCATTACATGTAATGATTCACCAATGGAAGTTGTAGATGAACACATGTATTCGGTCGATCAGTATAATTCTATAACACAAAACAGGAAATAGCAAAACAAGCAGCAAGAGCAATATACAGAACATTTCCGCTTTTTTCGTATTTTCTTCACCTCGTTGACTATGTATATTGATTTCATCCACATGAAGTCTGTTTGTAGAACTGAGAGAAATAAAGTAATTAACTCTTTCGTCGCCGTATTTCTAAATCTGACTCTTCCGTCTTATAGTTTTTATTTTACATTGCTTGTATATTTTGTGAAGTCTTAAGTGCGAAGTTCAGATGAAGATCAATCTGTGCATATATATATATATATATGTATATACAGGCTGATCTTGGCCTGCACTTTTCGCGTGCAACCTAGAACTCATCTACGCGCGACGAGGGTGTTAAAAGGGACAATTTTGTGAGTTTAATATATATGTAAATCTCGTCTGTTAATCTATGATCTCTTAGTTATGTTAATCTGTATATGGTATACAACAAGTATGTTTTAATGCAATAAAATATATGAATATGAATATTAATTAAAATCACAAACGGTTTCGTTACCTAATATAACGGCTAAAGACGTTCCAAAGAAAACAAAGCTCTGAAAGTGCTGTGGGACAGTACCCCTGCTCAGGGGCGTAGCTTTGCAATAATCAATGTGTAGGCCGTCTCGTTAGAAAATCAACATTGTGGACTCTGCGTAAAGTATCGACCCGGATGAGCCTAAGCATGTCACACAGGCCTACCCGGATAGACACTTTTCGCCTCCTGTGGATTTTCTGTTTCAGGAATCACTTCTCTATACATCTATCCCCCTAAGACGGAATGTGTCGGCCGGATCAGTCTGCACGGACAGCGCAGGCTGATCTGGTCGTTACATTAAGCAGATGTCTATCGCCGCAGATGTATTTCGGGGCATTTTGAGAAAAAATGTGTAGGCACGTGCCTACAGTGCCTAAAGGGATCTACGCCCCTGCTGCTATGAGTGGGGAAAAGCTGGTGTCATGTTACACTGTTATGGGCAGTAACAACGCAATGTATAATTGAAGATTTTGTTAACATAAAGGCATAAATACACACAGTTCAAAGAGTAAACCTCTTCAATTTATCTCACGAATATAAGACCTTATTTATGTACTAGTAAGACAATATATAATGTGATAATACCATATGAAGAGACAGGACATATTCCTATGATTTATTGATAAGTCTGCAGACTTATTTAGCAATATACCTTACAGTATTATACATGGAAAGTTTTAGATATTTTTCAAACGTACTGAAAGTGTAGACAGCAAAGGGGCTAACCGCCATAATCTTTGAAGGCAAAACCGTTTACATGATGTGATATTTTAGTCTGCTTAACCGTTTATCACATATACCGAATCTACAGCAGATCACCTTTAAAGTGTCTAGGCATACTTATTGAAAATCCGTAACAGTGAAACTTTAAGTTTTGACTGTAGGTCAAAACCTTGTGGAAAAAGTCGAAACTACTCATTATCATTTATCTTTTAAAGATTAGTCAAAATGAGTCAACAGTAGAGAAAGGATAAATAGTACCTGTAAACACTGTTTAACATCTAGATTATCGAAGGAATCAACTTGAATTGTATGTAAAAAACATCTTTTGAAAAGGATAAATTGATCAATTTCAGCTATTGCTTCATTTCCGACAATATTTTCATAGATTTGTCTATAACATAAGCTATTTCATTTGAAATCATCTGAGAGGAGGCGGGTTGATGGGAGAAATTGATTATCATTCGGAAAGTTCTGTGTTTGTCACACTGGTTTAAACCTTTCCCACATACAACAAATCTGTAGGAGACGACTTTGCAAATATATTGACAAAAACATGAAAATTCTTCCCAAGTAAGGGTTGTATTATTGAAAAGAGTTTTGAGCAATTTCTCCTTTTGCCACAATCATTATAAAAGTCGCCTACTGCAGTTGCGTCAAAGAGCGTTTATATGAGGGAAAGGGTTTAACTCTTTTCAATAATTATTCTTTGATTTATCACTTTCCCTCATACAAGAAATCGAAAGCAGAAGACTTTGAAAACATTTTTGTGAAATTGTGATAAATCATGATGAGCAATTTTCTCCTTTTGTCACAGTGTTATCAATTTGAATATATAACTATACTTCCAATACTTGTCGATATGTCGATTAATTTTTAGCAAGGGGCTCGTTAGAGCCAATTGCTATAGTAGCTGATTTTCGAAACGACGCATCATTTTGAGACTGGAATCTAGACAGGCGTTTTACGCTATCGGCATTGAATTACTTCACATCTGTCTTTCTACATCAGCTCTGCGTTTCTGAACACCATCTCGACTTTATATAGATGTATTGGTGGTTGCAGATCGTACATAATGTCGATGAAATTGGTCATCTCGTACCGCCAATAGTTCCTGTCTAAAATTCAAAATGCGGTAACTTGTTGACATATGAAGCCGAAAATTGATTTGATTCGACATCACTAACCCAAAAGAAATTTTATGTTAAAATATACGAATTTCATGATTAATAATTAAAATGTATTTCTACGCTTTCAACATACTTGATCGCGCGTAAAGCTCATTGGTAATTCCTAAATATTGTAAATCGAATGGAGTAAAGGCATGTTTTCGATTCCGACTCAAAAACAAATTCAGATAATCGATTCCCAATGATAACATATATACTCAAACATTCAAATTATTTAAATGATAATAAAATAAATAGTTGACAAAATATAACATATACGGTAAATGTGCAAGTGAGCCTATGCGTCGGAATTTCCAAAAATCCTTTAAATATTTATTTTTTTCAATAAGCAATCTAAGTACTAGAGTATTTCATTTTAGATTCCTGCGTAAATACATCAAATTCTCAACCAAAATTAACCTGAACAACCCCAGCTATCGGAATAAGATAGTCAAGTCCCAGTTATAAAACAAATGATTT
The DNA here is from genome assembly GCA_031761405.1 of Serripes groenlandicus. Classification (NCBI taxonomy): domain Eukaryota; kingdom Metazoa; phylum Mollusca; class Bivalvia; order Cardiida; family Cardiidae; genus Serripes; species Serripes groenlandicus. Next base: position 12,442,593 of record JASEVX010000005.1, on the reverse strand, counting down.
AAATGACATTTGTTTTTTATCAATATAAAACGCTTCAATACTAAATAACGCTTCAATACTAAATAATTCGCTACCTCGTGTATCGGTTTATAATTATGTTATAAATAAAATCCTCTCCATAGAAGTGGCCGCGTAACGTATATATATATATTGTCATTTAACACCGCTGCAATAAACTCTTTCAAAATGTTGGGATTTAAAATGAATTCAAAAGCAATGCATTTATAACTATTCACCTATGCGTTGTGAAACACTAAAAAATGATTAAATCGTGTGTATGATGTTTTACGTCGCTTTTAACAATATTTCAGTCATTGCACGCTGAAGAAAATGTAGATAACACAGGATTTTATTTCTGCTTTGAAAGTAAAATTAGACACAAAATATAATTATCATTGTTAGGTTATTATGATTTTGATATGAAATGTATATGTGTTTATTGCATTAAAAAAAAACACGGCTACAAATCCATTGTAAACCAGGAGGTGTGCTAAGCAGAAACTATCTAGATAGCAGATGCGCATGTGTATGCCAACTTTTAGTATATCGATATACCATCATACTGTGTGTACAGTATTTTGCTTTACTCCTTTATCATTTAATATATGGATATAAAGTGCTAACTAACAAAGTGCTAGTGTAAAGTGTTCAAGTTAGACTTTTGGGATCGGTACATCCATGTCTAAATGTTATCTGCAGTTAGCCCCTTGCTGTGAGCACTTTCTGTGCTTTGATTCATACATGTTCTCAAACTCGTCATCTGCACGTTTGTTATATGTGGGGAAGGATATCAAGATTTCCATATTTTACCTACATGTAGATGTATTAAAAGACGTCTATTGTAGACGTGTTGTATGTGGGAAGGATTAAGCAACATCTCCTATATAGAAGTAAATCCACCTTACCTGCATTTTGACACATGTGCACAAAAAGAAATTGAAAACAGCACAAAAAGCTAGATAAAACACATTCTCTTTTTATGGCAAAACGTACAGAGTGATGCAGAGTTAATAACTATTGAGAATGATAAGCACTAGTGTCTTCTCTTGCAATGTTTTCTGAAGTATTTTGAATTTACATAATTTAACTCATGTATCAAAATATTGTTTAATTACCTCCTTTTAATCACTTATATATATAATAAAACACACCAAGATGTACTTTATGAATTAATATCAGAATGGAGTTCATTACGGTACATGTAGGTGCATTAAATCTGACAGCCTCATAGTGTGAACTATTGTGATTTGTTTGGATTCTAAACCATATGCAATATCGTATTTTCATTTTCATATATTTCCTTGCTCGCCATATGTTCCTATATAGCCGAGTGCAAGGGTAAAACAACGCCAGAGAACCAACCAACCTCGCCAAATAGTAAATTCTGCACGATGAGGCTAAATCAATTCACCACCGTTTGCTTATCTTTCCAAATGCTAGCTTTACAATCTATAAACAAACTACATCTGCAATTGAAATGATAGACTCCAGATATCGTTAAACTCGTACTTGTAAGCGACTTTTAATGTTTTTAACCTATGATTTGGTTAACAAATTGATTCTTACTTAAACACACCATCATACTGTGATGATACAACCGATACAGACCCTTCCGGTTCAAACCGATATTTGTTCAGAAGTATATTGCAATATACCTGTATATCATCTATACATCTCTAATTGTCACGAGGTGGTCGATTGCCTGGCATTTAGGTCAACAGTTTAATATATGTAAATGTCATAATACACCAAATATATTCCTTCTTTGTAATGGTATAACAATGTTAACCCTTTCCCTCATATAAGACTCTTTCTGACGCCTCTGCAGCAGACGAATTTTTGAAAGATAATACAGTTTTACTTTTCCGGCACATTTACATTTATCCAACATCTGACGGAAAAGGTAAGTTTCCACGAATTCCCATTTCATTTCATAATGGAGAGGGGATCATTGTAGGAAAAGAAGAAATCATTCGCGCTACGAGCTATTTCACATTATCCTACAATGATTGTCATAGTGGTGTTCTTCAGAGGTACCATATTACGGTTATATCGAGCAACATACTAACCTCTATATAGTGACACCCCTCTAGAACAACTGGTAGTTATTTGTCTCCGGTAGATGTTGCTCTTGAGAGGTTTCATTGTTTATTGTGATCTCACAGGAAGCCGCCGTGGCCGAGTGGTTACATGTAGAGTCAGGGGTTTAAAACCGGGCGACTCGGCTTCGACCCCCAGTCTCGGCGGTCATGATGTAGTGCCCATGGACAAAGCACATGTCCTAGCCTAGTATCGGGTTGTTTATCAAGGGGTCATGCAAAAGTAAAATGTCGCCGTGATATAACTGAAACAAACAAAAAACCCGGCGAAAACCGCAATAACATAAATAAAAACACTTAAAAAAAACCAAGCTCAATTCCAACAACCGCTGTCATCGTCTGCAGGTGGGGACAACATTGTGGACTCTGCGCAAGGTATCGACCCGTCTCAGCCTAAGCATGCCGCGCAGGCTAACCCAGACAGACCCTTTTCGCCTCCTGTGCATTTTCTGTTTCAGGAATCATACCTCTTTACCTCTATCCCCTGAGACGGAATGTGTCGGCCCGAATACGCCTGCTCGGACTGCGCAGGATGATCTGGGTCGATACAATACGCAGAGTCAATACTGTTGGTTTTCTCGTTTTGACTCATATGTGTGGAGTAGTATAATACAACCTCTCCAGAGCAACCTCTGACAGACGCAAAGCAATACATTCGTTCTCAGAGATGTCGCTTTATAGAGGTTACTCTTTCCCCCGATCAAAACTTTTGATATGTCTGAATAAGACTACTAAGGAAAACATTGTTATAAAACGGAAATTACTCACAACGAGCAGTTTTTCTTTTTCCCACAACGTTTCCCAACTCTTTTTTTCAAATGAGTTGTTGTTTTGAAAGGTAACACATTTATAATATTGATCAATTATTAAGACACGAGAAAACCAACATTATGGCCTCTGCGTAATGTATCGACCCAGATCAGCCTGCGTAGTCCACGCAGACTAATCCGGGCCGACACATTCCGTCTCGGGGGATAGAGGTACAGTCAAACTTGTATTAAGAGACTACCCAAGGGAAATGCTGTAAGTGGTCTCTTATTGAGGTACAAATGTATTGTTCGGTCTTATGTATACTACATTATACATGTATTGGTATTAAAGAATAAATAACAATAAACATTTTGGCGTTCTTTTAATTTTATATTTGATTTCAATATTAATAATATTTATTTGCAAAAGTGTAAGTTAATAAATAAAACATATATACATTTAATCACAAACTTAATTGCTATTTATTATTTGATGTTTTTGTTTAACTATAACATGAAAAGGATATGTACATGTAAGTTCAGTAGAAGCATAGAGCACTACTTCTTACTAAAAAAGTCACTGATCGTTTTCTGTTTCAAAGACTGTCCATCTAAAAACAAATCATTTAAGGAGTCATTTAAAGACATTTTCAGGTTTAAAATATTTGAGTGTCCACAGATTTGTTAATTAAATCTTATAAAAGAGCCGATTTAATAAACGTGCTATCACCATTAGACAGCAAAAAACAAACACAGATCCAATTAAAGAGATAAAAAAGTCAGACAAAAATTGTCATAATTAATCCACAAACAATCCCACGGGGTGATTTAACACGGTCAATAATTGACGTTCAAGTGTATTAAATACAAACTGCTAAACCTGCAATTATCGGCTTTTACCACTGTGATACATATGCAGTAGTTGAGAGTCATAACAAAGACAATAATTGTAGCTAAAGTGTATTAAATACAAACTGCTAACACCGCAATTATCGTTTTTTTCTCACTGTAATAGACGTCTGCAGAATTTGACCTCGGGTAATTTAACATGTAACACCTTGCTTGATGATAATTTAAACCTGTGTGGTTACACGCGACAGTTGTGTTAGGATTGTTTGACTGTTAGATCAGGACGTAGATAAGATTCAGAATATGTATTTCTTGTTTATGTGCCAAATGTGACTTCAAAGTTTGATTTGCTACAAAATGTGAACATTTTGACTATTTTATTTCTATGTGTGATATTTTAACCAGATAACAGGTGTACATGTATAGAGTAATGATTCCTGAAACAGAAAATCCACAGGAGGCGAAAATAGTCTATCCGGGTAAGCCTGCGCGGCATGCTCAGGCTGAATTGGGTCGATACATTACGTAAAGGCCATACTGTTGGTTTTCTCGCGAGACGGCTTATTGATTATTGGAAATACTTGCACATGTATACCATGTGATCTAAATTGACACTGTATGTCTGATGCTCCTTGAATGTTTCTTTCACTTATAAGCGAACAGTACAGCGCAAAGGCCCAGGCTGATCTGGTTCAACACTGGTCGAAAAAGCCATCTGGTTGAATTTTTTGCAGCGCAACTCAGTTATATCCATTCATTTCAAAGGTCTAAAGGCCCGAAGATGGTTATCGTGTTACATGGTCCAACATAGTCTGGCATGCATTACTAATGGTAACTTGATTGGTGACCTCTCCTTATATATAGCTATCGCATATATATTAAATAAGTAATATAAGTAAACGCTACAGCGGACCAATACAACTCAATTAATAAATCAAAGCGATGAGAGCCCTTATAGTACAGTATCGGCAACAGTCGGTGCATCTGTAAAATGAAAATATATGGCATAATTTATAAGGACAAACATTGTTGAAACAATAACCTATACCTAATTATCAAAGTTTGGGGCTTTACTGGAATAAACAAAGTAAAATCATGGTTGACAAACAACCGAGCAGCGACCTTTAAGTATAATATTTCCTGTTCAGTGAACATAAAAGATCCACACTGTATATCGGAATCATGCTGATAAATACCAGACAATCGCAAGCCTGCTTGAGTTATGTGTCTTATGACACTGCACATCTGTTTGAAATCGATACATCGAAACTTTATTGAGACAATGGCCGAAGAAAAAGCATGGAGATTACACTTTAAATCAAAGCAATCAAACTGTTGTGAGACGGTACCACTGGTATGGGTGTAAAAAGCTGGTAACCAGTTGCACATTTTGGGGAAGTTACATCACAGTTGCATAATAGCAAATTATGTAAACATAAATCGGATTTTTTTTTCATTTTGCCACAATGGTTTCAACTCATTTTGATTATTAAACTTTCATATATAAATATTTCATGTTCTTTCCTATATTGTTTCAATGTTGTCTGTTGTAGACTTGGTGTATGTGGAAAACGGTTTATCCACATTTCCTATACAGCAGTAAACTCACCCAACCTTTATGTTGACGCATGTGTAGCGAAACATCGTTGCAAAAGCAGAAGTTGCTTATCAGGAGCAATTACTCTATTTGCCACAATGTTTTCAACTGTTTTCAATAACTACATCTCTATTTGTAATGAGTTTCCATATGTTCGTTTGCCTAGATCATTTCAAAGTCCTTTGCAGCTGCTTTGTTGTATGAGGGAAACGGTAAACTCATGCACGACAGCTAACGGATATCATTGATAAAAATACCATTCAAACTTACTTGGGATCAAAGTATGATCGCTTTTATAATGACTTTAAATTGACCTATGTATATGTTTGTAAGACTGGCCCATGTAAATTTGTGTTATTCTATGACTCGTGTATCCTTTTTTTGTTATAGTCTAACCTTAATACGGTCTGGTATTGAGGTAAAACTTTATGTTTGGTACTTCTTTTATTGGGTGATCTTGGGTGGAGACATTTTTGAGTTTGGTTCCCGATTTTATTTTGTATTTCTGTTTTATATTGGGTTTTATAAATTGATGAATGCTTTTCAAAATGTCACACTACAATAGACGGTACCTCAATGGTACCGTCCAAAAACTAGCCCCGATTTTTGTTCGCAATATTGTATCGGTCTCCTCATCACAAGGTAAACATGTGTGACCCCTTTGAAATGAAAATGACAAACAGAAACAACGTTTTTACCAATTAAAGGAAACCGTAATGGACAGAACAAAGGACAGACAGATGGATGGACGAAAAAATGGCGGACAAAGTAAACTTAGCTTGTGGACGCATGTATGTGAAAGTCATATAATAAGTGAGAACATTGAAGGACAAAATAATACACACTGAAAAACCCAGCATGCTAGAGTTCTTGTGCTCTGCACATCTGTAGGTAATAAGTTACATATAAACCACGTTTGAAATTGATACAAAGGAAATTTATTGAGACTAGGGCCGAACTAAATAAGAAGAACATTGAGATAACTCCAGCAGACCAGAGTTATGTTCCTAGTTGTTTTCCGTTCTTCTGATCACAAGGTATAAATGTGACCACTTTGAAATGAATTTGCCATACAAAAACAACGTTTGTCCAATCAATGCTAACCGTGACGGACGGACGGATGCACAATGAGACAAACAGCCGGTCGGACGCCGGACAATTAATCCATTAGTGCCACCAAGCGTTATTTCATTTATAGAGGTATTCCAGATTTTTAACCAGATTTTGTCAAAGTCGTCTGCTGCAGATTGTCTGTATGTGTAAACGGGGTAACCGTTTACCAGCCTTGCGTTGCGTAAACAGTTTGGTTGCTCTTGGTTGCTATTCCACCAATCAAATAACAGATACTTCATAAAAAGTAATGTTTTTGATATGCCATGGTCAATCCTTTTCCCTATCTGTCAGTTATCAAATAGCAAATCGTGGCACAGACATAATTTACTTTGACAAACCTCAATCATATTCAAGAATAGAAACTTTGTTATTTAACCCGATCAAGTAACACACGCTTTTTGACGTCTCTCATAACGAGCAAATTCTCCTATTATAACAAGGTTTTCAACTCTATTCAATAATTGTATTCATCTATAGAGATTTTACATAGTTTTGCCTACAGGTTTTCAAGTCTAGATAACTTCCTTCTACGTTTTTACCCATTCCTGCGTTCAGAAAATGTGTTAGTCAATATATTATATATGACGGAATTGGGAAGTTTTTGCGAATATAAAGTAAAATTGCGGCTTAACATCGAGCAAACTCTGTTTTTTTTTCTCCCATTGTAATCCCTATAGAAAGCATACTTACAGTGTTCTCAGAGATGAACATTAAATAGTTAATATTTAACTAAAAATTAAGTTGAGGGAAGGGTTTTTTCTACATGTAAGAACAATTTTTTAAACAATATGTTAACTAGATTTTGGAAAACATTTTTGTTAACAAAGGACGCAACAGATCTGGGTTTAACCCGTCACTTGACAGGTAGAATAAAACATCAAATATTTCCCGTCGTATTTACTTCGTATATATTCCTGCTTAAGATACAGTGCAACATGGAGAAAATATTAACGTTCGTCGTTTTGCTGCTCGGTAATTGTAAAGGTGAATAGAATTTATTTTTGAAATTTACTGAAAGCGTTTAACTCTGCACATGAAATCACTTTTTAGATTAATTAACTAATTTGATATTTACTGAAATCGTTTAGGTTTGCACTTAAAATTATATTTATTAATTCAACTTAACTAACTAATTTGATATCTACTGAAACCATTTAGCTCTGCACATGAAAATGACATTCCTTAATTTAACTGAACTAACTATTGATCTGACTAAGCGGATGGGCTGGCCGATCAGGTATACAGTAGTCGCAAATGACTTATAGTTAGTTTTCGTAGAGCGTCCCTCAGTTGTCCTACATTGTTGTAAACAATTTGGGAAAGGGAGAACGTGTCTGTCTTAAGAAGTTTATACTTTTTTCACAAATTGCTCGCATCGTCTGCTTCAATAAGCGTCATATTTCGTCTTTATTACATGCGTTGTGTGTATACCATGTGACTTTGACGTCACAAATGCTACGGCGGACAGAACTATTTTACTTCGGTTTAGATGTTATTTAAAACAAAGGTAACTTTTTTATTTCTTCATCATTTTAAATGAAACATGGCGCAGTCTACGCCGCTAGGAGAGCCCTATCTCAGGTTTTCAACGGAGTTTGATTGGTGGTTTAGTTTCTTCAAACACTTCGATGAACCTTTTCTCAATATTTATTAATATCGCCGACAGCCGGAGCATTATCAAAACTGGATTTTGAGAACAGGTTCGTCGAAGTGTTTGAACAAACTAGACTATCAATCAAACTCCTGTAAAATACGGAGATAGAACATTGTAAGCGGCGTTAAATGCGCCGCATGTTTCATTAAAAATGGTGAAGAAATAAAAAAGTTACCATTGTTCTTACATTCTTATCAAGAGCAATTATTGCTGTTTGACCATGCAAATATGACGTCAAAAGTAACGTGGTATACACACACTGACATGCCTGTACATTTTCCGGTGGAAATACATGCAGATTGACATGCGCAAATACAACACGACATATTGAAATTCCGTATCTACATGCGGTGTAAATACAAGATTGTGACGTCAGACATTGCGCGGACTACTTTCAGCGAGGTTCCCGTTTTGAATCTGCGCTACGTAGTAAAATATGCAGACAACCAGTACTATTTAGGAAAATTGTTTCTATTGCATGTATCTAAAACCTAGCGTAAAATTTATTAAAACCCCGCAAGTAAAGAATATGTTGTCATTTTCTCCCACAACACAATGGAAATTTAATTTGATAATGTTATTGGGCGGGACTTACGTATTAGCATACTTTTTAGGGGCGTGACCTAAGTATTGTAGTAAATATTCACCCGCCATTCATTTTTTCATTTCAAGATTACAAAATTGTATCCCCAATAAAAAATATATTGAATCTGTATATTTGTTAGTTATTTAGCTCTTCATAGATCGTAGGTATATACTACAATGAATATTACGTTGCGGGAGCGATAAATGTGTTCGTATTGCAAGACTCGTAGCGTGGGAAAACCATATCTTACTGGACCTTCGGTCTCGTAAGATATCGATTTTTCCACGCTACTTGTCGTGCAATACAAACTCTTTTATCGCTCCCGCAACGTTATATTCCGTATATATCAGAAAGTGTTTAAAGAGGTTCAGCTCCGTATTTCTTTGAAAGTACAACTTTGTAAAGAAGTTGAAAAACATCAAGGGCAAACGGAGAAATTGCTCATTAAGAACTGTTTCTCATATTGTCACAACGTTTTCAAAAAGTCGTCTGCTTCAAAGGCGTCAGAAAGCTGTTCATATATTATGGAAAGCGTTAAAAGGTATGAGTGTGTAAATCGTACACCAATCTGCTATTATAAAATATCCTTCGCCATTGTTGCACTATTTTGTCCAAAGGAGTTCCCACTTATACAAAGAGATTATTGGGAAATTCTATGACATGTTTCGTGCGCGGTTTGGTTGAGACATGGTTAAAAGATGTCCCCGATAATATTTTCTTTGTATTTGAATGACCTGCATTCTGGTGATGGTATACATTCATTCTTTCGCAAACAAAGATTTTTTAGGGACTATTTGGCTCAGCATGACCGCGGATGTATTTGGCCTAATTTGACATAAATGTCAACGACTGTTTGTAAATAAAGTGTATGTCTTCGAACTTGATGGAATCATTGAACAAGACTTAGTGTTCATGTAATTTTATTTTTATCACTGAATATCCACTTACGCTAACATGTTCAATGTTGTTCTTCAAAATTCAAAAATCTTGATTGATGTTTGGTACTTCTTTTTTATGTGATGTTAGGTAGAGACATTTTTGGGCTTGTTCCCGAATTTTCTATGTTATTCTGTTTTAAATCGGGCAGCCAATTGATGTATGCCTTTCAAAGTGCCACAGAACAATAGACGGTAGAAGTGGTGCCGTCCAAAACGTCTAAGGAGACACGTTCGTGATTAAAGGGATATCACTACTGTCGTTTGTGTAGAGGTTAACTATTAGAGTTATAGTAATTGACTAGCATTCTAACTTTGGAATACATGTTAATACATGAATCAGAAATGCATTAATATGCTATTCGTTAGAAACAAGGTACTTTACTATTATCTATTGCTTATGGTTTTAACGTTTCCAACCTGCCGTGTATTTTTAAGCATTTACAGCAGATAACTTTTAAAAACTTTGTGGCAAAAGGAGAAATTTGCCCTTACTGAGTTATTTTTCCTTTGCCACAATGTTTTCAACTCTATTCAAAAATTAAGCTTTAATTTATATAGATATTCAAGATATTTGTTTTCAAAGTCGCCAGCTGTAGATTTGTTGTATGTGGGTAAAGGTTAAACTAGCGAATTGACGCTACACGTAGGTTGAAATTGTCTCAATTGGGCTTATATAATAATGGATGTAATTTCGGAAAAACTGTTTGTGACACTGATCACTGTTTATCAATTATTTCTTCAGGGACACCATTGAAAAGTCCCGACTTTGTCAGCATCTGGTATGTATTATCAGTAAATAGTAGCGGTCTTAACAGTGTTGACATCCAACATGGTCTAGGCGAACTGCCTGTCTATGTGCAGGTGCAGGTGAAATCGACAAGCGAACCAAACAAAGATTTTATATTTCCTGGCGTTGGTAAGTTAATTTAATATTTTCAGGCGTTTATAAATTGAGTTCACTTTTCCTTGATTTAGTGAGTTGATTTCATATAGCTAAGGGCTTAGTTTAACAGTATTCATTTTACATCGAATGTAAAACAAGCTTTCATATTACATTAATCATGCTAGATGTCTGCTTCCTTGAGATTTAGCCAGTACTCGCGCCTTTTGTGTGGACAAAATCCAATAGACAAAACGCCCTCATCACGGGATTTAAACCCTGGATCTTTAATGCGAGGGTTTGTAAGTTGAATTTGTATTTCCTGGCATTGATAAGTTCATAATCTTAACTAGGTCACAGTTAGGAATTTAAGCAGACGACTCAATATCGACTTATTTATAAGTTAATCTGATGCATTGGTAATGTATAATTATTAAATATATGTCTATGTCCTTTATTGAATACTTCTCATTCCGTCGGGTGAAGTTTACTATTTGAGGTCTCATAGTCATAGGCAGATTAGAATCCACCATCCCCCTTCGGTTGGGACAGGTTGCATGCACTCAGCATATATGGGTTTGTGAATCGCAATGATCACAGACCGGACACGGCATGGGAACCTGACAGCTTGAGGGGATGGTTGAATTCACATAGCGACATACACATGTACATCTGTATTATATTCGTTAATACAAACCCATCTCTTATATAGGGATCTCGCTAAGAGACGATGACGAAAGACAACCGCGTTCCGGTATGGTATATCTGTACAACGAGGAGAATATCACTGTCTCTACACCAACTGCTAACAACGGTCAACAGGGAAGTGCCATTTACACAGGTATAATACAATTGGATTGCTTCGGCTAAACTCGTAATACCAATCAACCCTTTACCGCACTCAACACATCTGCAGTAGACGACTTTGAAAAGATCTAGTAAAACATACGGAATATATTCATAAATGGATGAACAATTATTGAAGAAAGATGAAAAAACATTGTGGCACAAGGAGAAATTGCTTGTTTTGAGAAATTTCTCATTTTGTCACAATGTTTCCAAAATTGTCTGCTACTAAGGCGTCAGAAAGAGTATTTGTGTTGGATAGTTAAGTTCATGGAAACACATAGGACGTCGCTACACGAACTGACCGCCTCGGTGATGTAGTGGTATAGCGTCGGGTGCGGTATGTCGCCCGTTCCATCCCCGGCCGGGTGATACCACCTACTTTAAAAACGGTAACATAGTAGTACTGGTTACCATCCTTTGCGCTCAGTGTTGTAGGGTTAGCATTACGTCTGACTGGCTGGTGGCAGATTAATGGACCAGTAGAACTGATAACTTATCCTGAAAATGCCGTGACATAACTGAAAAATTGTTGATAGCTGCGTTAAAGAAATAAATAAGATAGCACACATCTAGCTTCGCATTGTCTATTTATTGGACAGACATATCACCTTCCCACATTATATACAATGGCATACTTAATTACTTTCTAAACAAAATGAAAAAGAAATGATCATACAATTACCGAAAGGACGGGGTGAGCTTTTCTATTGCAATGAGAACACTGTGCATATAAACCCATTATTGGCCAACAATCTTTCCGACGTTTGACAAAAGCCGATGCGACTAGCGTCATTCCAGCAATGGGCAACAGCCTGTGTTGAAAAGCAGCCAGTCGCTTGTGTGTTGAGTACTGGTGTGAGCAAGTCAGGAATCATATGGTTATGTGAACTTACCCCGTGATACGACAGGAACATTGTTGAAATCAGCTTTAAACACCAATCAACCAATCAGTGGATTCCCTATCAGTGTGCGACTAGTTAAGTCGTGTCAAGATGAGCCGTCCCACGAGAAAACCAACATTGTGGACTCTGCGTTAAGTATCGACCCTGATCAGACTAAGCATGCCACACAGGCTTACCCGGACAGACACTTTTCGCCTCATTTGGGTTTTCTGTTTCAGGAATCAGACAATTCTTAAAGTTGTCATAAAGACATAATCATATAAGGACATAATCATACGTAATGATCATAAACTGACCGATATTGTTTTTTTTCTGGAGTGCAGTAGATTTTGCTTTTTTCCCCCCAGAGAATTCTGAAAACTGGGAAGGACCAAACGGTCAAGATTCCTCCTCAGCTTTAGTTCGAGTGAGATTATGGAGAAGTTCGTCGTTTCCAAAGCCCGATTTTCATTCGTCCGGAGATCCTATCGGAAGCAAATGTGATACTAATGGTAAAAACATTTTTTTTTCGAGAATTAACCCTTTCCCTCATACGACAATTCTACAGCAGACGACTTTGAACATACTTTGTCAAAACATAGAAAATCTCCATAGTTGAATGGATAACCTATGACAAAAAGTGGAAAACATTGTGGCAGAAGGAGAAATTGCACGTTTTGTGCAATTTCTTCTTTTGCCACTATGTTTTCAAAAAGCCGTCTGCTGCAGAGGCGTCAGAAAGCGTCTATATGAGGAAAATGGTTAATTAAGCAACGCAACACCAACCATCCGATGTTTTAAAATTAATATAAATTGCAAGCAAATTTCAAACTAAGATGGTAGGTTTTAAGTTATTACCGTCTTAGGGACAGGCATACACCAATAATAGCGCCATTTGGCCATGTTGTAGAAAGCAAAAGGCTAAAGAGGCAACCTTTTTGTGAACCAAACCAGTTTAACTTTTCAAACCCCGCTAGTATTTTACTTAATTATTTATGTATTGATTCCAAATGTAAGGTATGTTTGTCCTTTGTAGAGTTTACACAAAATCATTATATATTTACTTATTTACAATATATGCGATTTTGATAAATAAGGGGAGGTAACCAGAATTTTTGCCATTGTTGGTTCATGCCAGACGTACTAATGGTAACAGTATCAGACTAAATCCACGCTTGATAAGAATGTTGATGTTCAACAGCATACGGTACATGCACGTTTATTACTTCAGACACGAAGCACGAACCCGAACCTTTTGCAGAATTTGAAATGTATTGCTTAAATAACAATCAAATGCAAATCTTGTGTCGTCAGTGTTTGGTCCAAACCTATCTCTACAACCTGCAGCTATTAGTATTTAACTGGGTGGTGACAAGATTACATCATGATCAGATTGCACACTGGTGCTCCTTGATCGGGACCTTTACTGATTTAAAGTTACCAAGGACATCTTCCTGTAACATAGTCGATTGTATCACATGTTCGTGGTGTATTTCAGACAATGTGTGCTTTTATGAGAAGCTACACAACTTTGATGAATACCCAAGCTTTGTGATAGTGCGTACAAAATTAGTGGAGACAAGGACACAAAAATACAGCGGTTACATGTCAGACGGCGTAGGTAAGAATATTGTGTATTTAGAGCTACCTAACAGAGTGTTAGGTGTTAGATCGTTAGGCTAGCAGTTGTCTCTACAGAGACTCTTTCCTACATACAACAATTCTGCAACAGACGACCCTGGACATGTTTATGGAAACTTTCTATGTATGAAAGAATAATTATTGAACACAATTAAAAACAATTTCTCCTTATGCCATAATGTTTTCAGAAGTCGTCTGCTGCATAAGCGTCAAAAGGCATCTGCATTTGGGATGGAGTTAAGAACCACCTATAGAATTCTGCAGTAGTAACATCTGAATACACCCAAACGATATCAAACTACTGGATTAACTGATAGCTGATTGGCTGAAACGTTACTAGCAAGAACGTGGTCTAATAACAGACAACTATGTCTGAATAAATGCTGATTGGAGCTTAACGCCTTTTGCAACATTATTTCAGTTTTATCACAACGGCTAGTTCACATAACGTGCTTCACCTGACTTTCTCGCACCAGAACTTCAGAACTTAGGACAATCAAACTTTTTATTTTGACTTTGTTTTATCGCAAACCCAAAAATAATTCACTTGTATATCCAATGTATTGTATCTTATCTGACCTTCGTTTTACTTAAGGGGCAAGCCATGCGGTTTATGCACCATCAAAGTACACACGCAACGGATACGTTATATACGGATTTAACACAAGCGCCATTAGAGTGTGGACAGATTCATCTACAATAGGAGGTAAGTCTATAAACATTTACTTATACTTATTAGTCAGTACTTTAGCAAAACCAAAATAAGAACGTAATCCATCTACAATAGGAGGTAATTGTATAAACATTTATTTACACTAATTGATCAGTATAAGTATATATTAAACAATATTAATGTATAAGAAGAAAATTACAGGCATTTTCATGTTAAACATAATTTCCGCTAAATGTATTTTCAGTATCTGTGTATTATTATTGTCCTATATATGTAATTTATCTAAATTTATATATATATGTGTGTATTATCTAAATATATGTAAATATTTATTATCCTATTTATGTTAGTTATCTTAATATACGTGTCTATTTACATTTTCATCAGCAGAGAATGTTAATAACTTCATATTTATCTACTTTTATTGTGTATGTCCATACTCATTATGTGTGTTTCAATAAGTTGTATTTTGGCGATGACCCATATGTGTTAAAGTTATTATTCATGAATACAGTTCTGTTCTGCTCTGTTCTTTTCTATAAACATTTACTAACACTAATTGGTCAGTACTTTAGTAAAACAAACATGTGTCAATATTCCATCAAGTTGTCAATATTACATCATGTGTCAATATTCCATCAAGTTAAGTTCGACAAGTCGATGGCGGAAACAGGATTCCGTTTAATAGTGAATCTGTGACCAGTGTTGCTCATTATCACCCTGTATATATGGGTATGTTGACCTGGTGCTGCACTGTTCGGAGAAGATTTCAAAATGTTCCGACACGCATTACCCATGTGTTTCAAAGTATTCCGACACGCATTACCCATGTGTTTCAAAATGTTCCGACACGCAATACTCATGTGTTTCAAAGTGTTCCGACAAATTACCCATGTGTTTCAAAATGTTCCGACACGCATTACCCATGTGTTTCAAAATGTTCTGTCGCATTACCCATGTGTTTCAAAGTGTTCCGACACGCATTACCCATGTGTTTCAAAATGTTCCGACACGCATTACCCATGTGTTTCAAAATGTTCCGACACGCATTACCCATGTGTTTCAAAAATCATGGAAGCGCATATGCTAGATATGTATGTATCAATACAGTAAATTGACTCGAAACAGTTTCCATACCGGACCTACTGAATACGGACAAGCAGCTGTTCTGATTGCGTTGTTTCTGATATTTTACTGACTTGCTTATAATATAGAAATTATTAATTAAATACAAAGCCGAAAATACATAAAATAGGAGAGGATTCGTTTAATAAATATTTGAAAACATATAGGCAAAAGAAAAAATGCTCATTACGAGCAATTTCTTCTATTGCCATAATATTTTAAAAAGTCGTCAGCTGAACATGCGTCAAATACAGGGGCGTAGCTCCCTTTAGGCACTGTAGGCACGTGCCTACACATTTTTTCTCAAAATGCTCCAAAATACAGCTGCGGCGATAGACATCTGCGTAATGTATCGACCAGATCAGCCTGCGCTGTCCGCGCAGACTGATCCGGCCGAAATATTCCGTCTTAGGGGAATAGATGTATAGAGTAGTGATTCATGAAACAGAAAACCCATAGGAGGCGAAAAGTGTCTATACGGATAGGCCTGTGTGGCATGCTTATGCTGATCCGGGTCGATACTTTACGCAGAGTCCACAATGTTGATTGTTTCACGAGGCGGCCTACACATTGATTATTGCAAAGCTACGCCCCTGAAACAGGTTAAGCACTGGTTAAATATGTGACGAAGCTAAAGACTGCGAAACCAAATGGTGTCGAATGATCGTGTTCACAACTGTCATTGACACACACAGAGTTAAAGGGACTGAACACCATAATGGTCCAAAATCGTTATATTTTATACTTATTCTAATTAATCCAAAATACGTCGATATATATGTAACGGAATGTTGTAGAAGGTCGTACAAGTCTTGTTTTTCATTATTTCATGGGAAATAAGCAGATTTACTGGGTTACTAACCCAGTAGATTTTACAATGCAAAATAACGAAAGATCTCTGCAATACTAATAGTGTGCATATATTGTAGTACATCAGTCAGCAATTCTCAATGCCTTACATGCAAAATCATCAAGGTAATAGCAATTTTTAGCAATTTCCTGTTGTTTTCGTTTTTGTTCTCATATGGGATTCAGTCCCTTTAATATATACGTCTATCTTCAGCTGTATTCGATGGTCGTGACGGATCTCAATTCGAATCCTTTCATTATATAATGGGTGAGCTTGACATAATGGCCTGGAGATCAAAAACACTTCAGCAAGATTTTGAAAACAGTATTGAAATGGGGGCGATTCCTGGGACGTTTTTTGAGATGGAAACTGCTTATAGTCTAGACACACACCCGGAAACAGACGGTATTGTCGCATTAGTATGGGTACGTTTTTACCTTATATTACTGGAAAATATCGACATTTTAAAATAATATACGAAGATCAAAACAAGCAAAACGACACGTAATAACAGTGCCCGTATTCACAGATCTTTCAAATTAAGACTTATCTTAATCTGAATAATCAGTCTAAGTTTAAGTTTCCTGGAGATCGATTTAGTCATATTCAACAACGCGTTTAAAACTGAGTGCCCTTTCTAGTTGTACAACTAGCCTGGAAGCCTTCGGAGAACGTTTACCAAAATCATTTCAGTTGCCTTAAGCAATTCGATCGATGTTGCCATTACTTTCTAACTTCCTTTCGATGTTCATGTTCCTTTAAGCGCGCAGTGTATTTAAATTATGTTAATTCTCTTCCATTCGACCGTACCAGCCCTTTTGGAAACAACGGTTACAAAAACAAACATATTTTAGAAAACAAGTGTTAATTAAACAAAAAATGAAAAAAAGAATCGCTGCTTATACATATAACGATAAACTAAATGTTAATGCATTGGGAAATTTACAACTTAGCAATCGTTTAAAAATAACAGTTATGATATATTTTAAAATGAAATTAACGTGTCCAACGTTTCAAGTATCTTTTCATTAATTCTCGTAAATGCGATACTATTATAAATACTTTTCTTTAATACTTTCCTTACCGATTCGGAATAATTGGGAATCAGCGAATCGAATAAAATTCGTCCTAAGTCGGTTTCGATTGTGTCTTGTTTTTGCTACATGCTGTAGCAATGTTTGTAACTTGTTGTCTTATAGGTGGAATCACAGGACGGAGATAATAAAGGGTTTCGATTCCCGGGTACGGGAGCAATGGGGTTTACTTTATTAGGTCAAGTTGCCCCTTGTAGTTATGGTGGTCTTACATACGCATACACAAACACAACTCTGAGATTGTGGAAACCTAGAAGTAGCGGCGCTGGTAAACTGATCTGTATAGCCGATATTTTTGCTGGTGGAAAATATTCACAGGCGTCGATCAATGGGAAGGCTGTAATGAAGATTTGGACAGGTAGATATGTCATTTGTCATTAATGACAAAGGATTGTTACAACCGTCAGCAATAGAAACGTTAATATGAATGGTTGTAAAGGAACGTGAAATAGGGCATCGTGAAATTGTGTGATTACAAATTAACCCTTTCACACATATAGACCGTTTCTGAAGTCTTAGCAGAAAACGACTTTTGAAAACATTTTGGCAAAGGTAGAAATTGCTCATAATTTCGTCTTTTTTAACAATATGTTCACATCTTTTCACTAATAATACATTCATTTACAAAGCAACTCGACATTTTGTAACAAGGTATTTTATCATGGTTAAATAGGCTTATTGCTTAGATTGACAGGTCTTAGATTGACAGTGTTTGTTCCATTCCTGTAAAGGAAGAGAACTCGTTTTAGACACGAGAACAACACTGTCGTGAAAATAACTCACTAAAAAAACATCCGTATGGTATTTGTAATACCCTGTGTTTCAACGCATGGTGTTTTGACTTCAGCCTGTTCGCCGAAAAGTCGCATTATATTTAAAGTAACATTTTTCATATAATATCGATTTGATTAAGAAAACATGGATGCGCATTTTTCCACATGATTGTTTTTTTTTTATGGCTAACGGTTCATATCAATTTTAATCATATTCAACTAAGGAAGCAATCTCAGTGAAATCAGGCAGAAATACTTCGCTGTAAATATATTGGATCTGAAAACAGCGCATACAAAGACGTCTCGAATTGACCATATACATTTAAATACTTTTTTTAAAATTCAAAAAACGACTTTTACATTCCATTTGTTCCATTCCTTACTTTTCGGTGAAGACTAACTGTTCTAATACACAACCTTGTATTATCTTACATGTCTATATGTTATTGGCTGTAAGTATGTTATAGTAAATCGTTTTTTCTCCAATGAAATCACTCGACACAACCAACGCCCGACTCTGTACTATTCTAAAATTCGACAACCACCTCTTCCCTATCTTGTTTATTTCTATCTTACCTTTTTTATACCGAAAGATTTCGTAAGCGACACTTTGATTGGCGTACGCAAAGGTCAATCTGAGCCGACCTGTATGGGACAGTCATAATACGAAAAAACCCCATGAATGGGTTTTTTCGCTTATAGTTAACAGGTGTGAGATTTTTTTTTTTTTTTTTTTTTTTTTCAATAACCCATGAAGCTTTCTGAAATGAAACTGGAAAAATCCATGGGGGCCGCCATTTTGGATATGTATAAAAGGCAGACGTAAAACACAGATTGAAAATTATTGTCGTCTTTTTAATCAATTTTTTTAAATCGGTATTTTGGGTATGTATAAAATGAGCAGAAAAACACGGATTGAAAATTATTGTCGTCTTTTTAATCATTTTTTTTAAAATCGGTATTTTGGGTATGTATAAAATGAGCGGAAAAACACGGATTGAAAATTATTGTCGTCTTTTTAATCATTTTTTTAAATCGGTATTTTGGGTATGTATAAAATGAGCAGAAAAACACGGATTGAAAATTATTTTATTGTCGTCTTTTTAATCATTTTTTTTAAAATCGGTATTTTGGGTATGTATAAAATGAGCGGAAAAACACGGATTGAAAATTATTGTCGTCTTTTTAATCATTTTGTTTTTAAATAGATATTTAAGATCATTAAAATGCTGTGTTATGTGGGAATAAACATTTGTACGAAAAGTTAAAACATAATAACATAAATATGTTTTCCCGTTCGTCAAAAAACCGACAGCATTAGCCTTCTACGCCCGAACCTAAAGTTTGACTGTATCGTTGCCAAAGAAGGACGTGACGTCATTTCTGTTACACTTCATCTTGGCGTAACGTCAATGGAGCGACGTCGTTTCCCGCAAAAAAGTGGTTTCAACATGAAAGACCCCAAATTCCTATACATGAGCTATTGCCACACTCATTCAAAGTATAATTATTTATCAAACATTGTGGCAAAAGGATAACTTTCTCATAAGGAGCAATTGTTCTTTTGGTGACAATCTTTTCCTAAATCGTCTGTTGCATAGGCGTCAGAAACTGTCTCTAATAGGGAAAGGGTTTAGCAGAAATGTGACCCCTTACATAATTTGTTCCAGTCATATTGACTGGTTGAAAAAGGTAGTCGCCAGATGGCATCAGAAAAGGGCTGATCTATTTGCTTCTTTACCATAATGCAGGTGATCGATTAAGGATCATCTTGGCCCTCATGTTTTAACCTCGTTCATTATAAATGTATTCCTTGATTTTCTGAAAGTTTTTACTTTATTATTTTCTGTTCGTAATAATAGACGACAGCAATACGAATTCCAAATATGTTTTGATAATGCAAGAAACATGACATTAACATTATTATTGTCTAGTCAATTACTTATAAATCCTTTTTGTATGGCTAAAGTATGTTCTTTAATTGTTGTTTATAATTATCTTGCGTTTTTTCGTAAATAGGTAGCACCTATAGATATATTATCTATACACAAGCTGTCAAAGTTTAGGTCTGGATTTTATGAGATTGCAAAAGAAAGGACTATTCCTACGATATTTGTATTTATGTATTGCGGTAGATCGTATCGACCAAGGGGGGTTCGAAGAAGAAGGATGAAGTGAATGACAAGTCTGGCTGTGTGAAAGGACATTTTAATAAAATGTCAAGGCCAGTTTTGACCCACTTAATCACTAATAAACATAACATGGACATACCAATAAAATGTCAATGACTCTTGCGGGTCAAACTGACATATTTTCCAAGAGATTTATCCTCGATGCTGTCGTTCCGAGATATAATACAATAGTGGAGAAGACTGTCAGCGATTGGCCCATACAGGCCACGTGATAGCCTCCTCTTTTGATTGGTTCCCGCTTGCATATACAAGAGCACTCTCTTACACTATCGGTGTATTACATTTACCTCTGTCACAGGCTCGAGCTACTTTCGGGTTTCACGTGACTTTTTATATAGGTGACCTACATAACAGATGTATTAATCTTTAAATGTGTACAACTACCGAAAAGTAGTTCGTAGCTTTTTGCTAAATAAATACTTTGTTTTTGATTAGCAAAGTTAGAAAAAAGATCCTGTCACAAGTGTAACAGGTTAGTGCTTACATCAGTGACAACTAAGTCAATTAAATTACAGTTATCATGTTTCGTCAAGAATCTTGACATTGAGCCTGTTGCAGAGATGATAGTGAGTGTAAGGAACGGTCACTCTGCGATAGGAGATTGATACAAGAGGGGTGCAATTGATTCCTGCAACCGAACTGACGTAGAGTTGTTCCAGGTATTAATCGAACAAGGTTATAGGTTATACACTTAATGCCCTACAATCCATAAATCATTTTATGTTGCATAAAATATCATTTATATTTGTAGTTTCAAGCCTTGATGACTCCTGTAGCATCGATGACGACTGTAAAGACCAGTTTTCAGAATGTACCGTCTCTGTTTGTCAATGTCAAACAGGCTATTTTCGGTCACTATCTCAATGTCGGAAAGGTAGGACAGACATATTGGTTAAAACTTTAAGTCACCACATTCGAAATTCGACCTTAGGAGATTTTGAAATGTATGGTAATTAGGTTTAAAACTCTCCCACATACAACAAATCTGCGGCGGACGATTTTGAAAACTTCTGGGCAAAATATGGATACCTCCATAGTAAAAGTGTATTTAATGGAAATATTTGAAAGCACTTAGGTAAAAAGAGAAATATCTTATTATGAGTAATTTCTCCTTTGACACTATGCTTTCAAAAGTTGTCTCCTGCAGAGAGGTCGGAAATCATGTAAAGGATTGAATAAGACGAATGTTTGACGCAAAGCGTCAAAGAGAAGCCGCAATTTTTCGTTGTTCATGTAGAAATAAGAAAAAAGAACATTTAAATCCACAAACAACAGTAGACGGTAATACGATGACATATTTATCCCTTTGAAGACTGTTGGATACTTCAAATTACCTCCCTTTAAGCAATAAAAGGATATTTACCTTGTAATTCGTATGATTAAGATTAATAAACATTGAAATTATATGAATGAAAACTATTATTTAAATCAGTAACAACATAAAAATCAAATTTAAGCCAAGATAAATGTGTACACATTTCATTAATTGTTTGTAGATACCCTAATGTATAGGTATGAATATAAAATTTATAATATTATAAACAAATTTTCATTTCAACTTACTAAGTCTTTGAATTTCACAGAAACACCCATTTCAATATACAACATGTTAAAGTAAATTAAAGTATGAACCGTTTTTGTATGTACTGAAACTAGAAACGTCCGTTTGTGTACAAGTATATTTCCAATATTTGCGATTTTATATTGCGACTAGCTAACCCGGCACGACGTAAACTTTCCTCTACCAAATTGGTTGTTGTATGTGGGAAACGGTTAGCTGCTGAACATGTATTTAAATGTTTAGCTGTGTTAAATATTTGTATTCCCTTTAAATTGTTTATTTAAATCGTCATACATGTGTATTATTAGACAAAGGTGTCAGACCAAATGGGAACTTAATTAAATTGTGCGTATATACTTCAAATTACCTCCCTTTAAGTACTACTAGGACTTTTTTCTTGTGATTCGTATGAATAAGTTTGATAAACATTAACATTTAAACTAGACGGCAACATTTATTGTGAAACAGATATTTTGTTCATGTCTGCACTTCTTCATCTAGAATTACTGCGTAATATATTATAGCATTTAAGGAACGGAATGGCATTAATGCCGAGCGCGAGGGTAAACAACGCCAAACAACAACAACAAGAAACAGATTACATTTACTGCGTACCTTTTTTTGTTCGTGGTTCCCGGTTTAACATACTATCGAACTAAAAAAAGCGTATGAGGCATGTAACCAATTCAGTTTACTGTTTAGACAAGATACAGTATGAATTTCGCTTAAATAAAAATGTACATATATTCAATTAATATACTGGCCTTTGTCTTTTGTTTTTAATTTGTAAAACTCACACATGTATATAGAGTGTAAAAGGGATGTTTTAAATGTCATTACCTTAAATTAATGTACTTAGAAAGGACAAAGAGAAATCAAGATATGTGGTCACGCTGGCAGGTCTAAATATTCTGCTTGACCGAAAATTAAAAGCATCCCTACAGGAAGCCGCCTCCTGGCGGCTTCCAATTAGTCTGGCTATGATCATCGTAGATTATGAAATGATTTAAAGGTCGCTTTTCGCATTACGTAGCTGACGTGTTTTGCGTCTGTTACAGTGATTCAGATCTTTAGCATCGACTTCATGATCCAACGTTGATTGATTGATTAGCGTTTAACGCCGTGTTCAACCATTTGTCAGTCATATATCGGTGGCCAGTTCACCTACTCATATGTTTCCTGGTTTTCTCACACCAGTACCCCACACAACATACTCTCAAAGCATCTGACTGATTTTTTCACATAGACTTTAAGTCCATTGGTGAAAGACGAATGGCGCTTGTCACCGTGTCTTTTGTCAAACGTCGGAAATAATTTGGCCGAGCTGCGGTTCGAACTCACAACCACTATATTGACAACCCGTGTGCCTACCGACTGAGCTAGCGAGGCCCGGCTCATGATCCAAGGGTCCCGCGCTCGATTCAAGTAATATTGTAGTTAAAAGTTGGGATCTCCCAACACATTCGGTACAAGTACTGCCTAAGTATCCAGAAAGCAGACATCGAGAGTTATAGACACCAGTTCACTCTTTGTCACAGATTTTCAAGTTGTCTGATCCAGATGTGTCTTCATACGTGACTTTGGGTAAGGGTTAACCCTTCCACATTTGCAGCAGATTGCATATGAAAACATTCTGACACAAGGGGGTATTGATCATTTTCTAAATTTCTTCTTTCGCCATAATGTTTTCAACTTGAATAAACTACAACACTTTTAGCAATATAATTCTCCTTACATGCTCCCGTTATGGCGGGATAAAGAAGGAACAATAAGTGCGAGCATTTGTTGGGTTTTAAATACATCGAGAGTGATTTATATAACGTGTAATAACTTGTCACATCATCGCGCTCTGAAATTGATAACTTTCAGGTCCTAACTCTTTCAGCGCTGGATTTCCAAAAGTAGAATCTTCAAGGTATAGAGTAATGATTCCTGAAAGAGAAAAATCCGCAGGAGGTGAAACGTGTCTGTCCAGGTTAGCCTGCGCGGCATGCTTAGGCTGAGCAGGGTCAACACTTTACGCAGTGTCCATAATGTTGGTTTTTCTCGCGGGACGGCTCATCTGTGTTGTTTGTAAACACCTCAGTATTGCCATTGGCGCTGAAAGAGTTTCATAGATAACTATATATTCAATTTATATATTTTCTTAAAATGAACTCATCAACGTTTTCGAAGAGGATTTTATTATCTTTCTTTATATATTTGTTTCATTTTCATTTTAAGAACTTGCCTGTTCAGACGAAGTATCAGTTATACCGGAACTTGCACGTAGACAAAGGACCTATCTCGAACAAAGCGGATCTGGGTCTCCTCCACACGTTGACGATGTCTCCCTAACGGAATCGTGGTATAGAGCAGACAGTATAGAGGGACAATGGCTGATGCCAGATTCTAACAGTCGACCCGCTGTCGGAGGCTGTGGATCAAACAATCCAGTTTATATCAAAAGTATGTAAAAAGGGAAATAATGAAATATATTATATCAAGCAATCCCCTTTATATACAAAGTACGTAAGGGTGGAAATAATTAAATACATTACATATAACCCGTTGTTGGAAGCTGTGGATCAAACAATCCCTGGAAATTAAAACATAAATACACAGGACTTCGGTTGTATGTACGACTACTCTCCATGATCTCCGTCTAACTGTCGTTATAAAACTGTCAATTAAAACGTGTTTTATATAGATTAAAAATTCCGTATTAAATGTAAACATCAATTCACTTTCTTTCAAATACTATAAAAGGAGCTTTTTGTTTTAAAGGGTTCTTTTAACGGCGGATAGTCGGATATCACGGAGGGTGATCGTACATACCCCCGATTGACTAGGATTACATACAAATGGATACCCATTATGGCATTACGTATTTGAACATTCTTTATCCTTTTTACCTGATAAAAAAGTTGTATGAGTCGGCCGAGACTCTGTAGCTCACTTGGTAGCGACGTGGGTTGTTAATTCGTGGGTTGTTAGTTCGAACGCCAGCTCGGCCAACATACAAACATGGTTGTAATGCTCTTGTGACTAAAATACGAACAATTCACATAGAGAGCAGACTCTAAGGACATTTATATGTTAGTCTCAATCTGCACCGATCACAAATGCCCTAACAGCTGGTTTTCCTGGAGCACATGTCATTCTTGTTTAATTCAGATACCCATCCAGTCATTGGAGATCTCACTGAAGAGGGCAATAAAGTCGAAGTTCAAGGTCTACACGATACCAGCTCAACATTCAATATATCATTGAGGAAATGTGAGCAAACCGTCCAGTACCGCCTAAGTCCGATCACTCTTCAATCGTTCGTCTTTTGTTTTGGTAAGTGTTTGGGTCTTTATGCTTCAAATTCAAACAAACAATCGTAGTGGTCATGGTGGAGTGCCCTTGGGCAAGCACTGTTGTTTGCCTCGTACTGGTTGGTTTACCCTGGGATCATGAATAAGTTACCTGTCGCCCTGATATAACTGAAATAATACGAAAAAAAAACATAAATGGTTTTTTTTTTCGCTTATAGTTAACGGGCGTGAGATTTTTTTTTTTTTTTTTTTTTTTTCAATAACCCATGAAGCTTTCTGAAATGAAACTGAAAAAAATCCATGGGGGCCGCATTTTGGATATGTATAAAAAGCAGACGTAAAACACAGATTGAAAATTATTGTCGGCTTTTTAATCATTTTTTTTAAAATCGGTATTTTGGGTATGTATCAAATGAGCAGAAAAACACGGATTGAAATTTATTGTCGTCTTTTTAATCAATTTTTTAAATCGATATTTAAGATCATTAAAGTGCTGGAATTAACATTTGTACGAAAAAGTTAAAAATAAATGGAA
This sequence comes from Serripes groenlandicus, assembly GCA_031761405.1. Taxonomy (NCBI): domain Eukaryota; kingdom Metazoa; phylum Mollusca; class Bivalvia; order Cardiida; family Cardiidae; genus Serripes; species Serripes groenlandicus. Next base: position 12,416,655 of record JASEVX010000005.1, on the reverse strand, counting down.
ATCTATAAAAATATGTTTTCCCGTTCGTCAAAAAAACGACAGCATTAGCCTTCTACGCCCGAAACTAAATTTTGACTGTATCGTAGCCAAAGAAGGACGTGACGTCATTTTCGTTACACTTCATCTGGCGTAACGTCAAAGAGCGACGTCGTTTCCTGCAAACAAGTGGTATCAACATGAAAGACCCACATTCCTATACATGAGCTATTGACTCAATCATTCAAAGTATAATTATTTATCAAACATTGCGGCAAAGGATAACTTTCTCATAAGGAGCAATTGTTCTTGTTGCGACAATCTTTTCCTAAATCATAGGCCTCAGAAACCGTCTCTAATAGGGAAAGGGTTTAGCAGAAATGTGACCCCTTACATAATTTGTTCAAGTCATATTGACTGCTTGAAAAAGGCAGTCGCCAGGTGGCATCAGAAATGGCTGATCTATTTACTTCTTACCATACTGCAGGTGATCGATTAAGGATCATCTTGGCCCTCATGTTTTAACCTCTTTCATTATAAATGTATTCCTTGATTTTTCTGAAAGTCTTTACTTTATTATTTTCCTGTTCGTAATAATAGACGACAGCAATAAGAATTGCAAATATGTTTTGATAATGCAAGACACATGCCATTACATATTATTGTCTAGTCAATTACTTATAAATCCTTATTTATGGCCAAAGTATGCTCTTAAATTTTTGTTTATATTATCTTGCGTTTTTTTTCGTAAATAGGTAGCCACCTATAGATATATTATTGAAATAAGCGTACAACAAAACATACAAACAAATGAACATAAAAAAGAACAGTTTTTGATAGAATAATTTTGATATACTGTGGGATTAATGATAACTCCACCGTAACAGGGATACATAAAGCATTTCGAGTTATCGACGTGTTCGAGTGATCCACGATGTATGCTTAATTAATTTATGTATGTCACCTTCTTTTTCCATATATACTTAAGTGTTAATTATGACAAGAGAGCCAGGGAGAACATTATTTATAGACACAGCACATTTCTGATTTCTCCTATGATTGCTCTGAGCAATCGGAACTGTTGATACGCTATTTTCAAATAACAGATTCTTTTCAGGAATAGTTTAGAATCGAACGATTATATTCGAATTTTCCCATGTTCGAGTTATCGCGAGTTTACTATACTTTATTACATGAGCCGTTCCACGAGAAAACCAAAAGTATGGCCTCTGCGTAATGTGTCGATCCAGATCAGCATGCGCAGGCTAATCCGGGGCAGGTGGGGGGGGGGGGGGATAGAAATATAGAGTAATGATTCCTGAAGACAAATTGACAGGAAGCGAGAAGTGTCTGTCCGGGTTAGCCTGCGCGACATGCTTAGGCTGATCCGGGTCGATACTTTACGCAGAGTCGATACTGTTGGTTTTCCCCTGGAACGGCTCATAGTTTAAACCAATATGGCCCCTGCTGAAAATACACTTTGAAAGGACACGTTAATTTTAAGGTTAGTCTACTTTGAACAATTCGGCGCTGAAAGAGTTTAAGCCCCATTCACTCTACACGATAAGAGAGGAAATCTGGGCCCTGTGTAGGTGCGTAGTAACGTTGTGTCATCTCAGATGATCGAACAATAGAAACGGTAGCCATGAGACGGGATTATTTTCCCTGATATGCATTCTTTTCATCTATGAACCCTGTAGATATGTTTGTGTGAAACGAACTCTCAACACTGTTACTTATGATACCCTTTTTCAGGTCTAATATATCATTTTGATTTATCTCGAACAACATCGCCGTCCAAGAGGCCGGAAAAAGGCCCCCTCCCCCTATGTTTATAGCTAAACACTTTGTAAATCTTATCTTCTTGAACGGACTGTTGCCGATTTGTTAAAGTCACATACAAATATATTCTCTAGGGGACCTCTATTTCAAGTCATTTTAATTTACCGGAACGATTGGCGGCGATTAATTTCCTATAAATGTGTATGGTGAAAACTTTGATTTTTGAAGAAAAAAAAATACTTTACACCTGTACAAAAATGAGATATTATGAACATTTGTTTATTTCTACAGATAGTCCAAAGATACAGGGACAAATCGGTAAGTACTCCAATCTCATTAAAACCTGACATTAATGTTGCAGCAGTAGCAAACAGTTGTATAGATGAATGGATGTCTATTACAGGTAGTCTCAGATTAACATTGAGTCAATCAACCAACTACACAAACCTTAGGTATCAACAGGGGAAGTAATTCATATACATACACGAGATAGAGAGGCGGTGATTGCCGAGCGTTCCGATTGTATTTAATAGGTTAAATCGAACGGGGTAAATTTTACAACTTCTACGTACTATGATATGATGATACTTAGATTGCTGTATTGAGTATATTTTGCGATATGTAGACTATACACATATGTAAATACTTGAGGGCCAATATCAAGAAATGAAAAAAAAAACACATAAGTATCAGTAATAAGTTTTTCTGAACACGATTTACAATATATCAGCATAGCAACAAACGTAAAAACATCTGGAGAAAATTTAAAGAGCTCATTAAAAAAAGATAATAATAACAATACTAATATTACAATTGATCACTAACAACAACAACAGCAAAAGACAATGCCATTTGCTCTGGCTTATTTTCCAGACGGCACTTGACAAACCTATTTCATTGCAGATTTTGATGAAGCTCCAATAGGCGTCAGCGTTGGTCATCTTGAAGTAAGAGTTGATCTTCAGTTGAGGTAACAGAATTGCCGGATGGATCGTTTGTACAACCCCTACCTGGTGTTTTCGCTGTGAATCAGATAACCTTCATAATATACCAGACAACCTTAAATTTACTACATACTGGTAAACAAAAATCTTCTTTTCCATCTCTTCTGTCATTGTTCAATACATAATTTGAGCTGTTCACGAGAAAACTAACATTATGGACCTTGCAGGCTAGTCCGGGCCGACATATTCCGTCTCAGGGGATAGAGGTATAGGGTAATGATTCCTAAAACAGAAAATCCATAGGACGGTGAACAGTGTCTGTTCGGGTTAGCCTGATCCGGGTCGTTACTTTACGCAGTTTCCACAATGTCCGTTTTCCTCGTGGACGGCTTATTTATACATTCGAGTCGGTCGATCGATTTAGTTTCGTATTTTCTATTGCATACAAATGAAGACTCGGGCGGCCCTGCACATACGCACAATCTTGCCAGAGTTTGAGTGTTCGCTTATATGTTAAATAGACGTTAATGCATATCTCTGACAAAAGTGTTAGAAGGAGTATTCCTACTACTTGTATATTTATGTGACATTTAATAATGTCATCGAAGATTCAATAATACCCAACCTCGCCAAACACTTGCCTTTCATGAGGGAAAGAGTTTCATGACATCCGACAGAAACACAAATGAGCCGTCCCGCGAGAAAACCAACATTATGGCCTCTGCGTAACGTATCAACCCAGATCAGCCTGCGCAGTCTGCGCAGATTGATCCGGGCCGACACATTCTGTCTCAGGGATATAAGGTATCGTGTAATAATTCCTGTAACAGAAAATCAACAGAAGGCGAACAGTGTCTACCCGGGTAAGCCTGCGCGGCATGCTTAGGCTGATCCGGGTTGATACTTTACGCAGAGTCCATAATGTTGGTTTGCTCGCGGGACGGCTCAAATTACAATTAGTCTATTTAGAAGTTTTAGTCTTCATAAAGTATTCTGCTTCTGCTACAGCTCCCAGTGGCTCGATAATTCGAATATATCGTTTAATTCGAATCATATACAGGAACGGAAAAGCAATAAATAACGAGTGATTCTTTAATATCCCTCGTAAATGGGCGGCATGTATACCTTCTGGATTTTTTTCTGGTTCATTCCGAATTTTCTAATTTTGTAGAGATAATTTCTATTGAAGTATTGTCCTTACACATGCGTATTATTAGTTTGCCTGCTATATTCCGTTCCGAGATAAATGGGGAAATAATAAGGGTGGGATAAGTTGTGAAGCTGAGTTTGAAAAATTTACAATATTTTGTCCATTTCTTTAAGTCTGTATATGATACTGAACTTATTTGTAGCTAAATTAAACTATACTATCAAAACAATTAATGTATATATATATAAACAAAGCAGCGATTTAAAATAAATAAACTAAACATATTTGAAAAATAGTCAAACCATTTTGATCGTTGGAAATGTTAAATTGTTTAAGGACCAACTTTACCCAAAGATCTATTATTAACCCTTTCCACATATTGACGCTTCTGGCCGCTTCTGCTGCAGACGACTGAGAACAAATTAGTGGCAAAATTAAAATTTGCTTACAACGAGCCATCTCTCCTCTTGCCTCAAAGTCGTCAACTCTTTTCAATTGATGTTCTTTCAATAAAGAGAGTTTTCGTCATTTGACTAAATGCTTTCATAGTCGTCTTCTACAGATTTGTTGTATGTGGGAACTGTAAACAATATCAGGACAAAGCGGTACCTTCTGATTAACTCATCGAAACATGTTATGAAAC